>CM031244.1:332508330-332955830 GCA_018340775.1 Taxus wallichiana var. yunnanensis
ATAACCACATACACATTGCTCCCCATTCACCACATTAATACATTAACTCATACTAACAATTACATAGTTAATTAGGGGTACATTGACAACATAGGAACATAAGGGTACAAGGGTACATTAGAACTTTTAAAACTAAAATCACAACATCCAAAAAATAAAGAAAGAACACAACCAAAATTACTCCCATGGTCACATGTGAGGTGATCCCCATGGATACCTCCTAACAATGACACACAACATTACGACATGCATACACATAGCTGCCAAGGTGACCACGTTGTGAACATGTGACATTCCTTCATGGTTGGCCTTCTTAGTCCCACCTTGTTTGTGTGATTTTATTTCCTGCAACCACAAATAATACCACCTTCAGCCTCAAATCCACATTAATACGTCAAGGAAATAAAAATATATATAAAGCATCCATCATATAATCCTTAGCATAAGTCGAGTTATGAAATTCTAACATAACTTAATTATTTACAATTACCAATACTCACATAATTAATAAACCATAATATCAATGAACACATGGTTAGTTCAATCATATAAACATAGTCACAACTACCATGAATCCAAAATGTCAGTATATAAGTAGAGAAACACTAAACAACATGTACAAAATGTCTACCAATGTCAGCTAGGCATCCATCCAATCCATGATAAAAATCAAATCACCATAATAATCAAATGTCCATATAGTCTATCACATGCTATCCAGAATAATATCCATGTCTCTAAGCAGCTAGTAAGCAAGAGCATAACAAAAATAAGTGTTAGAGAAGAGTGGTCACTACACTGTTCCTCCCATTAACATGACTTCCCATCATATATTGCAACTACATGTTCACCTCAAGTATATTCAAACTGATCCCAATATCACACTTCCTCCAAATAAGAGTGATTCCATTAACATCCAAATTCCACTCTTATATTGTCTTGGGACGACCACATGTCCACTAGAAAACACTCTCTAATGTATTACGACTTTTGAGGGTAGTCATTTGCCACGTGCTCAAATTAGGATGTGCATGCAAATAGGAATGTATGTGGAAATTGATATTCCTAAGATGAAACAACTTGTTTTCTATTCATGTAATATGTCCCAAGTTGTCTGTCTTGTGGAAATCTACCATGAGTAGGTTATGTCAGCTTTTAGGGTAATCAATAACAAAGAGAAATTCACAATTCAATCAATATTTCCTTGTGTGTTGCCTAAGAATGGGTGTCCTTAGGCTAGAGGTGGATTTATCGTTTGACACTTCGACAAAGCACAATCTTAGATCCACTAAGTATTCATAAAATGTAACTAAAATAAATACGGTGATGAAGATTAGGGAATAAGCTAGCCATGTTTGTGTTCTCCATTCATCAATCAACATTACGAGTGTATGACTCGGAGCGAAGCGAGATGAGACCATGTCCCCTAATGTAAACGAGATATTTGTGTAATGTAAATCCTATGCATTCAATCCTTATGTACATATAGACCATACAACTGCTTCATTTTTTTCCTTTTCTACTTCTTTAAATTTTTGCAAGTCGAAAATCCTGCAGAACCTCTGTAAAATTCTACATATATATAAATATCAAAACATATAGAAGCTAAATATATATATATATATATATATATATATATATATATTATTTTTAATTTTTTTAATGCACACAGAGAACAAGATGGGTTGGAAAACTGCGAAAAGAGATGAACATGATGGAAAGGAGAGAGAAAATGTAGGTGAATGGTGGATCCACTAAAGTATGCACGTGGTCTTCACTACACTTTGTGGATAACATGCAAGTAGGGGTGAACAAATAAATCAACAATTTCATGTGGTCTGCACTGTAACTCTTGCATGATTTGTTTTGATGCAACAAACAATTGCATGGAAGGAAAAAAAGAGGTCGTATAAGGTTCCTTCTCTGATACCATTGATGGGTTTTACCCCATAATGCATGAAAAATCTAAAGCTCAAATGTACAAAGAACACAAATTGGTCAATCTCAATAACATATTTTATCAACACAAAGGTTAAATATATATCAAGCTAGTTGCTCTAACTCTTATAAAAAAACACTAATCTAGGATGGTTGTTCTAACCGCCTATATTCTTTCATAACCACTAACCATCCTAAAATATCTCATACCCTACATGAGTTGTTTTCACAACTCACAACATTAATTTATTTGCTGCACACAAAAATAATATTTAATATGGAGCATTACAATATTCATGTTAGGAATAATTCCTAACATATCTAAAAACAAAATTATCTTCTAAATATTGGGAAATTTTACATTTTAAGTTCATGTTCATGTCTATAGCTCTCTCGCTAACAAATTCCATGGGTTTTTCCTTTTCAATTTCTACAAGGCAATACATATCCTTTTTGTTTCTAATTTTAGCACCCTTCCTACAAATTCTCAAGCATTGAATATTGAACTGTAAAATTGTAGTTCCACTCTCCTTTATGTTTTTATTAAGTCCTTATCTTTCATTTTAATTCTATAAATACTAATTCGTAGTTATTCACCATAAATGATTTCATGATCCTTTGCATGATCTCTATTAAGAAATGACTGGATTACAATATTGCTTGAGAAAATGATCTACCATCACTCTTTCATCTAAAATCCTTAACACATGTAATTTTGAGATTTCTGGTTTCTTCACTAATCCTCTAGAAAACAAGATCTCTAGAAAATGAGAGAGAGCTCTTCTATTAAATGAGACCTTTTGAAAATTATCTTTACTCAAAAATTGTTGTAAAGCAACAATTATTTTCCTATAAGAATGTGATGTTGTAGGACGAGCCACTTCCATAACCTCCACATGGCGGATTTAAATAACCTAATTATTAGGTGGGCCAATAACTGGTATTTCCTTTTTTATGTGGCCAAATTCATGGAAATCACTTAATTCTCTCAATGTTACTCATGCCTCCTTAAAGCTCGATAACACATAATTTCTCTACAAATTTAAATTTGTGGGTGAGAATTATTTAGGGTTGTTCAAACGATATGAGATTTGTCAATAATGTACAACTAAAATAGGGGTAAGGGAAACAAATATAAAATTCTCTCCACCTTTGTATGTAGGGTTATTGTGCATACATTAAAATAGTTAGTAACGTATAAAACCACCTAGTGGAATGTTGTAGATTTGAGTTTTAAAATAAGATTGCAAAATTGATGATCACACACAAACATATATAAGAGCAATATATATATATATATATATATATATATATATATATATATATATATATATATATATGTCTCATTCACGAAAAAGAGTATATTAGAGAAATTAATTGGCGTAAGAAGAAAATTTGTTGAATAAATATTATTTAGGAGACAGTGATATATTTGTTAAAAAGGAGGAATATATATGTCTCAGTCCTAAGATGACTATGATGGAGACATTAATTGTCCAAAATAAAATATGTCACCTACGATGGGTTTCTACAAAGCCAACACAAATAGAAATACAAAGCCCTCAATTTTTGTAAATATAACACCATCAAACCCTCAAATAATCCATACTTTTTCCTGAGTGAATCAAGAAGAAACCTAGGGATATGACATTTTCATGTTGTGATTTGACAATTAGTACATTTTATTTAAAAATAATGAATAACATTATGCTAATTTTGTAGATGCATAGACTGGGGGAATTTCATGTAAAAATTCATATGCATAAAACATGGAAAAATGAACGCTAACATCATTGGTATTGAGCATCCATGCCTCCATTTTGATATACATACATTTAGGGTATGCTATGCCAAAATGAGAAGGACAAATTCAACATAGTACTTTGGTAGGTCCTCATGCCCATGTAGCGATATTGTGCAAAACTAAAAAACCCCTAAAATAAGTGAAATGGCTTGTAGTTATTACAACAATTTAGATAGTATAAATTTCCCAAAAATTACATCTAAGCTCTAATAAGTTTCTTAGACAACTCCCCGCGACCTTTATATAAAGAATGATCAAAATTCATAACTAATTCCATGAAACATTTAATTTAAAACCAATTTTTCATATAAATGTCTGCAAAATCCCTAACTTACAATTTTAAGGGTGGTCTTTGAAAAGGATTAAATTACGAGGACTAATTTTGTTAAGTATTCAATTTAAACCTAAATTTTAATATAAATGTCTACAAAATTCCTAAGCGAAGGTAAATTTAAGACGCATTAAGATAGAACTTTTTACACCATACTAATCCTCGATTTTCATGATTTTATAATGGATGAAGGGTAGAAAACACACCACGAAATATTAGGAGGTGAGAAGAATACATATAAGGAAATATCATAAGATATGGGAGAATAGAACCAAAATTATGATATACTCCAATGGTTTCTCTCTGTGTAAACATTTCAAGTGCCAAATCTCAAAACCTCAATAATAACTTCAATTCCGGTCCAGAGAAGCTCAAAACCTCCATAACAGTTGGATGAGTTTAGAAATGAATTAAATGGGAGTTTTAAATGGTACTTTTACATTAAGCGACATTTAATGGGTGATTTATGTCAGTGTATAAAATAGCAATCGCATGTGTACAATGCAATGTGAACACCGAATGGTATATGTTATTTATTTTAGAGGGATATTTATTACTTTTGTAGGGGATTGATAGTGGTAGTGTAGGAATATATATGTAACATTACATTGATTTTTTTTGTGTGTACATTTAAATTTGTCACAAATTCATACATATACAGTTACAAATCTTATATCACGACACAGGAGGATCAACATTTTCAAAACGGTTAGACCCAATCTGGCCTTGTGAGCAGGAAAGGTTGCCTATCATTCTCTCTGAAGGTCTGCATTTGGAGGTGTAGCCTGCTCAGGGTTCTTTATTTGTATGATGAAGGAACCTTCTGGTTCCACATTCAAGGACTTCGAGGCTCATGTTTTACTTTGGGGTGAGGGAGCTCCAACTTGTATACCAAATGAGTGTGCATTCCATTTTCATTTCACATATGATTGGGGGGATTTCCGCCATTACTGTGATTGGTGGATGATAATGCATGTGAGCAGTGCGAGGGCAATGAGACTGGAACCTTGCAGCGATCCTCACGCCCAGATCTAACATCTTTTAGTATTTTCCCAATGCCGAGAAGTATTCCTTCATACGATGCTCTATACGGTGTCAAAAGGGCAGGGCAATTCTACCAGGGTAAATGCCTTTGGTGTAAATATATGAAATTTTTTATTTTGTACAAAAACATTCAAAAAGATATATAATGAAAGCAAAATCTGCAAATAAAATTCCACGTAAAAGGTGGGAGATTCTATTGAAACATGCTAATATGGAAATTTTTAAATTACATGCAAAAAGTATTTGATATATATGTATAAAGTAAATGCATAAGCTGATACAAAATGCAAGAGAAAATATAGAAAATTCTACCAAAAGAAGCCAACTCTGCAGGGCATACTTCTCAATGATAAATGCAATGGCTAAGACGAATCATGGACAACTGACAACATGATGGATAAAGAATGGTTTGTTCTTTGTCAGAGCATCCTATATTACATTACTTCAATTCCAAGCCATCATATATAAGAGGTGTGCTAAAATGAATAACTCTTCTCATGGCTGCATTTGCATATGGTCCAAAGTAGCAAGTAAAGATGCATAGGAAAGTGCCACCTATAGATGATCTAGAGGTGAAGGAGAGACTCGACGGGAAAAACCATATAAATATAGCCATATAAAAATGGAGGAATAAAGAAATATACTTGAAATATTTATCAAAACTTGTTCGGTCCTTGCTCAAGCCTGCTATGTCAAAGCCATAATCACCAGGAGCTTCACTAGTAAGATAATCTGGATAGTTGTAAGGAATGATCCCAAGCTAGTGAGGCCGGTCCTTGCCATACCATATACTACATATAATAAAAACTATGTTACTATACGTTTGATCAGGAATTTTCATTTATGCATGCCAATGAAGAAATCCTCAAAATCTGTAAACAGACTCACAAGAAAAGAAATTAAGAGATTATACTGAAATATAGAATAATTTGAACTCACGAGCTAAATGATTTTCTTAACAGTTAATCAATGGTAGGTTGTTTCATTAGCATAATATCATGTGATGAAAAACATATATAGTAATTCAATCTATTTGTTGTACAATTATTTACAAAATAACTAACCCAAAAATTTCAAGATTTCTACAGAAGGAAAAATATCAATGTCAAAAATTGAGCCTAAACTCAATCAAGAATGAATAAGATAATTGTGTTTAGAAAATAAAAGCCTGTATATTATGAACAAATGATACATATTTATAGTTACAACTTTACAAGTGGTGATGATCCCAAAAATATTTTATGAAATTCCCTGTCTAACTAAACTTGTGCCAACAAACAAAACCTATGCTAACACATGACAAGAAATGTCATTGACAACTCATATGGACACTAAAAATTCTAATTATCCTTGTATGACGAATAATTCATTATTGAGAAATAATTCCTCATCTTTCCTCCCAGCACACAAAGCATTGTACTTCAATGCATATGAATGAAATGAAAGAATCCCAATGATTATTCTAGATGATGTTGGCATTGTAATCATGGATGACAATGTCATTGAAGGGCCAACAAACTGCTTCAAATGACCACACAAGCACTCAAAGAGGGCCAAAAAGTGGAATAAGTAGCCAAAAGGCACAAAATGTTGTTGTCCTCAAGAAGAGCCCATACTCAAGGTCGACAAAAAGCTATATTAACACTTAGAATTAGACATGTAGGTGAAAAGAAAACATTTTGACAGCCAGTAATGGAAACCCAAGGCATCCACATAAAGTAATGCAAACGAATAAGACTTGAAAAGTATTAAAAGTGGAGCAATCCACTTTATGGTTCAAATAAGCTCCTCCACATAAAACATATGAAGATGAAAAAGACTTCAAAAATGGAGCATTAACTCATAATTTGCTAAAAAAGTGAGTTAAATGGGCTTAGAAAAGTCCATGGAAGGTAGGTGAAGGCACTTTCAAATGTCGAATAGAAACTCGATAAAAACATTGAGATAAATAATGGTTGTCATAACTTTGATCAATTACACAAAAAATGGGCCTTCCTTACAATTTTCATAACTCTTAATGTAAAAATGAATCACAAAAAATTCTAGAAAAGAAAAATTGTACACATCATTACATCTTATTGCTCATTAAATTTAAGTCCAAATGACATTCTTTTGCTTTTGCATGCATGCCAATAGACTGTATAAACAATCATAAATAGTAGATTAGTCCACTAGGAAATTTTTGGCTGAACAGATAACGTTGACTTTGGTACATTTTCAAGGCCGCCATAAACTACTGTCTGGAGGCTTAGGTGAATCTCAACATAGAAGACAACAACACTAAGGATGCTCTGATTTGTGTGCCATAGACTTCCATTGTTTTTTGAAAAGCCAATTTTAGAAACACTTCCCAATAACCATGATTAATAGCGGGTTTTGAATTCTTGCCTTTCCTATGGTAATCACTCCGCTATACCACCCGACCAAGCCCACTGGAATTTATTCAATCTCACTTGAAAGAGGATGGTTTACATCACTTGTCTCAAGGCTACAATTCTAGATTTTCATTGTTCAACAACCATTAGCCAAGCTATCAGACTCGCACTAATCAAAAGAAGCAAACCACTGCTTACCTGGTGAGCCAGAAATGCACTCTGCTAACAAATTCGAAATGGTTCTCCACAACCCCTTTTGCAGAAATTTTTCTTTGGGGCCACCTACCTGTAAGAAGGGAGGAAATGATAAAGAATAACCCCTAGCAGTGATATCTCACCTTGCAAAGATTACCCTCATTGGAAATCTCTACACGGAGCACTTCCTAACTGCATTTAGATAAAATGGATTGAGGTGTAGCATGTGTGCCTGGTTCTAAGAATCTTTGTGTGATTAGAATTATCCATCCAATGTTCATCATCATCTATGGACAAGTATCTAAATGCACTAATGTAGAGTATAAGGAAAAATAATTCATTGGCTATCTTTTGTCTCTCTCTGGAATTCATGTCTCCTTCCTACTTAGTTTTCTCTTGAATGGTTATTAGGCCATATCAAGTTCTTATAAAGCCAAATTTGCATGACTATCAGGTCACTGGGAGGGAGGAGCCTACATGTATGAAAGAGGATTTTTCATTGTTGGATATGGAATTAGAGCAGGGTCAAGACCCACTAACTTTCACTTACCATGTCTAATGATAGTACCAGAAGCACAGACTTCAAGCTTAGTAGGTGAAGTTTCATACATTTAAATTTTACATAACATATTAGTGACACTCTTTCTGTTCTAGAGAATGCAAATTGTAAAGTCTAGCATGTAGACAATATTTATTAAAAATTTAAATTTGAATTTAAAGACAACAAACTTCTACATACGGATTTTTGGTTGTTAGCATGTTATTGATAGATGTTGCAATCTCACCTACATAATGCATGTTGCTCTATGCTTGTATTGATGTCCACTGTTTGGCTTCAAATGCTTTTAAAAATATTTTATTGATGTTGTTTGGCTGCAATTCATCTCGTGTTGCTAGCTCCAGACTTGTCACTCATTACTTTCCCAAGATGTAAGAGATCATGTAACCATAGACTATTACAAGTTATGTTTTTCTCCAAGTACCAGGCATAATTTTCTATTAATTGGGGTGCATATTAGTGTTATTGCTTGTTTTGAAGGAACCTTGTAATTATGGATTTTCTAGATACATCTTTGAAAGTATTGATGAATAACATTACTTGTAATCTGTTATCTCTTAACCTCACAACTAACAATTGCAACATACCATTGTCTAGTTGCAAAGTAGGAACAACAGCCGTGATAATGACCGAAGTTCAAACCCCACTGAACTTCCTTACATGCTAAATACAGGTAAGGGTGATTAAGTGAACTCCACTACATCGAGTTTGGGAAGTGCGGTTGAATTCTGACAAAATAAAACATAAAAGTTAAAACCTTCTGGCTTCAGGTTGTGTAGTGTTTCTTACTTGCCGAGAAGAAAAACCCTCAGATATTCATATCCATGAAAGCATGGAATGAATTAAAAATGGCAAGAGCAAATCTAGTGGGAGCAATTGCAATAGGGAAGGCGAGAATTCAAAACATATATTGAATACTTGTGTGCTTTGTAAGTCCTCATCTTATGATTATTCGCCAATGAAAATTGTGATTTAAAAAGGACATAGATGAATGACTGCTCATAAAAAATAGTATCATGAGACTTGTGTATTTAAAATACTCTTCCATGGTGAAAAATCACAAGAAAATAGAAATATCTAAATTCAAAACCTGCGGGACAAGCTCCTGGTAGTATTAAAGCAGGCCACCCCTACATGTATAGTTGGGTAACTGGTGCATGTTTTTTTAATTATTGGCAAATAGTTTTTTGAAAGGGACTATACCCTTGAGTACAAAAGATGGCCTAGGAGCCAGAATAGGAATGAAAACCAGAGAGAAAAGGATCAGAATCCAAATGTGACAATGAAGCCCAAAGTAGCCAAAAAATAGCTACCCAAACAAGACAAAATAGCAAAAACACTGCAAAAAAGTAGTAGAGAGACCACAAAAAAACAACATAAAAACAGACAAGAACAGCTAAAGCATCAACAACTACTTTTTGGCAGCTTTGTCTATGCTGGTCTTGATATTATTCCAGGAATGGAACATACCCAAAGTTGTCATGTGGCAAAGTGTCGGTATTATCTAATTGCTCAATGGTAATCGGTGCATGTTAGTCACCGGTTATATTAGGAAAAAAAACAATGGAGGTAATTTGTAATAGTTAAGAGCGTATCCATAGAGCATCAAAACCCGGGATCACCAGTTAACAACAACAAAAAACATTAAGGGATGGAATTCTTTTATGAACATATACTTAACAGTAGGCTAGTTTCTAATGAATCTAATAACTTTATGTAGATTTTATATAAAAATTCAACCACTAAATTAAGGTAGAAAACCATAGAGAATGCCCTGGTTGACAAAACCCTAACACAAATTACCATTAACACTCTGATGAACAACCACATTAAAAAAAAGGTTGAGCAGCTACCTGTCACGTCTGGCCCTGTCCAAAGCAGCTTTTCTCTTGGGGGCTTCCTTTATAGATGACAGAGAATATCAAAACTCCCGCAAGCTGCACGACATGAACAAAAGAATCGAGTTTGAATGATTCACAACAAATTTAAACTCGCCTTTCACACTCATAAATATGAGCACAAAATCATCAATCCCATTGCATACCTCCTGCCATGAGGCTCTGCATGAATGAATTTTTCACTTGGATCTATGTGTCAAAAGGGAATTGAAATTAGGACTGATTATCCCAAGTTTGAATGAACATAGGGTTCATGTTCACATTGGAATGAAATGACACTATTTTGGGTAACAACACTTTCACCAAATATTGCGTCTTAACACAACCCCCTCTAGATTTCGAACTGTAATTCATGAAAGAAGAATGATCTGATAAATAAAAACCCCAATTCAAAGCATGCAACTGTCAGTTCACTGGGTAATTTGGAAATTTTTCCTAAAAACACAAAAAAACTTTTAAAAAGTAAAAACTTCCAGACAACCGTCACACTAGTCAAATTTAACACAGTCGCAAAAATGTCCGCAAGAGCCTTTCCCATAGGGGGAATGCCTTGGCGTAATTAAATGGGAGTCATAAAAACTCTACCCTACATAAATTAAACGGGAACAAGTTACTTTCTAAGGGTTGCGTGTGTTAAAACTAAGACATAGTTGAGTTCATTTTAAAAATACTACCTAAGCATGGTATAAAATTTTGAAGAACCAAAAGAGAAAAGGTATATATTCAACTGGTCAATAGATAAATGGAATAATTTACATGAAATCATTTGTAAATATTGTATATATATATTAATAATTAAGATTATATAAACATACAATGTCAGTTTGGTTTATATAATAATTTTAGTATAAACCTCGTATATAACAATCTTATATTATAATATTTATATAAACCTATGACCCTAGTTTTGTCTATAATGAGACATAAACCTTATATATTCTAATATTTATATAAAAATTAGTGATGTCTTCATATACATCAATTTTTTATATTAATATATAAACCTCATATATTATAATCTTTATATAAATATTGGTGATAGCTTACGGGTTCCCTACTCTTCCAAGTTACTAGAGTTTGTGAAAGAGAGTAATGAAAATTGGTATTGTAGGACCTCTATGTATTAATTTTGGAATATGCAAACAAGAAAGGAGTCATCTAATGAATATAATTTCCATACGAAGGTGTATAAATTTTGATGTTAAGGGTATTAGTGTTGGTTTGACTAGGTGGTGAAAGATGAATATATTAAAGAGGAGGCATGGTAGAAGATATGATTATATGAAAAATACTAATTACATTTTTGTGAGAACAATGTCACAAAAAGGGGAAGCTAACATAGACCGAGAATTAGAAAATAAAACATTTTTATTAGTATAATCATTTTATGAGTTAAATAGGCCATGTAGGATGTCCCAAAATATATTTGGATGATCATTGTATCAATGAAGTGGTATAGTTGAAGTTTTAGTATTCTCAAAAGGATATATAATGTATTTCCTTTAGAGGGAAGATCTTGAAAACACCACATTGTGTAAAGTGTTCAATGTTACATAAACTTGGGAAGATCATGAATATTATAAATGGAGCAGAGGTATGGAATTTCATGCATAGGAAAAAAATGAGGTGTTTTTACATACCCGATGTGTACATAATTGACTAATAAGAACATTATAAGAAAGAAGATATTTAAATATAATGAATTTCACTCTAATGATATGAAGAGGCACGATAATAAGTAGCAAAATATAACCCATGATACAATTAATTTTATTATTAACACCCGATACAATTTATTTTATCATTTTAATACATGATACCCTTAAAATAAGTTAGACATGTTCCATTACCATTAATGAGGGTTGTCAATCCTCTTCATTAATAATATCAATCTAGGGCTAGTGTCTAATGGCTGTATGCAAAAGGAGAAAGAGATATTTAGAAAACAACTCCTTTAAACAAAATCCAAACTTGTAAAAATTAAAAGAACACTTGCAGAAATGGAAAAGCACACTTGCAGAAATCAAAATCACACTTGCAGTAAATGAAAGCAAACTTGCATAAAGGAAATTGCTGAATTGGAAATAAATATAATAAAATGAAACACCTGCAGGTTCACAACAAACTAAATGAAAATGAATATTACAATACGAGGAGAAAAACAATACAACAAAATGATAATCACAGAAAAATGAATAAACATAAACATAAATTATTACAATACAAAAACACAAATACACAGATCCATCTTCCTTGGAATGAGTGGCCAACTCATTCCTTGGAAGAGGATTTAAATCATGCTTCCAAGATCTTGATTCAAAACTTTAGAATATTGGAGAGAAAAGAACAAATTTTCATTGCTTGGTAAAAGATTACATATAAGAGTGTGGAAGGTTGCATTTATAATTCATGCATCTAACCAATTCCTCTTTTGGGAAATACAATCTAATCTTCTCTTTATTCTCATTTACTTAGTCAACACATAAAGATCTAACTACCTATTCTTGGGTGAATTTATTCAAAACAATAAATCCTAAACAAAATTGACTACAACTGTCCACTTATTGTGGAGAATATTTCTACAACTCATCCCTTTAATCTAGGCACACAAAGTGGGAGAGTACTTATTCGACATTCTTAATACCATTCCACTATTTTCTCATCCTTGAAACATGGAGAGAAAATGGAGGAGTGCTAAGTCCATGACTTTGAATTCTTCTTGGATTGCCACATGTCTGGATATTTATTCTTAGTTGATGACGTGGAATGAAATGGTGGGCTAAATAGTTTGGTGCTACTTTACATTATTTTAGAACAAATAAAAATACTTTCACTAGTTGGGCATTTTCGTAGTTGCGTGAAGAATTTCGTAGTTGGGCGTTTTCGTAGCTACGTGAAGAATTTCCATAGCTGCAATGCATGAACTTGGAGTAGAATTTTTATGACATATTTTATACACACTTTGTTGCATTCCAACTTTAGAAGAAATATTAGGAAATAAAAACAATTACATTGCAAATAGATTTTGAAAGAGATGATAAGATAAATCCCATTTTCTACCTTAAATATGCTATCCGTTATTGAAACTTCATCTAAACTCACTTGAAAGCTTTATTTTAAGAGAGAGAATAAGAGTGTTATTTGGTGATATAATGAGACATATATTGGTCTCATCAACCATCATATTTGAGAGATCAATTGATTTGCACATTGTCAATATTAATAAAGATGAAAAGAGAAGGATATCTAATCATAAGTTAATTTTTTGTGGTAACATATAAATTATGGAAACGTGAAGAAATATTGATATATGGTTATATCATTAATAATAGAAATATCTTCACATTATTGAAGTATAGTCTCATCTAAACCATGTAAAGAGGGATTCCATCTTCAAAGTCTGGTAGTGAGAGAATATTTATGTCGAAGAGGAATAATATGATATGATTACAATGTTTAAGATAGGTAAACATATTTTTAAAATGGGATTTTTAGTTTTATTTTGTAAATATATATGATTAAGTCCCATTTATTCAAAACAAATTTTGAAATGTTTAAAGAAAACTAAGGATTCTCAAAATAAGGTCCTAAAATTCTAAGACCTTAGGTTGGTCTAATTGTTAACTTTTTAACTATAATATATGGCATCAGATGTGTAGAATGGATAATAAAAATCATGTAATGTAATGGAACTTGTAAGAATATACTATTTAATGCTATCAAGGATGTTAGGTTCTCAAATAGATGACATCTACCTTAGAGTTTTATGATGGGTGATGGAATTGATTTGGATAGGATTTTCATTTTTAATGTGTCATGATTTGGATATGGTAGGCATAAATAATCAGATGATAAGATTGATATGTAGCATAAGTGACAAAAATCACTTATTTAATGTCTTGCATAATAGCCAAATTCTCCATAGGTTCAAGATTAATATTGAAGGTGGTTTCAATGATGTTTATATAAGAGGTTTATTTTTTGCTTCTCATTTTTATTTCAAGGATTTTTTTTAACCTTATAATTGTTAAACAATATTTTTTTATATATATTTCGAGATACTCATTAGTCTTGGGGATGAAATCATGAAGATCACAATCTTGTGTACTATCCTAAATTTCAAGATACTCATTAGCTACCTAGACTTAATATATAAAGTGTCCATGCTAATATTTTTCCCTTTTATTTGTGGTTACAATTGATAATGAACCATGTTTTTGAAGAAGGAGAGCATATGGATTTACACTCTAAAGTTATGAAAGTTGCGAAGGAATAGTGTATCTATCAATAACTACACTCCATTGCAAAAACATGATGTCTAGCTTATTTTTTTATCATAATAAGCATTATATTTAATGGAAGAGTGAGACTACCATACACAATTGATGATTGTGAAACCCTAAAAGACATTTAAAACAACAAATACTTTATCCCCTGGGAAAGGAAGGAAATGATTAAGTATGTCATTTTAGAAGTGCCGCATGTGGGGGTTGATGACATACAAAACATCATGAACAGTGACTCAGATGATACATTTGATATGGATGATGGATTGAATTATGACAATGAAAGTGATCGTATCATAAATACTAAAGGAAGCTGAATTTTACAACTATGTGGTGCTAAAAAATAAGTATGCTATGAAAAATGGTGACATAGCCAAAGGGTTTATATATTTAGTACAATAATAAGATGTGATTTTGGGAGAAATGTTGGGACCCATGCATTTTTGTGTTTTTGTGGAAAATATTATAACTACATGCAAAGTGATTGTTATCCAAGGCTACAAACCAACACAAAAGTTTCTGACTGATAAAAAATTTGGTGTATCTCAAAACAAGGACTAAACTACATGTTAATGGAAATTTTGAATTTCAAGAATCAACCTACATACAAAACACTAACAACAATTTAAATTTCAAAGGAGTTTCAGCGAAGTTGATACACTTTTTTCAAGAGAGCACAATTTTTTTGCAGAAATGAAAATTATAAATGTTTGTGAAGGAGACATGGTGCAATATAAAAAATTAGATGGAAATACATTCAGGATGCATATTAATAAATTAATCAGGCCTATTTATAAGGATTGTTATATATCTAAAGGATCTCTCATTCGATCGCCTTTTAACTAGTTGGCACATCTAGATGGTTTGATTATGGAAGTAAGGCTAAAAAAAATTCTAGAAGATGTGTCAATAACAATGTGGAGTGCATTCGAAGAACCACTACCTCAATTGGTATATCTAATTTCATTTGATTCCTCTAAATGTAGTAGTTATGAAAAGTTGATAAAAATACCTTACAACTTCCACAAACACCAAAAGGTAAATAATACTCCATCTAGTACACTAAAGGCAAGAGAAAATGAAGAAAAATAAGAGATCAATTCTTGTTTGAATTTGATAAGAAAACTTGCTGCAAGGAAGGATGTCTCTCTAATATATGTTTGATTTATTTCAATAATAGTTGGAATGCTACCCTAGTGAAGAATGAAAATGCCATTAAAAAATTTGTACTTAACGCATTTAGCATAAATGCTACTAGTTTTGATGGAGGCCAACCTTCAGGGAAAACTATGGATAAATTAAAAATATGTGGAAGGGATGTATGTAAAACTGCATAGTACAAATGTCATAAGATCCCAAAAATCTCCTATTATAGTTATAGACAATCTTGGATGAATGGTGAGTGATGGGAAGGAAATGGTAATACAAGAAAATTGAAACAAATTCCAAACATTGTCACAAAAATTTATTTGATATCTAAAATTGTGGATAGAAACTATGATACATCGCCACATATATCTCAATCAGTGGGACAAGATGGAACTAAATTAACAATGAGATTGTTGTCTACAAGATCTAGATATGCATACATCCTAAAAATTGTAACAAGGGAATTTCATTTTTGAAACTTCCTCCAACATCAAAGTCAAACCTTAACAAAATATGGCAAGAATATTTCTCCCATGTTTTATTATCAAGAACAACTTCTTCACCAAATGTGATGAGTGCAAAGAGATTAAAAACAAATGTGTAGCCACCTCATGTCTAGAAACATTGGAACATGTAGATAAACTTTAGAAATGACATAATGAATACATTGAAAGTTGTCATGAAAATTACTATGAGCATAGAATGTAAAAGAGGAAAATTCTAATAGCTTCTTAAGCATTTTACATGAGAAAATGGACAAGATGAAAATTGGCGTACTAAGGATGAGAAAAAATCAAACTCAATAAGTGATTTTATTAACCTCCTCATCGCTTTGACTGGTATATTGACACATGGACACAAAACTTGGGGTTTTGGATGCTACGAGGTGACTTTAATTTAGTGTGGAAAAACTTCACAATAACATCATTGGATTTATGTATCAAGAAGCTAGAAGAAACACTGACTGATGAGTATGGTGATTTATTATATAGTATTGGGACATAAAAACACCCTTTACCTAATGCATTATTGTAAAATGATGTGTATGAAAAATGTAAGGAGTACAAGTAGAAAAATGCGTAGTCTCATACAAATATATTGTAAGAAGATGTATTAGTTCATTTAGAAAAAAACTACAAGTTCTCTACTTGCAACTAGATAATCCTTCAAATGAAAACAAAAATTGTACCTTGTTTTCATTTATATCCATGTTGATAGCCAAAAGGGTTTTCAACATAGTGTATGTAAGATTCCTTCTAGTGGGTCACATACATGAGGATATAGATGGGACATTCAGAGATTATCAACATCATTATGTAAATTAGAAACATTCTCTTTTCCACAAATCATGGACACTTATACAACATGCCATGAGGGTTCCAACACGTTCACTCCATACCTTATTCAGGAAGTCTATGAATTTAAGGCCTTTATAAACCACACATGTTAGATGGAAACCACAAGATAGTGGGTATCAACAAACCAAATATGTTTAAGTTCCATGTCATCAACAAAATTCCTGTGATGGAGTACAAAGCATCAATCATGGATGCTTTATGGTCTCAACTAATTGAAATATGGAAAAAACTTGGTGGGAAACCATATTTTCCTGAAAGGAATCCTCTATTGGCACCCTTTAAAAAAGAGACGACAAACTGTAGAGAGGAACTCGGGTATATATTACACATCGGGAAAAGAGTTCAACATATGGAGGAGAAGAATTTCGCTTCAAAATATAACATATTAGAAAAGTGTTTTGTGCCTTGGACAATCCCTTTTCTAATTATAGCAAGATGAGGATAGATTATTTTTTGGCTGAAAACAATCCAAGATAGTAAAATGTATGACCATATAATGGAATCCCCACCACTTCACATGGATAAATACTATTGTCAAAATTTCCTTTCAAATAAGGATATATATGTTGGACTGTTTGTGATAGAATTCATGATGAATTCAATCCAATAGTATATGTGAATGATGGAAATATGATACTACTAAGACCAAATGATGATAATGTACCTATAAATATGGGTATGGTGGAACGTGTTCTAATACGGGATGTTCACAAAATTTCCCAAAAGATAAAAAAGTTAGTAGGAACCCATAGGAAAAGAAAATATAGAAAAATCAAAGTATCAATAATGATTAAATAAAAAGCAATGGTGGAAAAAATCAAAGGTAAACATCAAATATTTAAATAGAAAACATCGTCTAGGAATGGACACCAAGTAAAATATGGAAAGGAGATCAAATCAAAATACCAAATCGGGGACATGAAGCCATTCAAGCATACCTTGCACAACTTCAAGAACCCTAATTAATGCATTGTAGTTAACATTGGCTAGACTACATACCCTCGAGAGGGATCAAGCCTTATGTAGTTCTCATTATGTTGATCCCAAAGGTATTGATTTCCTTTGGCAATACACTATCAAATCAATGTGTCAAATCAACTTGTTTAACATAAAACTTTCCTTTTTGTTCTTTATTATCTATAGTAGGGAAAATACTAATAACATATAAGATCTAAAATTTATTATCTTGTATACAAGTAGTTAACATTGTCTGGATTATCTTGTATTCAGAAATTCCTAGAGACCATTGAGTTCCATTACTATGATTTCCATTTTATTATATTTAATAAAAGATGGGTTTGACAGTTCCCTACCCTGGTACAAAAAGGATCATCAATCCCAATATATCCATAAAGATATTATGAAACCAAAAAATACCAAATACCAAAAACAAAAAAACCGGTGAAGGAACAAAAACCAACAAAAAACATCGCAAAACTAGCTAAAAACCTACAAGAAGGAAGACATAAAGCCAAAGAAGCCTGTAAGCCAGCCATCCAACATAGAAGGTTCAAAAGAATAGACCCCAAAAAGGCAGGAAGCCACCCTGGTGGCACCTCAATTTTGCATATTTTTTTTCACTATTAATGGTGCTTAATATCTCTAGATGAGTGCTATCATTCCCGATCCAAATTTAAATCTTATTAGAGTTCACTCCAATATTTGTACACAAATCAATAACCTTATTTCCTTCTTTGAAGGTGTGATATATTTCATATCTTGAGAAGTTCTTTAGAATGAGGATGAAGTCTTCAATGATTTTGTTGATTATCTAATGTGAGGGGCACTTGCTTTGCAAATTTTTTATAATGTTCATGGAATCCCCTTCAACTTTTCAGTTTGAGATATTCATAGATTTTGTGAGTTGGATTCCCCATGAAGTGGCTAAATCCTTAGCATAATTATTAGTTTGAACTCCCATATACCTAGTTTAGGATGCTAAAAGTTCACCTTTATCATTTATAATGACTCCTACTCACTCAACACTTCCTAGGTTACCTTTATCTGCCCTATCAAAGTTTAACTTGTGCCAACCTTCTTGAGGATGCATCTAGGAATTCTTGCTCCTTCCAATTTTAGTACTCTATTGTTTAGGATCTTGTACGAGATGTAACTGCCATTTGTTGAGAAATTTTATGTATGAATATTTTAGGACTCCAATACTATATTTGATGAATGTTTTGAAGTTCTCAATTATCAGCCTAATCAAATGCTTGAAGACAATTTCCACCTTTAACACTTTCCCTTCAAAAATTCTCTTATTCCTTTCTTTCCATGTATCACAAACCACATGGTGAAGGGTTATGTCCCATTAAAGTATTACTAAGAAATTTTTGTATGGTAATACCAATTATCTTTCAGGTCTTGCCTTTGTATTAGGGTGGACTCATTTCAATCCACTTTTTGTCAAGAACGAGACCTCAAAGAGTGTATGCAAAATTACAATGTATGAAGAGGTGATCAACAATTTCTTATACTTCTTTGTAAAGGAAGTACCTATTAATAACAATTTTTCTTTTCTTTCTTAGGTTATCAAATGTGAGGATCTTATTTTGGATAGTGAGCCACCAGAAGAAGTTAAACTTAGGTATCATCTCTTTGCACCAATATCTTTTACAACAATTACGAGGATTGGGTGGCTGAATTTGATTTTTGTACCCAGATTTGAAACTATAATTACCATCACCCAAATCTTTCCATATTAGTTCATCCTCAACCTTTTTTAGGGATATAAATGTTTGCAATCTTTTTTGTATTAAAGAGAGATTATATTTTTCCAACTTGTTTAATTCCTCAAGTGATATCCTTCTCCAAGTGGTTTTCCCATTTCTGTCTTTAAGGTACCCACTTATCTTCTCTTCATACTTCAATCTTATATTTTTATTTAATTTTGAAGATATTTCCTCTATTGATGGTTGGCTTCCAAGTACTATCTCTCTTCCCAAAATTTGATCTTGCTTCCAAACCCGGGTCCTATTTGATTCCCTTAGTAATAATCTCTCTGCTTTTGATTAGGGAGTTCCAGAAATGGGAACCTAGAGGTAAATCCATAGAATAAGTGAATTTTATAATGAATTCTTATTTCTAAATATTTATTTTTGATTATGTTGCACCAAGTTAAGTCTTCCTTGAGAAATATCCAACCCATTTTATCAAGGAGGGTAGTATTCATTTTTCTAATGTTTCTTATTCCTAACCCACCATGAGATTTCAGCTTGCAAAATTTATCCCAAGAAACCAAATGAATTTTGTTATGCTCTTCTACTCCTACCCATAAGAATCTCTTCTGAATATTTTCAATCAAATCAATAATCTTTTGGGGCATTTTGAAAAGAGAGAGAAGCTAAACAGGAAGATTTTGAAGGGTTATTTTAATCAAAGTAACTCCACTAGATAAGAAAACTCCTTTTCATCCTTCCATTTTAGACTCGAAACCTATCCAGGAGAAGATTTAAAATAGAAATTGGGAGTTTGCCTTTGAACATAAGCATCATAAGGTAAGTGAATGATATAGTTTTAATCACACATGCTAAGATTCTAGAAATTTTATTCTACCACTCTTCAGGGATATTAATGACAAAATATAACTCTTACCATAATTGATGAGTTATCCTAAAGCTTCCTCATAACAATTTAACCATAATTTGAATTTCTTTACTTCCTTTACTAAATCAATGAAGTGGAGAATGGTGTCATCTGAAAATTATCAGTGAGAGACTGAGATCTTCTTCTATGAGGGATTGAAACCATGAAGGTATCTTGCTTTAGTGTAGCTATTTATTTCTCTGTTGAGGCTTTCTAACATTATGATAAAGAGAATGGGTGAGATAGGGTCACCTTGCCTTATTCCTCTTGTGCTTCCAAAAATCCATTAGGATTACCATTTAAAATAATGGAAAACATGGGGGTCAAAATGAATTCTCTGATTAGTTTCTTGAATTGTAATTAAAGCAAATTTTCTCCAAAATTTTATCAAGGAATTCCCATGAGACCCTGTCAAAATATTTGTTCATATTAAGCTTAACAACCATACCTGATTTCTTGCTTTTATGCATGGAATGTAAATTTTCATGAACCACAACTATACCATATTGTATTTGTCTTCCCTAAAAAATTTTGCCTTGCTTCCATGAGATGATATTCTTGAGAAAAGGTTTCATTCTAGATGCAATAGTTTTTGCAAATATTTTATATATGGTGTTTAAAAGACTTATTGGTTGGAATTCCTTGAAATCCTTAGCTCTAGATCTTTTAGGAATCAACACTATAAAGTTGTTATTTACCTCCTTTAGAAGTTTTTCGGTGCTGAAGAATTCATTTATCAGACCGAGAAGATTAGTTTTACAAACTTCCTAATAAATTTGGTAAAATCAAGTTGAGAAGCCATCCGATCTTGGGGATTTTTCTCCTTCGAAAGAAAAGACAATATTTTTTAATTCTTCAATATCCACTAGTGTTAGAATATTTCTCATCTCCTCTTGAATATCAAGTACAATGGGGGTGAAATTCAACAAGAAATTGGTGCTGGTTTCATTGTCCTGAACCTCTTTAGAAAGGAGGTTTTTGTAGAAATCTATTGCCTTTTTTATTTCTTCCATATCTTTGCTTTCCTATCCCGAGATGTTAATGATGGATTTTATTTTATTGTGGATTCTATATTTCATGGTAGTCGAGATGATATTTTTTTGTACTTTTATCCCCTTACTTTAACCAAATATCTCTCAATTTTTATCTCTAGTGAATCTCTTCATAGGTTTTGATATTATGTAGTTCATTTGAGGAATTCCTTTTTCTTGTATTAATCACTCATATATATTCTAGTATTTTATAATTTAAGTTCCAAAAGTTCTAGCTCCTTGGTTAGTTTCCTTTTTTCAAATATATTTCCAAAGGCCGTTTTGTTCCTTACTTTGGAATTTTCCTTGACATTCTTAAGATTCTGGACGAAAATGGACATGGTTGATCTCTTTTTGTTAGTTTTCCACCATTCCTGAACTTTGTTGTAAAAATTAGGATGCTTTCTCCAAATTTTCTTGAATCTAAAAGGAGAAGGTGAGATTTTTATTTTGTCTTCAAGACTCGAATTAAAGGATTATGGTCGGAGCTTATTTTAAGAAGGGTTGAAAGACATAAATCCTAGGTAGAAAACCAATCTCCTGAGACAAGTAGTCTTTCTAATTTAACCATGATTAATTTTTCTCCCATTCTCCTATTGCTCCATGTAAATTTAATCCCTCTTAGTTCAATATCCATCAAAGAGTTATGAGCAATGAAATCAGAAAAGTGTTCCATATTACCAGTAAAATCTTGATTTTATCCTTTCTTTTCAATTGGGGAGAGGGGAGTGTTGAAATCTCCTAAGACAATCCAATCAAAATTACTACAATTATTTCTAAAAGTACTTATGTCTGTCAAAGATGCTTTCTTTGTTTAGATGAAACAGAGGCATAGATATAGGAATGAATCCATGATTTGGTTCTTTATGGGATGTGAAAAATATAGATAGGTGATTGGGGGACTCAAATATGGTTCCAACTTTAACCATATCGTTATCCCAAAGAACACAAATTCCCCCGAGACACCATTTGAGGTCACACGACTTATTACCGCAATTCTCCAAACTTTATTTCCCAAAATTTTAAAATTTTCTACATCCATCTTAGTTTCTTGAAGTACCAGAATAGTAGGCTTGTGATTCTCAATAAAATATTTGAGTATCCTTTGTTTGATTGCATTATTCAGTCCTCTTACATTCCACACAATGACCTCCATTTATATTATTGTGTGTTTTTAGAACCCTTAAGATGTAATGTTCTTTGCTTCCCGCTACAATTTCCATCTATGTTATTTTTATTTTTTCTTATTTACCAGATGGTTTTCCTCTAGTTTCTCTACCCCCAACATAATCTTTGTTTTTAGGGGTTTTAGATGATGAAGCTTCTTGAGTTTTGTTTTTCCTTTTTATCGAGTCACTATCACCTTGAAATGTTCCATGTTTGGGAAATCCCCCATGTTTAGTCCTTGGCATGCCTCTCCTTCTTGTTCCATTGTTTCTTTCTATACCTATCTCTCTTATGTCATCCTCTTCCGAGAATCTTAGAACTAATCTTCCAATGTTTGTGAATATTTCGGATACTTTCCTCTTCTTCTTCTCTTTTATCTCGAGTCTCTACATATTTTTGCTCTTTATTCCGATTTATTTATACTTGTGATGTCTCCTTCTCCTCTATTTCTATATGTGGTATGACAAGCTCATTTATCTGGGTTTTTTCAAAATAATCTCCTTTCTCTAAAGAGTCTTGCTTCGTGTTCTAAGGCATGCGAAAGGATTCTCCTTGTCTACTAACTAGTTTTCTTGCTTTTTTTTTTGGTTTCTTAGCCGATGCCTTTAGTCTGTATCTTCCTCTCGGTGCTTTTATCTCATTCGGCTTCTCATTCCATTCCATTCTTTTTTTATTTCCTTGTGTGTCAAGCATTAATGTTTTTTGGGAAATCTTTAACGCTATGTCCCAATTTGTTGCACTTTTCACACCTAGTGATGGATTTCTCATATTCAAGTGTCTTCTTCGATCCACCTATCTTTGAAAGGACAATAATGAAATTAGGTATACCTTTGTCCAAGTCTACATTTATGCAGAGCCTAGTGAAATACAATATTGTTCTCACTTAGGTTTCTCCATCGAAGGCCACTAGAGAGCCTCGTGACTTTGTTATGATTGTCAAAATCTCATCTTCCCAAAATTAAGAGTTAGGACTGGGACTTTAATCCATAGGGGCATGAAATTAATATTTTCTTTGTCTAGATCAAAGCCTGGAGTCCATATTTTTAAGAAAATACCCATGGTTCCCAAAACCAGAGTCCTTCAACTAGTGTTTGAGTACAATCTTCCAAGGTGTTGAAATGGATAAGGAATAATCCTTTTGTTAGCAGGGAAATTTCCATGTTTCCTTTCGGATATCATTTTCTACATGCCCATCTTCTAATAACATCCACATTGGGTCTTGGCCCATGGAATTTCCCGATTAGGATAATCTATATCTCGCATTGCTCTATCTATGAGGGTGTCTAGGACTATAAAATGATGGGCACTCTCAGAGATGTGATTCATAATTTTTCTTGAGTAAACCATTTTTCAACACTAGGGATTTGCATGGAGACTACCCCTGCCCATGTGGGTCTAGGTCCTCTGTTTCCCGATCCTACAAAGGTTAATGCGCATGTTACCCTTCTTCATCCCCATCTCTTTCCTTATGCTCAGCCGAAGCATTTAAACTAATTTTTACCACTCTATTGATTTTATAAATAAATAAGATCAATGTTAAAAATATTTCAACATGGTGTTTCACCACATACCCTCAAACGAGATCATAACTTATGTAGCGTAGTGGACATTAGCCTTATATAATACCAACAAGATTTTCCAAATTTATGAATGTGAAATTAATTCAAGTATTCTTTAATATAATCAAGTCTCAATATGAAAATATATATTAATTCTTCATTGATTATCTTCAATAAACATAATTATTTATACAGATCAAATTGGTGAGAAAATTCAATGACCCAGGATGTGGGATAATTGAATTATGTATTCTTGATTAACTAAAATGTGGAATTTTATATAATTCTATAGTTAATCTAACATTAAGGAAAAAAATAAATAGCAAATAAATGTGTAAAGAAAATGACCCAAACAACTAAGAAAGTAGAAATGTAAACCCTAATGTATAAGAGGGGTTAAGAAAGATATTAGTTGATTCAAAGAGCTAATCTGGACTATGTCACAAAGATGGATGGAGAAAAAGAAGAGGAAACGAATGTGCCAAAGTCTAGAAAAGTGCATATCTAGGAAATCTAAGTGGACTGGGATGCCTGGATAGGTATAGGGGTGTCTATGGTCACCTTAGTCTGAGATATGGGCACCCTAGTCTCGTGAAAATCTCTGTAACCTTCCTATGAGGTGTCGATTGATGGTTTCCTACCTTCACTTCCCGTCACACTAGCTTCACTATACTGACTGTATGTCATTGGTAATCAATGATGAAGAAGAGACCTGTGAAACCCCAAGACGAGCATGAAACCCATAAAAAGGATGCATATGAAGGGGTCGATGGACCTCATCTGCCACAACCGCCACAATGGTGGACTTACTAATTGAGCATTGCACTACATCTTAGACCCGATGTAGTTCTATGTACTTATGTGTGTAATCATGCCCTAGGTGCTCTTGTGCTAGTCACACTTTGTGAAAGTAGTGAACAATAACTATGTGTAGAAATGTAATAAAATGGTGGATAGAATAGAATAAAATTCCTCCTATGCAGTGTGATGTAGATGAACTAGCCTTGTGCCTTGTGATAGACCTAGATGAAAGAAAATGAAGCCTTTGGTGGATGCAACCTTAGATGATGATAGTAGTGCTTAGTGCTTGGTCCCTCATTATGGTCTCATAACTTTATATTTATATGGTTCTCTTGTTCTTATTTTTTAATTAACCCCAAAATCCCGACCATTAAAAAGATAAGAATCTCAAACAGTTAGAAAGCACCCAAAAAATGGTGGGAAAGTGTAGAAAGGATAAGGGTTCCCGATCGGGACTGGGGTGCCTAGGGTGCCCTAGTATTGGGATGGATGCTCCATCAAATGTAAAATGACACCATATGAAAAAAAAAGACGGGAAAGTATGTGTCAAGGTCGACATTGATGACATAAATAAAAGTAAAATGGCCAAAGGACATGAGTTAATTAGTACTTTATTCACTAAAAACCATATGAATGGTAGTATGAGATTAGGGATAAATAATGTCTAAAGTGCATGATTTTGTGACTACATTTTCCGCCACTTTATGTTGGTGAGCGTAACGCCAAGAACATAAAGTAGATAGAGATGCATAACCGATGTCCATGTAGAGTGATGTAGAAAGCATGTCGATGAACTAGAAAAAGTGTGGAATGAGAGAATAATGGAAGGTGGAAAATAAAGATGTAAAAGTGTAAAAGTGGTGTGAGTGAAGCTAGGGTGGACCCATGTGTGTAGTTGCTAATGCGTGTGGTGTACCTATATGATTAGTATAGTGTGTGCTGCCACAAAATGGTGTTGTTGATGTCATTTGTTCTTGTTGTTATTGAATGCTTACTTCTCATACTTATCATCGGACATGTAAGGAGGATACAATCAAGTAGTTAAATATGCATGTATATATGTTAAAAATTCATGTATAAAAGACTATAATGAAAATATAAAAAAGTGTAAAAGGAACATGTGCACCTAATCTTTGATGTGAGAGAGAGTGTAGAAAGGATATCCTATACTGCAATAGGATGAAGAAGTGTACATGGAGGAATTCCATTATATCCTCTAACCTCGTAACTACTTCCTTGAGAATGTGTGAAGAGATCTCTGTCCTACCTAGTTTTTTGGGTGATCCAACACCATTACATGAAGTAGTGTAGAGAGGAAATTTGTTATATCCTCTAACCTGTAACTACTCCCTAGAATGCTAAGGACAACCATGTCCTATAAAATCCACTTTGTACAAGGTTTGTAGACTAGTTTGAGCCCACTTTCTATATAACCCACAATGGCAATGGCGTAAACCGAAATGAACCGAGTCACCTAGAAGTGTTGTGTAGTATGTAAAACCCCAAATCATGCCCTCCCTCTTTGAAGGTGCATGCAATGTTGCTGATAGGAGAATGCAGCCCCAAAAAGGACTAACCATATAAACTATGTCCTACAGGGGAAGGGAATGTGCCCGGTAGAAACCAAAGTGCATGCAAACAAGTAGCTAGATACAAGTGTTATTATGAATAAGCATGCATGTAAAAGACAAGTATACGCTACACAAATAGTATGTAAGCTAGAATGTAAATAAACAAGTAAGAAATGAATATATACTACCAAATTGGGTTGCAAACATGGGACACCACTCATGATGTCGCAAGACATGCAAGGCCATCATGGCCGCATATAAAAAATAAGTGCGCACACCAAACACAGGTAAGGCCCACATACAAAAAAAAACAATAGCAGACAATGTCACAAACAAGTATGGAATAAAATATTCCTGCATAACAAATGCTTCACAAGAAGCACCCATTAGTATGTTATAAATATAACTAATATTTCAAAATTGTGTATAACCAAGTAATGTAAAGTTCTAGTAAAAATGAAACAATAGCATTCGAAAGAGACAAATGTGGATGCCCCAAAGTGACCGTTATAGAGAGGTAGAAGGTGAGCATCCATGATGTGTGTAAGAGACCTATATTTGCCATCAAAACTAGAAAATACATGAATGCGCATGTGTGTATGGTATAGTAAATGACATACAATAAATCTAACTAGCATGTATAATAAAGCTACTGTATACAAGAAAATGCAAACAAGAGTAAAAGTAACCAAGATATGCAATATGTTGTGGATGGATGGAATGGAATGCAATATGGATGATAGGAGCTGTGTGCCTATAGAGTTAATGGAAGTGTATGTAGTGAGGTTCATTTAGTATGCCTCCTCAGTAGTTAAGAATGAACCGTAATGAGAGTGCGTCATCGGGAAATGGTCGAATCATGTGTGTCATGTGTCTAACACACTGTGATGAGTGTGTATGTGTAGCGATGATGTGCAACTCGAGTGATGAAGTGTGTATGTGACCATATACCTAAAGCATATATGAAGACAAGATGATTGTAGGAGTGATGATGAAGGCTAAATCGTATATCACTACCAGATGAATAGAGGGAGTGATGATGTATCCTATCATGTATACCACTACAAGATGAAGGGATAGGTGATCATTTATCCTATAACATATGTCACTAACCTAGGAATGTTGCATGATAGAATGATGATCGTGTGTGTATGATAAGTTTCATTTGATTTGTAAACCGTAAAAAGTTGAGTATAGACCGAGGAACCGAAGTGCGTCATAGGGTAGTGAGTACAATGCATAGAAGAATATGTAGGATGTGTGATGATTAAAAACTATGAGTTGTGAAAAGTGTGTAAATATGTAATGTGTAGAATGTAATTCAAGATGTGTAGATAGCCTAGTAGTGTAAGATGCACATTATGTAGTATGTATAATGAGTAGTATGTAATGTTAGACTCCTAAACAATAGGGGTGTGACATATGTATGATGAAGAATAATATGATGTCTGATGTATAGATGTGTAAATGTCAAAATAGTAATGATGTAAAGTAACATGAAGATTTAGTGTGCGAAATGTGAGATGTATTGTAATATGTATGAAGGGATGCAATGTGTAGTACCTATTGTGTAGTGTGTGGGGTTCATGTGTAGTATGACCTCAACAGTCAAGTGTGAATTGAAGCACAAGAGTGTGTCATTGGGTACTGACATTGTATGTGGTGTGGATGAACATGCTTATGCTATGAGAATGATGTATAATAGTGTAAATATGAGAGATGTGCTAATGATAATGTGCTAGGGGTTGTGAATGCAATTCCCCCACACGTGGAAGATGAAGAATCAATTATGTAATATCATCTAATAGATCATTAGTTTCAAGGTCAAAGTACTATGGATAAGCAATAGTGTCCGGCCTATCATGTAATGAAACATTAAGGTGCAAATTATACATACCCATGATATATTCCTCATCGAGAATGGAGGAAGTGAGAAACCATGTGCATACCAATGAGTGAGATTTTACGTATGGCTAAGAAAGGAACTATTACAAATAAAGACACGACCAGATGGCATGGGAAAATATATGTCTACATGATCACGATCTAGAGTACCCCTAATGTAACTAGGCCATGATTGTCCCAAGGTGAGTGAAAAATAAAGAAAAATGCATGATAGATAATATGTGAGATGGAAGACACATAAGCCATAAGTAGCAGTAATAGTGATGAAGCCATAATATAGATGAGGAGAATGAGTAGGAAGATAAAGGTCCTCAAAAGAAAAACTGAGTTGAGCTAGACCATTGTGAGAGAAAATGGTATTGTCACAAGTAGAATAAAATGGAATATGTTTCCAATATGAATCATTCATGAAAAGTGCGCAAGTAAAGGGTGAGTGTGCTAGCGGAGGTGGGACATGTGAAGGTGTAGGTGATAGAATAACATCCATGGATTGGATATGCCCCCGATAAGGAATCATAGCAACATGTAGTAACTGGCATAGAAGAAATTACATCAATCACAATATGGCACCTTCAATTAGTGGCAAGTGAGGTGGCTCATCCATAGGTTGAGGATCATATGTAGTATCAATATGTGGAATAGGAAGACTAGTATTAGGAGCGTGGTCACAATATTGGAATGGGTCACGGTCACAAAGAATAATATATTCAATGCCTTCATGGAGGAATTTAACACAATGGTGTATAGTAGAAGCAATAGCTTGCATAACATGAAGCCATGGTCTACCAAGAAAACAATTATAAGAGATTGGGAAATCAATGACAAAGAAAATCGTTGACAATTTTGGGTCCTATAGTAATAGGTAATGCAATGTGACCAACACATGGATGAATGGAACCATCATATGCACGGAGTGAGAGGGATGATGGACTAACATCACGAGTGGAGAGACCTAACTTCTCAAGGAATGACATAGGACATAGATTAAGTTCAGATCCATTATCAATTAAAGTGTACTTGATACCCATATTAAGAATGTGAATCATAATATGCAAGGGTGGGTCATTATCAAAAGTGTTTAAATCAGCGGGAAGATTATATTTGAATGATAAATGTTGAGAAAATGCATCTACAAAATTTTGATATATTGAGTTAGGATGCATATCAACATGAATGTGGGTAGTATCTAGAAGATGTTGGACTCTATACCTTACATCAGGATGCACAAGAAAATAATCAGTGATCGAGATATTCATGATGACTAGACTCTAGGATGAAAAAGAATGAGGATCATATAGGCATTAAGATGGAGTACGAGTTCACCAAAAATGATTAAGTAAAATGTGGAATTTTATCTAATTCTATAGTTAATATAACATTAAGGACATCAGTAAATAATAAATAAATGTATAAAGAAAATGACCCAAGCAACTAAGAAATTAGAAATGTAAACCCTAATGTGCAAGTGGGGTTAAAAAGATATTATTTGATTCGATGAGCTTGTTGGATTGTGTCACTGATATGGTTGGAGAAACAAGAGGAGGAAACGACTATGCCAAATTCGAAAAAAATTGCAGATCTGGGTAATCTGAGTGGACTGGGATGCTTGTGGGCACCCTAGTCTAAGATATTTGTGCCTTGGTATGTGAAACATATTTGTAACCTTCTTCTAAGGTGTCCCTTGATGGTTTCCTCCATTCACTTCTGTTGCACTCTCTTTTCTATACTCGGTTGTATGTTCTTTGGTAATTAGTGACGAAGAAGAGACCTACAAAACCCTAAGACAAACATCAAACCCTAATAAAAATAAATATGCATATGAAGGGGTCAAACTGAACTCAAATTCCACAATGGTGGACTTAATAACTGAGTGCTGCAATACATCTTAGACCCGGTGTAGTTCTATGTACTTCTGTGTGCAATCATGCCCTAGGTGATTTTGTGCCAGTCGCACTTTGTGAAAGTAGCGAGAAATAACTACATATAAAAATGTAATAAAATGGTAGATGGAATAGAATAAACCTCCCTCCTATGTAGTGTGATGTAGATGAACCAGCCTTGTGCCTTGTGATGGAGCTAGATGGATGCAAATGAAGCTTTTGGTGGATGTAACCTTAGGTGATGATAATAGTGCTTACTGATTGTTCCCTCATTATGGTCTCATAACTTTATATTTATATGGTTCTCTTGTTATAATTTTATAATTAACCTTGAAAAGGCCAACAACTTAAAATATAATAATCTCAAATGGTCAAAAAGTGCACAAAAAGTGGCGGGAAAGTTAAGAAAGGATAAGGGCACCCGATTAGGACTAGGGTGCCCGAGGTGCCCTAGTATTGGGATGGACACCCAGTCAAATTTAAAATGATGCCAAATGATAAAAATAGACTAGAAAATTATGTGCTAAAGTTTGGTAGTGACGATAGAAATCAAATTAAAATGGCCAAAGGACATAGGTTAATTAATACTTTCTTCACTCAAAAATCATATGAATAGTAGTATTAGAGTGGGACTAAATAATGTCTAAAGTTCATGATTTTTTACTACATATCCAAATTACATATTAAATTTAGAGATTCTTTTTGTAATTTTGTATATATATATATATATATATATATATTTCATTAATAGGTAAAAATGGTTGAGGGGACCCTACCCCATACATAATCTAAAGTTACAAAGAACAAAAAACCAAAAAAGGAGGAAATAAACCTCCAATAGCCAAACTAACAAAAAAAATAGTAACACAACAACGATACAAATAGAGTCAAAAAGGCCAAAAATATGAAAATCTACGAAGAATTAATTCATGAAGATGAGAGTTTCCTTCCATTACTCTACAAGAGTAGTGGTAAAGGTTATTAAGTTTTCATAGGTGTCTTCTTCTCTCTTCCTTATCTTACCTTTATCTTTGCTCCCCTCCTTATGTTTGATATTGACGACTTGTTATAGAGATTTAAATGTTTAAGAGACTCCATTGACAATATGATATACTTTGGCCTTAATATCTTCCATCTACTTTTCCTTCAAAGATAAATATTTCTCCAACTCTTTAATCCTTTTTATAATTCCAAAACCATGTCATCCCTAAACTTGATATCATTCCAATCTCTAAGAACCACTTTCAACATATTTTTATTTAGGGCAGTGTTCATTTGCATTTAACTAAGCTTGCACTAATTATTATCTCGAGAAACATCCACACTATTCTTACCAACATTACAACCATCCTCAAGTATCACCTGTCATCTTTTCATTTGTTCCATGCTCTTTGAGATTCAACATAATCTACGCTTCTTTAAATGTCTTAGAATTCAAATGATCTTTGATCGAATCGTTTCCACATAAGTATAAAACTCCCTATCTAAATCCTTTTCAAAATTATTTTTACCATCATCAGAAGAGGAAACCTCTAGCCTCAAAGAAGAAGCTCGCTAATCTCTAAGAAAACCTTTGTATTTGTCCAACTTAGTGATATCCATACTACTAGTTTTGAAAAGCATCAATATAAGACCTTAATTTAAAGGAACAACCTTACTATTTCTTTTAACCCTATCCATCATCTTAGATAATGAACACAATAGAAAATAGAGGAAGCAATAGTTGGGGGCATGCCTAAAATGGATGATCATTGGAAAATGATACACGAAAATAGATTTATAGCATCTCTTAAGGGTGATGAACTCCATTAAGTGAAGGGAGATATTCCCTAAGAAAAACCAAAAATGAGGTTCCAATTTTTCCTCCTTACCCATTTTTTTTTCAATTTCATTGGAATTTCCAGTTTTGGATATAAAAATTTGGCTAGCTTGATTAAGGATCCCCATCACCATAGAGATATAATCCACTATAATAGATCAAGAAAATCCTCTAACACTTACTTATCCATTGTTCCAAGAACAAAAAAATCAACAGAAAGACCACGATCATGACCAGAGAATTTTTGGAGCAACATGGACATACCTTTCTCCAAGAACACCTCCCACGATTCTTTATAAGTACATGTTGTCAATGATGGATTAATTATTAAAAATCACCTCTCATGGCATACCAACAAATGCTCTAGACCCGAAAATAAGAATTCCTTTGAAAGAACTGATGGACCTTTAATAAACCCACACTCGCTAAGATTCTCTTAATCGAATGACGAGCTTTGTAACACTACTCACATGCCAATTGAAAGCTTCACACAAAAATTCTCTTTTAATGATATTATTGACGATATTAGAAATATTATGATCATTATTTAACATTAAGGACATCTCTTTGACCAATAACGCCTTAAACACAAGCCTCCAATCCATAACATAATTACTTAGGCCTTTCATCATTAAGAAACACTTTGAAACTAATGTCCAAGCTATATAGCTTTTCCCAATCACCTACATGGATGAACTATACACGCCTTTGTTGTAAAAAAATGAGCTACTATGTTAAATTCACTAAAAATGTGTTCAAATTTAATTTGGAAACTTGTAATACAAAAATTGGAATCCAATAATAGCAAAATCAAAATCCAAAAATAGAAAAATTAGAACTACATTGCATACAATAACAAAAAAATTGGAATCAAATAGTACTACTAATGGAAGCCATAAGTAAAATGGAATCTAATAGTAATAAAAAGGAATTCATTATACACAAAAAGGTGATAAATTTCCACAAAAAATTGTAAGATTGAATCTAGATTCACATGAATATGTCCAAATTTATTGAAATTAAGTTTTTATTTTTATTTTTATACCTATGCATTATACAGTGGGGGAAATGATATGTCATTCCTTGATACATTTGCATAGTTTTTGCAATTACAATGTGACCTAGATCTGTTTGAAATGGCGTGGTCTCATTTTGGGAAGAATTATAGTGTCACTCTTCCCTTAGTGTTGAGACATCCAATTATCACATTTACACTAAACAAGAACATATATTATGAATTTTATCACCCCCAACCTTGTAAACATGCCAAATACAAGTTTCCACATCTCCGGAATGTTGTTTTTGCATAGTCAAATAATCTCCCTTGACGTTGATAACACACTTCTCCCCTATGTCCATGTGATTCAATCATTGGCTCATGCCATTCACCAAAAATGATTATGTTCTCTTGGGATGATCTTATTAGTTCTTGGTTCAACACACTTTTAGGTATATTTCTTCTTCTCCTTTACACTAGTAAATTTCATTCACTATCATAAACACTAAAATTGGAAAAAAATCATTATTAGATCATGCTTTTGTTATAATGTTATGTAGATGAGTTCAAAACTTTACAATTATATCCTAGTGGCATAATATACTCTCATTTGTGTTTTCATTATTTGATTCGATTGCTTGATGGTTATTTTACTTTAATTTTATGATTTGATATTACATCACATAAGATTATATCCTTTTCCTTTTCTAAATTTATTTACATCTTCTCTCAATATAGAACCATACAATGGGTCCAGAGCCCATATCACCGGTTCCAAACCTTCCATAAATTTTTGGACCCTTTGGGTCTTCGCTTAAATTTGATTTATGAGTTTCTTATTCAATCCATTTTATGATCTTATATTTTTTGGGTCATCATTTTCCCACCGATAATGTTTGAAAATCAATATAATGAACTATATATATATATATGTTCTAATGTGGACATTTACTATCTAGAAATCACCTACCTATCTACCACATATTGAATTGAAAGAGAAAGAAGCATTGTTACACATTTGTATATCATAGAGGGCATAATTCTATTTTTTTTCATAAGCACACAAATGTTTGAATGGGATGAAGTATCTTATCCCTCTATTGGTGTGGAAAAATAAGGTCAACACTAGGACAAGGGATAGTTGCATGAGAAACAACACAAAGTACAAGGTTTGAAATGTAGTTCAACACTTAGTGATACACATATGGGGTGACTTCTGAGGTAATTTTGACCCAAGAATTTACATTTATTTTTCATCTAATGTGTTCTTGAGTATTTTGTATGGAGGATATTGTTTATTTTGTAGGTATAAGTAAAAATTTCATGGTTTTATGTGACAATGGATATTCCAAAAGCTAATATTGAGTGACATTGAGATTTGTATATCCCTATTTTGTACATGTACAAAACCATATAGTAGGGTCAATTTGTGTTGTACAGTTCTACGTGTAACATATGTTTTTACCTAGGAGAAACATTCATTTTAAGAGACCTCTTGGAAATTGAAGGTGGAAAATACCTAACGAATATCCTCAGAACCGGTTTCACCGAAGGAAAATTTTTTGGGGGTTGTATGCAAAATTTTCACCTGATTTTCAATTGGTGTGATAGAAAGTTTGCAAACGCGCGATAGGAGATTTGTTGTCATGTGACAACAAAATTGTTGTCACGTGACAACAAGCCTCCTGTCGTGCATCAACAAGGTTGTTGTCGTGTGACAACAAGTTTCACGCCACATGACAATGACCTTGTTGACACGTGACAACAAGTTTGTTTTTACATGATAGAAAATATTCGTCACACATCTGCAGCCTCCACCCTCATGTCGTGTTTCAAAACTCTCTGTTTCACATGTCAATAAACACTTTATCATGCGTCTCGCAGCCTCCGCACTCGTCGTGGTCAAAAATCTCCATGACATGTGTCAACAAAATCTCCATGTCGCACATCAACAAACTCTCTGTCACACGTATTCAGCCTTCACCCTCTTGTCACTTATCAACAAACTCTCTTTCACACATCTATAGCCTTTTCCCTCCTGTTGTGTGTTTATTGTACTTGATAATATATATGCCCTAGGTGGTATGAGTGAGCTAGTAGTGTTCTACCTAGAAAATAATCTAGGATTATATAGGGGATATTTTCAAGGGTAGGCAAAGCGACCCCTAAAAAAATTAAACTATAATTTTTAGGCGAATAGGTCACTGACCCGCGCCAGAAAATTTTCCTTTTCAAATTTTTCAAAAATGGAATATTCACCATATTACAAATATTCGCCACTAAAAAAACCCTACCTAGCAGCTCTAATCATGGAGTAGAAGATTTCTCTAGTTCCTAGGATTTATGTTTTTTCGATCACTTATCAACATAGTCTAAAACCTATTTGAATAAACTAAGTGAATATTTTTCCAAAATCTACTTTTGATTGCTTACATTTCTCCCTTAGAGTGATTTCTTTGTTTGTTTGTATGCATATATGATATGAAACAATCATTGTACACATTATTTACTATTTAGTTTATGTATTATCAACCATCATAGTTAATTAATTTTAATTAGGGTTGATACAACACCTCATTGGGCTTGTATAAGATCTAAGTGCTTTGAGGTCACGAGAACTTGTTCATGCTCACTGGTAATGATTTCATCTCCACTTGCACAATTATAGGATGTAATTAATTCACTATGAGTGGTCCTTATGATAGAGGCATTTCATTCTTATCCTCTTTGTGAGTAGATTATGTTTGTTGTATAGTAGAATTTTCATCATGTACTATAGATTTTATTACTTGCAGGCATGCTTCTCGTATTTCCTATGGGCTCAAAGGGAGGCGAACATGCTCTCTTTGGTTGGAGAGACATGTAATAATGTCAATTCTTTGGGTGGACGATGTAGTCATCTACTTGTGTTTTGGGTGCTTGCTATATGGAGATGTAGCCTAATTTTAGAGATCACTGAAGCTTATTTCTTGCTTGAAAAATTATAGTTTTCAACTAAAACTTGGCCATGTTGTTCCCATTTAGTTAGAATATTTTATTCTTGTAATTTAGAGTGGTTTAGTTCATCTAAATTTAATTTTTAATGTTATTGTTTTCAAAAAAATGGGGCTCTTAGTTCATCTAAATTCCATTATCTCTTAGATTCATTCATATTCTTAAACTTTTAAAAAAGGAGGGGAAATTGTAGTCATCTACATAACTCTATCAATATTTGGTTTACAAGAAAAATATAACTCTCCACTTCAAGAGATGTTTTTGGAATATTAAACCTTTGTAATATATATATATATATATATATATATATATATATATATATATATATATATATATATATATATAAACATAAGAAATTGGAAAATAAATTTTAATATATTCATTTACCTTTAAACAAAATGAGTTTATATTTTGTCTAGAACTGTATAGATTGGAAAATAAACACACACACATTTATATGTGTGTCTTCAAAAATGTCATGGGGAGCCGTGACATAGTTATTACCCCTAAAATCGTTATATTAACTATTACTCACAACCCCACCCATGGTTCTAAAAGGCTTGATCCTCTGTTACTACCTCCATACCACTTGGTATGCAACATTCCACCCTTGCATGTGCTATAAATCCATTCCCCATACCCAACCACCTTTTAACGGCTCCCCATGACATTTGTTTTAAGACACACACAAACGCGTGTGTGTGATTATTTTCAATCTGTACATTTCTAAAAAAATTCAAACTCATTTTGTTTAAAGGTAAATGAATATATTAAATTTTATTTTCCAATTTCTTATGTTTTAATTTATTATATATATATATATATATATATATATATATATATATATATATATAACATAAGAAATTGGAAAATAAATTTTAATATATTCATTTACCTTTAAACAAAATGAGTTTGAATTTTTTAGAAATGTACAGATTGGAAAATAATCACACACACGTTTGTGTGTGTCTTAAAAAAATGTCATGGGGAGCCACGACATAGTTATTACCCCTAAAATCCTTATATTAACTATTACTCACAACCCCACCCATGGTTCTAAAAGGCTCGATCCTCTGTTACTACCTCCATACCACTTGATATGCAACATTCCACCCTTGACAAAGGCTATAAATCCATTCCCCATACCCAACCACCTTTTAAACAAGAATATATATAGTGGATTGATTTTGAGTCATTGGTCGTGTTGATGTATATCTATGTATATGAGTCTAGAAATATTTTTCAAAAAAACTAATAAGGTTCTTCTCTATTTTAAATTAAACAGAGGGAAAATAAATAAATTGAAGAGAAATAATCATTTACCTATATGGATGAAATATCCACAACCTACAAAAAAAAATGGGAACAAATAAGACAAAGTGAGAAAATTAATGAGAAGCAATGAAAAGTTAAATATGAAATTAAAACTTCAAATCTAAACCTAAGATCAATGGAGGAGATCTTTTTGAACTTAGGGCTCTAAATCATCCTAGGTTTTTTCACTTTTCTTTTTAGGGAAACATTGTTGACATTTGTTTTAGAACAAGTAGCTCACTATTACTTTTTAGAACTTGGGAGAATACATTATTTCTAAAAAATAGCTTAAATGATATCTTGGTATAAGGGTCTTAGGTCCATTTGGATGGGGCCAAATAGAACCCATGCCCAAACATGAACTTTTAACCTTAACTAAATAAAGTCATTTCCCTTCTAAATTAACCCCTTGGTGGAAAATTTTAGATTACAACTATCTAACCGTAATTAGCATAATCAATAGCCTAGTGCTAAGTTTATTTATTTACAATAAACTTAAATAAGACCAAGTCCTCTTCTTACAAAAAAATATAACTTGGATTGTTTCTAGTCATCCTTCGTATATTAATGAGTTGGATTAATAATAGCTTGATAATTTAATACTTAATTAACATTATTTGTGAAAACAATGACATGGTTTATATCCTCTTACTTCTTGGTTAAATTATTGAATATGGGTTAATAATATATCTATATCATTGACTTGGAACAATTGAATACCAATCTTATAACACCTAGTTAAATTTGGACAAGCCTTATGGCATAAAAGAAACAAGGATGATTTTTATAACTATCGTCAATTGTGTGACTAGGAATATGGTGTTTTTGTCCATTATTAATACTCCTTAGTAAATTTTGGAGTTAGAATAATAACGATTAATGAAATGGGGTAACTAATTATTTCACAATATAACTTGACGGTGCCTTACCTACCCTCTTTGTGGAGGAGGTCGTAATAAAATTAGCTACCCTTGATCGAGAAAATGATGGTATTGAGGCACAAGTGTTTCTTTAGTTGGTTCAATGTATCCCTAGAAATATAATTGGTTTGCAATAACAATGGTTAAATCATGTTTATTTTTAACTACCATTTAAAAATTATCATCCCAAAATTTATTGGTTAATTGGATGAGTATTTGGGTTTTGAAAATCATGGGCATGGCATATAGTATCATATCTCGGTTTCATCACCAGTACTTTGGGAATTTTTTTAAAAATAATTATTTACTTGTTAATTTACCATTCAACAATAATTTTTCCTGTAAAACTTGAATCACTTCCTTCCTATACTTGTAGGATGTTCAGCAATGAGTAGATAGATTCCGCACAACTAGAATGACCATTTGGGAGTGTTGACATTGCTCATAGGATGTTAAATTCAAGACTAATTATAATGTTATATGAGAAAATTTGGGAAATGGAGATACTAGAGGTTAGTGGAGCAATTTTTGGTTCAAACACTCTACTTAAAAATACTTTGCAAAATTGAGAAATGATGTTTAAAAATAACATGTAAGATTCCTCCTCAACTCCCATTGTGGAGATGTCAAGGTTTGACCACATTCTATGATGACATGAAATGTCACATCAAACCTCAAACCAAATTTAGATGATATTTTGATGATTAAACGACATGAGGTTCTGAGCCCAATTGGTCATTTTGTAATATGGGATGGTTGCCAAAATTTAGAAATTCATTTTTTTTTACCAGTGATTTAGAAACCCATATTGTAAAATAGAAATAAACGACCTCTTACCTCTAGATTTTCACCATGAAAATGTCTATCAACCTTTAGTTTCAACAAAACAACTTGATGAGATAGTTTTTCTAGCCCGCTTTTAAAGGCCACTTTTCATTCTATAATAAGAATGAATTGGAAAACTCTGTGATAATCATCTCCGCAAAGGTAGTCATAAATTGAATCATGATTATCAAAAATTAGTTCCATTAATTTCATTAGTCTCTCTACATATAGGAGAGTTAATGAGAATTGACATAATGATTTTTAAGTTTTTTTTTTGCATGTTTCCAAACCTTGTTTCGTAGACACCTTGGCTAGGACTACTAAAGTGCAATAATAAACTTTTAATAATGGTCTCCAAAGAGATGGTTCTAGTTTGAGATCTAATTGTCGGTTTCAAGTCTTGGAAGTCACGTTGAATTTTTGTATAATATATCATAGGTTAGATGATTTAGTTTTTGTATTTGTGTTTTTGGTAATCCTTTTGTCACGCATTTTTGTAGTCATTTGGGCTAGTTAGTGCAATAGGGAAATTGGGTCCCGTTGACCCATTTGACCTATCAAGACACCTGTGGAGGGTGAAAAATAATTTATTGTTATAAACATATGTGTTATGAGTTTTATTTGGTTGAACAATATAACCCATAAGATTATGGTGGAGTGAAGTATTTTGTTTGGATTGTTTATTGTTTTTGGTTTTGTTATTTTGGACATGGTAAAGAGCCTTGTTTTTAATTTTTGGAAACACTTGGTAATCATGATAAGAGATTGTAAAATTATATCACTTTAATTTTGAGTGTGTTCTTGTGTTTGAATATTTTTGGTATTTATTTTGTAGTTGGATATTTGACATGGCACATGCAAAGGTGTTAAAAACACCTCCAAATGGGCCTTCTGCAACCCATTTAGAATGGGCATGAAACAAATAATGATGCTCATTTTTTTGTCTAGCTTAAAGTTATTAGATGTTTTTTCCCATGGATTTAAATTTTTGGATTATGAGTTAGAAATTTTTATCCCTTGAGAATTTATTATTTCAAGCCCGATGTCTAACCCACTTTGTAAGAAAATTAGTAAAAGTGACTTTTAAACCTGTAAAGTTCTTATGGAATGGTATGGCTAAAAAAGTATACCTTAGTGAAAAATTGTTCTATCAAATTAAGAAATGATGTGGAAGTGATGGATGCAATAATTTGGTGATCTTATTTAGGGATTATTCCATAACCATTTTAGGCTTCCTAGAATTGATAATCCATTGAAGCTGAAAGAGACAAAATTTTGGACCCTCAACTTAAATTTATGTCGATACCATCTTGGTACTTCTTAGGATTATTTTTGGCACATCATTAATGATTGTATTTATTTATAGAGCTTATTAATCTTGTCATTTTTGGATATTTTCTTGTTAGACAACTATGGCTTGGGGTGTGGCAATGTAACATGGTTGGACATTGCTACTCATTAGATGTAAAATTTCGAATGTAATAAATATGAATATATAATAAATTTATTTAGAGACATGAATTTTAATATATAATGATTGAATGATAATATCACGAAGATGTTTTATCCATATCACTTTCTAAATAAATCAAGTACTTTCTCCAATTGCTTCATGGTAGGGTGAAATTCCATGTCAACCTTTTTTTGGTCCACGATGTCACAAATTTATGCAATGCTATGAATGATGAATGCACCAACAAAAACCTATAAGGAATTATAACTATAATTATATAGGTAATTTTTACTATGAATAAAATATGGTTAATTATAAGTTCTTGAGAACATGAAAAATGTATCAATAAGAAACTTTGTTGAAGGAAAATGTTATCTCTATACCACTTGAATGGGAAATACATGACCTAGCTACATTGTATCAGAGTGTAAATGTATATTTTCATTATCTTTGACTAAATTATGAACTTCCATTTTATGTTTCATATGAAGTATTGGTAGTGTGAAAATGGTTAATAATTATTTAGTACATTTCTCTTCACTTACATTAATATAGCAAAACAATAATGTGTGTATAATACAAGAATGCATCTTTTTGTACTTGTGATTTCCCTTTGGTATCTTTTTTTCTTAGGATACCTTTTTTAAGGTTTTTATTACCTTGAGAATCCTTATATCTTGATATAATGAATTTTTTTATCTCTACTAAATATAATTATAAGAGTCATATTTTTCCAATCCTTCTATCTACCTTGGATGATGGCATCCTTCGAATCAATGTTTTTTCTAACAAAAAAATGTGGTGTGGAGTTTGAATGTAAGTTGTGTTTGTTATTGGAGTTTTCGAGACCAATGTAACCCCTTTGTTTGTTTATATAACTCAATGAGATTGTAAAATTGTGTTCCTTATTTGAAAGTGGACTTAAATATATCTAGTTTTGAGGGAAATACCCTCCATTTGGAATTAGCAGACATTTGGTTACCTTGGTTATTGAACAAGTTTAAGACAACATATGTTAATGACATTGATAAAATATCTTGAATATTCTTTCCCATTTGTAGGGGTGTCTCCTGTTGTCCTCTTGGAATCTTTAGAAAATGTTAAAGGACTAGATGTTATCATATTTTCCCTTCAAATATTCAGAAATTTCCCTAGTTAGTTTGTAAGTTTTGGAACACCCTTAGATATCTATTTTACCTATCTCATTAATTTTTTCACATGGTTTTAATAATAGAGATAATGATGTTATAATTATTCCTAATGTGCCATGCTAATTTCATAATAATTTGAATGTGTTCAAGAAATGGAAGTGGATTTTTAGGTTATTATGGTGTAGTTTTAGATTAACATGGTTGAAATTCGATTATCATTTAAAATTAAAAAAATTGTACTATATTTGCTTGGTTTTCTGAATAAAAATTAGTGGGTATGACTATGATATATGAGAAAAGATTCAAGTTGTGGAAAACATGAAAAAGTAGTGATTAATTTAACTATGTGGTTATATGGTAGATATTTACGTATTATATTATGTAATATATACACCCTTGTGAACATTGTTGTTAAATATAGTCATCACCCTTTTCGTTAAGTATTGTTCGAGTGATCCTACATCATTGGCACCTTTAGAGAAAGTGCAAATACAAGTGTGGAATTGGGGGACATCAAAATAGTTTATCTTTTTATAAATTTGAGTACATTAGAAAGTGAATCCTTGCATAAATAAAAAAATTTCCTATTCTCATTTTGTGTATGTGATACCCATGGGTGGCTTCGTCCACATCATCCACACACATCTTGTTAACCTTGCTATAAATAGATAATTTTTGTCCTTTTTACCCAAATATTACAAGTTTCCTTAAGGGTAACCTTAAGTTGGGAGTTTAGTTATGTTAAACCTCAAGGAGAATTGGGGTGATGATGCTGATGAAAATTTTGATAGCTATAGTTTTCTTTATTAATACACTCATATTCCAAGATACACTCGATGTTGGACCAAGTTTGGATTCAGTAGGAATATTAAGACAAGACAAAAAATCAATGGGAGGATGTGACACCTTTGAGAGCTCATTATCCTTACCTTTTCTAGTGACTTATAGGAGGAATTCTATTCCTAGAAGATGGGAATATAGTGCCCACTAGTTTTCTTCTCCATTTTTCTATTGACTCATTATATTATTTGTATGAAAATATTGGATAAAACACTATTATAGTTATTATTTTGGAAATTATTATGATTTTGACGTCACATTAAAATTTAGATGCTAACTTATGTATGTGGCATATGATGCCAATTCACTACTTGTATCGTTATTACTTGATTTAGATGCGATTGTATGGATATTTCTTATTTGATATTTACATAGATTTTATTTTGAAAATGTCATCGATAATTAATGTAATTTCTATATATGTCATTGATGAATGGATGTTGGCATACCTAATTGGATTAGTAAGCATATGACCGATTTGGATCATTTTGACGTGAGTATTATTTCTTAACTTAGTTGTTGAAATTAAGAAGGTATGATGTGTTAATTGAGTGTGCAAGTTATAGGTCATGTCACATGAGAATGTGGCATTCGGTGGATGCACCTCCAAGTGGCACAAAGGACATTTAAGATGAATCTAACCCCTTCTTTGTTTTGCCCTTATTTTATTATTTTGTGGATTTTCGTTGGAAATGTGGAATTTATCCTCTTCACATGTTATTAATTTTTTTGGGTCACTTTTAACTCATTTATCTCCACTTAATTTAATTTGGTTTTACCTCTCTCGTAAAGACTTGCTTTATGTTTCTTTGTGTGATATAATTGCTTCCCACTTGTTTGGGATGGCTTGATTTTGTTTATCTTTGATTAAATAGATTTAGGTATACCTAATCATGGATTAGATGGACCAACCACCCCTCTTAAATGTCATATTTTCCTAAAAATCGGATTTGGGGAAGAAGTGACCTTTATATTAGTGAAAGGAAATAAAAAGCTAAATTTTCCTAGAAAAGAGAACCCATGTACCATACCTATGGGTGGGTGATCTATTTTAAAGGCTCATGAATCCTATTTTCCCTTTTTACCTCTATTTTCAACCACTTTTATTTATGATTCTTGGGTTTGGGTTTGGAAGGAGATTTGGGTCTTTGATTCTCCCTGTAGGGATGTGTTTTGATAGTTTTTGAATTATTATTTTCTTTTATTGATTTATTAGTGAAAATTTAGGGTTGATAGATGACATATAATTGTGAGTGGATGGGTGACACATGTCACCATAACATTGGTTTTTTTGTTTTGTTTTGGAGACTATTCTCCTATTTAACTCTCCATTTTGGAGTGTTGAGGGGTTCTTTGGGAAATTTTTGGATTGGACCTTTGGGTGAGAAGGGAATTTTGGATTTGAAGATATTAGAGTGTGGATTTTCAACTATCGTTCCTCGAATCTCTTACTTTTTGAGGTATGCCTCCCATCTATAAACTGGGTTCTTTCTTTAGAAAGGAAATTTCTTTCTTTCTTGCTTGTTATTGGTTTTGAAATAGCATGTTGTTTTATTTCTTGTTTTTATCCATTCACCCCTCTTGCGGAAATGGATTTTTTGGAGTAGTTGGAGAAGAGGGAAGAATCACTCTTGCTTCCCACAAGGATTGATGGGAAATCCTTTTTGGGGTTATTTACAAAATCCCTTTATTTGGTTTGAAGTGGGAGATGAATTTCCATATGGTTTGGAATCCATTTGCCATAGTTACTAAGGAAATGTCAACGGTTTGATAAACCTTAGCAAGGAGGAGGAAAGGAGAAATAAGATTTAATGGAGTGATATGGAGCTTTGATGGATTTTAGATACTTTGGAAAATTATGAACACATTTGGATACTTGTTTAATTTAGATAAAATCATACCACTTACCTCTCCTCTCCACTAGTTAAAAGCATGGTGCTTCTCATATTTTGTGTTGGTTTTCAAATCGTTTTGGTTGTTTGAATGTTATATTTTGATCCTTTCCTTTATCACTAATTTTTCTTAATTGTAGGCATGCTTCTCCTCTCTCACAAGTGCTTAGAGGGAGACTATCATGCCCTCCTTATTTGGAAGATGTATTTAATGATGCCATTTGGTTGGGTGGATAAACAAGTCACCTTCTTGTGGTTTGGGTGCTTGATATATGAATATGGAGGTTGATTTAAGATATTTCTTGGAGATTATTTCTTGCATGTAAAAAGGAGAAGTTTCAGTTAAAATTTGGTCATGTTGTTCCCACTTAGTGTAAGTGGTATTTGTATAGATAAAAATCAATATGCGACCTTCACTTGCACTCGAATTCCTAAGGTCGTGCCAAGGTAGACGATGTGGAAATAATGGATAACTAAATGGTAGTAGAATGTGGAAGTGGATGAATGTGTGTGGATAGGTTGTTAAATCAATGCAACGTCTCTAACTGGAAATAATGGGATCTTCTTATCAAGCACAATGAAAGCCTCTTTAACATGGGTAGATCAGATGGAGAAATCAGAAAATATGACAACGCGGAGGCTCCAGTCAATATCTATATCCTGGAGATATCTAGTCTATTAGTTTTGGAATTCATGGGAAAATAAAGAGGGCCTCGTAAATCTATCCAAACAAGGTCATGGAACAAGCGAAAGTGAGAGGCACGATCTCTTTTAGCTCTATGGAAGGTTAGCATGTTTTATCCAAAATGAGAGGGCTCAATGAGATTATTTATTTAGGATATTTAACTACCTAATGATGTCAAGTGGTAATGGCGAGAATCTAAAGACCAACGCTCTTAATCCAAGATCTACGTCTGATTGGCTCTCGGTCCCATTTGATTAGGGATCCATAGGGTCATAATCATAAAATCTCTATGGTTGTGGTCCTTGTATGGTCATGCGGTATGATCTAGAATCTAAGCCCAAGGACGGTAAGGAAATATATGGTTAGGGGTAGTCCAAAGAATCGTAAGCTTGATTGGATACAATGTTTAATAAATCAAGCTTTTCAATTTTCATGGTGTGTCGGGTTGGTGTTATAAGGACAAGAAGATGAAGTCTCGTATCAATATCGTGAGTAATTCAGGGCCATTCGCAGCAGCACCCTTGGGTCGGTTACGTAAGTACACTCTTGTTATGGACGCTTAATGGTCATAAATTGACAATATTTCGGGGCAATATATAATTTGGTTTGTTTTACCAAAATTCAAATGCTTTTTCATCCTTAATGTTTAATGTGTCTAATTGTTGATTGATTCTTTGTATATCTCTAGTTGTTTTGAAAATGTTGAATCTATGACCTTGGTCAATGTCCGCTAATGGTATTGCTAAATTTTGTTTACACACTATTGGTCAAAATAAAATATCTTTGGGTTTCTCTAGGTCCCTGTAATTGTCATGCATGAAATTATTGAATTGATCTAATAAAGTAAATTATGTAAGCAAAGTAAATCTAAACTATGTTTTTGTTATTTTTCACAATATAAACGGAACAAAGCATTAAAAGCAATTAATCTAATGAAATTAAATGATTTTGATTCTTTTCGATATTCTGAAAAAAATTCTAATCTAATATATGAATCTAATACAAACAATAAAACCACATGTAGCTATTTTTTTGTGCAATCGTGTTAATCTAAGCTTAAAAAATTAGTTAATTGAACCCTTCCTAATCAAAGCTCTCAATCCTACTTCGTGAGGCAAAGAATAAATCAAAGCTTCAAAGAAGCTATTATTCTCCACATCTTCGCCGACAATATCAAGAGAAAGATTTCTAATATGATTTGATCTACTATGATTGCTTGATAATTGAAACAACAAATTTTTTTCTCTATTCTATTTGATATGAATTTGAATGAATACAATTTAGATTTGATAATTAAATCAATGAAGCAAACAAATAAAACCTCCAACCTGGATATGCAAGAAAAATGAAAAATTTAGTTATGTGAATATTTGTCTACTTAGTTTATCCTTTCAATTTTTGTGTCCACTTGAGTCCGACGGATGGGAATGCAAAGTGACAACAGAGGAAGAAAAGTGTATGAATAAGAACAACTTGAATTGGCAAACTAGGAAGTAATGTAGGTGGAATAATGCAAGCACAATTGAATTGAGATTGGATTTGGTAATTTCCAACAAGAAAGGTAGTAACTTTGCAATAACAGAATACTCAATATTTCTCCAAGCATTTGCTTGAATACAAGTATTATTTATATAAGAAATTGACTAGGATATGAACTCACACACAATGAAGCCTCGGGATGCAACATCATTAGATGAAGAGGTAGTTCAAACTAATTAATTCCATTTAAAAATAGAAGAGGGAGTGAAGACCATACTATCAAGCCTAAATTTAGCTAATTTGGTTCACAAATGCACCTTGGAAGTGAAGTTAACTGAAATCATGCATGTCTAATTTATGCATGAAGGATTTTGGAAAAATTACGTAGAACTGCCACCTTGCATAGTGTGAAAAACACATAACCGCTCCCCAGGACTACGGCAGCGGTTACAAAACCGCCACCTAGGTAGGGTGGCAATTTTGAACTAAAGGTCAAAACATGCATAAAAAGAAGCAGGAAGCTAGAAGAAAGCATTCAAAGGCTGAGTATGGATATCTAAGCTAGAAATATATACTACGAATGGGTTTAGGAACTCAATTTTTTTAAAGGATATGCCTCATCATTGGGGACCTTTTCTAACCGTTTTATGAAAATGTAGCACATGCAATTTTGGGTACGTACATATTTCCCCCTCGGAGAAGCCTCTTAGCATGAAGAGGATTAAAACATAGAGTCCGAGTATGGTGTTCCAAAGATGGGAAGTTAGAAACTATACTTGACATGCACATATGCCCAAATGTCACCATCCAAGCTCCCACTACCTATAAAATGAAAAGAAGACTCAAGCATAGATAGATAAAATATTGAAAAATAAACACTAAATTAAAACGATAAGAGGACTTACCATTTTTGCAGGGATATAGAGATATAACCGTACAACAATCCATCTTTGCAAACACATACACTCAAAATGAGGTCTAAACACACACACACACACACACACACACACACACACACACACACACACACACACACACACACACACACACACACACACATATATATATATATATCAAAACAAACTCATTTTTCAATTCATTTTCACATTTTCAAATTGGTAATTTTGGACGAGAATACAACCAAAAAAATTGTATTCATTTTCACATTTTCATTTTCACCATTTTTGACGAGAATACAACCAAAAAAATTGTTATGAGATCATGATCATGCCTCCATAAGTGAGAAATCGAGTAAATAGTCTAAGGTTCAATTTTCTCATTTGTTTGTTTTGAAACCTAAATTATAAAATGTCAAAAATCTTTGTCTAGGAGGGGTCACTTTTGAAATTTATAGAGGGGAACCCACAGGAAATATTTTATTTCACCCAAAATGGTCAATGTTTTGTGTTTTTATGATATTTTTAGGTTATGTAACCATACGGAGAAAGCTGTTCAAGCACCACTACCTTGAGTAGGGTGGCGGTTCTGAGACCGTCACCCCGATAGGGTGGTAGTTACCAAATTGCCACCCTAGCAAGGTGGTGGTAACAAAACCGCTACTCGCACTGGTGATGGTTTTGAACAGAAAGAAAAAGTACCGGTGTTAGTTTTTTTAGTGTTTTACAATGTTTTGATGAGCTTGCCTATTGAAAATGTCACTGTATTTCTCTTTTTTCTATTTTGGTGGATGCAAAAGAAGGAAGAGTACATTCGTTGGAGTCATGAGTAGGAGTGTGACTGGCTCCTGGAGATCCTTGATCAGCTGACTCAAGATGAGATTGATAGATTGTAGAGAGCGGGCATATGGAGGATTGCATGGGTGCCCCATGTTACTCCTACTAGCCATATACTATGTGATTTATTTTCTTATTAGGATGTCCATCATAATACTTTTTGGATTCCAGGTGTTAGGGGTGAGTGGACTATCACATTAGAGGATGTGTATCGAGATACTTGGAGTTTCGATTCTTGGGAGGAGATTGACTCTTGAGACAATAGGATCTAGATCTAGGAGGATTTTTGGGCTAGTTATATAGGTGATGCTATAGTGTTAGTAGGATGCAAACAAGGTATGAAGGTTTGATCTATTGCCACCGATCTTATCCCCATTATCCGCAAGGCCATCATGGATATTTTTGCTTCACGGTTGATAGGGGAAAATGGGGGTGATACATTACTATATTGTTAGGATCCCATCATTATTCAGATAGAGGCACATGACCATACCTATGCCTAGGAGAAGATATCCTTGGGACCACTTACCATGACTTGTACCAAGTGGTTTGTTTACGAGGTCAATATCTTAGTCACCCCACACTTTTGATGAGTTGGGTTTATAAGTGCATTATACCCTACCGAGGAGGATTACCATTAAGAGATCTAGGGATGTCGGTGCTTAGAGAGCTGCATCAGCCGGTGGATTCAATGACTACTATAGAACTTGTTGCTGCTCGTTAGTAGGATATAACAAGAGTTTGGGGAAGTATGGGACCAAAGTGACAGTTTATTCAACTACTATCCAGTTAGTGGATAGGATGGGGAAGGCGGAGACTCATCCATTTGACTGAGTTCCTTAGCAAATTGGTCTTCGTATGGTTATATGCTTCCCCATATGGCACTGTATACAAGAGTGTCAAGGAGGCTCAAAAGGGCCCTATCAGAGATCCCGGTTGGACAAGAGCGAATCAAGGGGTGCTGATTGTAATTAGAAGCATTGTTCATTCTTGAAATATAGTTGTTTCCAATCATACACCTTTACTTTAGGTTGAGACCGCACCCGCTCATGACGAGGGAGGAGGAGGTGCCCATAGATATAGGTTCTGATTCTGAGGAGGAGACATGTGAAAAGATTGGAGAGGAGACTAGTGATGGGGGAGACGAAGAGGAGTTGGGTGGTGAGACTAGCGAGGTAGTCCACATGGAGGAGGAGGAGAGTGAACCCTGAGTGGCATGAAACTTAGGAGGTATCCAGAGCAGAGCGAGAGGAGGCAGATGCTGAGATGGAGACCTTAGTCTCCAAGGATCCACTTCCTCGAGATGAGGGAGGAGATGAGGAGTACATTTTAGGAAAACACATTGCCTCGAGATGGAGAAGAGGTACTACAGGCACCATTAACAGCCATACAAGCCACATCACTAGACCCTGCATGGGTACCTAGAGATCCGAGTATGTAGATACCCTTTTCTCAACTTTTTAGATAGAAATGTTAATTGCTACGCATTGTTTTATGATTTATAACTCGTAATTGTTTCTTTGTTTTGTAGTGAACACTCAGGAGTGGTGAGAACTTATACATTGGGTCTGTGTGGACACCTTGTTACTTCTTACAGGGAAGATCAGAGTCAAGTTGATGGAGGATATGGGGAAACCTTTACAGTTTGGACATCACACCGACATTTATGTACCTCTCTAGAAGGTCTTGGAGATGATTATGAATTTGAAGACCAAATTTATGGGCTATGAGGCAGAGAGAGAGAGAGAGAGAGAGAGAGAGAGAGAGAGAGAGAGACCATGGCTAGTGGTCATACCGATGGCCACTCACACCAATCAAAGTGCATTCATGTCATTAGAGCGTAGTAGGATCCCTAAGCATGTGCCTTCATAGGGGTCCTACAAGGAATGATAGGCTATTGAGACATTATTACTTTGTTACCATTTTGTGAGGAACTTATATGTTTTTTTGTATTTCTTGGCCCATTGAGAGCATTTTTACCATGTCTAGCGCATGATGGAATTGTATGCAAACGATATATATATATATATATATATATATATATATATATATATATATATATATATATATATATAAAGTTATACCTCTTTTGGTTTGGCTATTCCTTGCATAGAGTTGACTTCCATTTATGGTTTGATTCACGTGTGTACTCTAGATGTTTAGAATTTCTAGTTTTCTATGCTTTTAGAATGTATGTAATGGATGATGAATGCTAACATAATGATTTTATTTTTGTTTTTTTGTAATGTTAATATATGATGATTATGCAAGCACAATGTAATTCTGAAATTTAGTTTCTCTAAGAAATTTTTGATACTTCTTATTGTTTTGGAAAAACGTGATGAAAAAGTGATATGATAATAGAATGAACTTTCCCCACTCCTAACCCCACGCAACCGGTAAGATGCGAGGGCTCAACACCGAGAGCCAGAAGGGATGTAAGTTATACCAATTTTTTGAATGGTAATGATGAGAGAAAGACAAGGATTTGGAAAAAACCAAATTGAGAACCTACGACCTCATTCTACTCAAGTTTGCTACATAGTTTAAAATGTGAATTGCTTTCTAGTTTATCTAGACTTAGATCTATAGATGGAAACTTGGTTGACAAAATCTGGTTTAAGGTTTTAAACCCTCTTGGAATTTGGACATCTAACTCACTTTGTTTTGGATTTATGATTTTACAACATATTTTATTGAATGAATTACTTTTAATTTTCTAATTTGGCGAAGAGACCCCCTACACCTTGCCCCATGCTACTAGTAGGAATTATGGGCTCATCACCAAGGACAAGGCATAGGCGAGTAAGGGAACTTCTCTCCTTTCCCAACCCCATGCCACTAGTAAGAGGCACGGGCTCAACACCAAAGGTTGGTGGGGAAAAGAAGTGTGTAAATAAATTTTTTTCTTGTTGATTTGCATTTGACATATATATCTAGGTAAAATGTTTAGAATGTTCTTATTTCCAAAGAGGTGTATATGGGATAGATGTGACACCATGAAGCTTCTAGAATAGACTATAGGAAAAGACACCTAATCTAGAAGAAAACTATGAGTAGAACCAAGTATGTAGGCCTTGGTATGGTTACTGTCAAATATTTGTCTTATCTTGCTTGAATTGATGAAATGATTTAGAAACAATTGATGATATTATGAAAATTTGAAGAGATATGATTTGAATGTTTTACAAATATTTTGAAGTTTTTAGGAATTACTTGTAAGAATAAGTCCCTTGATTAAAAAATTTACGAAATGAGTTGGCAGATGAGAATGCAATGTAGATGCAGTAATATACATGTGGAAATGCAGTAAATGAAGAGAGTTGATGGATTCACCAAATTCCTCACCTTCTAGTGTACACATGTGATATGCCCCATTCTTGTAGTCCTCTATGACTCGATATGGACCCAACCACTTGGGCCTGAACTTCCTTCCTTCACCGGTACTTTTATCTATTCGGTTATCAAATCTTAATACTAGATCTCCCTCACATATCTCATGTTTGTAGACTTTCTTATTATATTATCTAGCCATTTGGTCAAAGATAAACACTATGTCCATTGTTCAACATTGATCCTAGCTTCATCAAGAATTTCTAATTGAGAGAGTCATGCCTCTCGATAGCCTTCTTCTCCCATAATTCCTTGCAGTGAGATACAAAGACTAGGTATTTCGACTTCAAGTGGTAAAACCACTTCTGCACCAAATACCAAAGAAAGGGGGTTTCCCTCATCGGTGTTCTTACCGATGTTTGATAGGCCCACAAGGCCAAAAAGAGATTTAAGTGCCAATATCATTTATTCTCCTTGACAATTTTAAGGAGAATGGACTTTAACATCTTGTTTGTAGCCTCAGCCTGTCCATTGGCCTGAGGGTAATAGAGAGAAGTCGTATGGTGATTTATTTTGAATTTTTCACATAGTTCATACACTTCCTCATTTTTGAAAGATGTGCTATTATCAGAAATAATGAATTGTGAGACACCGTACCTACAGATAATCTGGTTTAGAATGAATTTTGCAATTATGCATCTTGGTACGATGGTATGAGGCATAACATCTACCCACTTCGTGAAGTATTCTCATTTGCTATGATTATAAAGTTATGGCCATCTGTTGATGAGGGAGATAACTTCCCTATCAAATCTAGGTACTATGTGGAAAAGGGCCATGGTGTTGCAATTGGTTGCAGAGCCCTGAACTAATATGTGGATCTCATGGGAGAAATCTTGACATTTATGAAACTTGAGAACAAACTCTACTACGTCATGTTCTAACGTGGGCTAGAAATAGACCTTCCAATATATTTTTGAGCAATTGTGTGGCCTCCGAAGTGACTTCCACATACTCCACTATGAGATTAATAAAGAATCTTCGCATTCTTATTTATGCGATATAACATCACCCCGAATGTCTTCAACTCGATGGGTTGATATCACGTCAGTGTGATTGCCTAATATAGAGCTTTTCCCAAAGTGTGGGAATTTGTAATCAAGAAAGATCTATGGATGAAGTCCGGTTCCTATTACTCTGTTCGGGTGCACACAAACAATTTGTAGAGGATCCACTCTAAAACATACTCTAACTTTCCAAGGATAGAAGGTTGAGAAGATGTAAGAAAATAAACCTAAACTAACAGAGGTGATGCACCAACGAAATGTTGAAACCTGATTTGCTATTAAACACAAACTATTAAAATGTAATACAAATACCATGCACAGATAACCAATAATGTAATGAGAGATCAGATGAAGGCAATGAACACAAGAGAGGGTTGAAATCATCCACAAACTTATTTTATTGCTCCAAAAATTTTATACATTACATTACAATGGCCAAGAGGTAAGATTACAATTACAATTTAGATGGGAGGTTTGAAATCCACAAATCCACCTATAGACCAGAGAAGAAGGGAGGGTCCAAAGCAAAAAATTTCCAACCTTTAGAAAAATTCCCCTCCTTACAATATATAGGAAGAATGAGAGAAGGAGATAGAAGAATTCAAATTCTTGCTCCAACCACCCAATAAATGCATTGAATTCACATGCATAATGACAGTTCTACTACTAAACCCATGCCTCCATGTGTTGTTCCTTGTTGGGAAATAAAGGAATCCCATACCTCATTATGGTGGTAGGTGAGAAACTTGGGACACCTAAAAAAATGGTGAACTGTATTTTTCATTTTTAAGAACTTAGACCCTCTAATTTTAAGATATACATATGTAGTCATGTAGCGAGATGCCAAGAGTTTTCCAAAAAGTCCTTTCTTGCATGAATCGAGATCCCCGGTCAAAATTTATGGCCATATGAAGGTCGGGGTGTTATTCTCGCAAGTGTTGATCTTCCTACTTGAGTTTGAAAAATATGCAACCTCTAAAAACCTAAAATTCAGACTTTTAGATATTATTGTTTCAGAATTCGAAACACTTTTCATCTACCGAATTTACTTGAGAGTTACAAAGTCTCAAATCGAAAGTCAAAAATTTCAGACTTTCACAGTTTGGAGTTTCAGACATTGAGGGGTAATTTTTGGGTTTTGGGGCTTTAGAGTTCGAAAATCTGAAGTCTGAAACCCTGAAAGTTTGAAGTTCAAAATTTCAGACTTCGTGGTTTTAGGTTTCGAACATTGCATGCCCATTTTTCCATTTTGTGCTCCGAGAGTTCTGAAACCCTAAAACCCGAAAGTTAGAAATTTCAGACTTTCAGACTTCGGGATTTCAGACTTTTCCACTCCCTTTTTTGTCACACTTCTCAAGATCTCCAAAACCACGAAAACAAAAATTCTGAAATTTCGGCTTTTGGATTTTGGGTTTCAGAACCTTTTGGCCATATTTTCATTTTTACAACTAAAAACTCTAAAACTCCAAAACCGGAAAGTCCAAAATTTAGACTTTCAGACACTTTGACTTCTGGGGCTTTAGCACTATTCACCTACCTTTTATCCAAAATGCCAAATGTGAAGTTTGAAACTTCAAGCTTTTTTCCATCCTTATGCTTGAGCTCTGATCTCTTTTGACATTCCCTTATCCATTTCATTTTCCGACCTTGCATCTCCATTGTTGATCCCACTTGCAACTTGATTTTTTGGGATCGAATGTGAGCTCACACAAATGAACCAACTTCTCCATTGTTGCCTCGTTACAAGGTCGCTTTTGTTCACTTTTTCCTAAGGGGAAAAATTGGATAACAATTCTTCTTCGTCAACACATCTTTGCAACATTTCATTGAAATTTCGTGATAGCACAATTGTTCTATGTTCACATACTTAGTGGCTATGACATGTAGCCATCTTCCTTTTTACAATGTCACCCCTTCAGGGTATGCATGGTCCATAATGAAATTAATAATGTCTATATACCATGGACATGCAGAGATGGGGGGCTCAGTTTCTACATAATATATGCACTCATCAGGGAAATCCATATTAACTAAATCACCTCCATCTAATGGGTTGTCAACTATCCATTCTACAATGATTTGTCCTTTGAAGGACTTTTGGCTAACAAAAATTAGCTCAAACTCACCCATCGAGTTATGAAACATCCAACCTTCTTGGATAATGATCCTTGTGTTAGAAATGTTTACAAATGATAAGTCTTGACAATAACCCTTGTTTTCGATTAAAAATGTAGTTTCTTAACTATTTCGTTGTAAAAATATAGCTAGACATTCTTTATCTTCCTATGTATAATGTGTCTCATAGTCGAGAAACGTTCAACTCATAACGTAGACTGCACACTCTCATTTGTTGTCATCCTCTTGAGCTAGCATGCAAGCTAATGAGACATTTGTAGCCTGTGAATAAAGAATAAGAGGGTGATCTGATTTAGGAGGAATGAGCGTGGGAGGTGATAATAGGAATCATTTAACTGAATCAAATGCCTCATGACACTCTTTCATCCAAATATTACAGCAATCCTTTTTCAATATATTATTTATTGGATGAATGGCGAAGGTTAAATCAAGAATGAACCTTTGAATTGAACCGAGATTTCTTAGAAAGGACCTTATGCTAGACTCGTCTGATGGTGGAATCATTTCTAGAATTGCTCAAATTTTTGGATAGATCTACATCAATTCCTTGTGAAGAGATGATTTATCCTATTAGCTTCCCTCCCCTCACATCGAACACACATTTTTTAGGATTTAACATAACACCATATTCAATTCAACAAGAGAGGATAATGCAAAGCATGGATCATCTACATAGGATTCCAAAATCCTATGAATGAGATCATGGAATATATAAGTCATGGTATGTTGATAAATTGCACCTGCATTCTTAAGTCCAAATGATATGACTACATAATAGTAGGTTCCCTAAGGAGTGCTAAATGTGGTTTTCATCTAATCTTCCTCGAGATTCTAATTTGGTTGTACCCTGAAAACCCATCCATAAGGGACAATAAATCATAACCATATGTTGCATCAACTATGACATCAATGGATGGGAATGGGAAATCGTCTTTGGGACACGCTTTGTTGATGTCTTGAAATTCTTGATGTAGATGCAAATTTTAACATTCTTCTTAAGAACGGGGATGATATTGGAAACCCACATTGAGTAATCACCAGGCTTGATGAACCCTACCTATAGGAGTTTCATTACTTCCTCTTTGACCATCAATGCCACTTTTTGCTTCACCGGTCTAGACTTGTGCTTGATGGGTTTTGTGTTTGACCTAGTCACTCGGTTGTGAACTGCTATATGAGGAGAAATTCCTATCATTTCTGTGTAGTTGAATGCAAAGGATTTTGAATGCTCAAGGATTTTTGTATGTATTTCTATTTCCTCAAGGGTGAGTGAAGAACCTAGCTTCAAAATTTTTGAGTCCTCCTCCATCCCGATGTTAATATCAATCGTCCCTTTAATCAAAGAGGCATTACCCTCTTCAAACTCAGGTGAGGTCAGAGGTAATTAAAATTTCCCCTCCTCTTCTAACTCAAAAATTTAAAGGCCTTCCGAGGAGCAAGAATCCATCATATGATCTCAAAAATAGGAGGACGAGTGAGGAACAAGAGAAAACCTCTCTTATGGTGTTTGGAATGTAAATCTATATAGGTGTTAAAATACCATAAAATAGCTTCATCATTTTCTACATAGTCGAGGGTTGTAGGCTCGTTGTCGGCCTCAATGTATGTTATTATTGGGCTTGTTGATACTTTACAAACTAAGGGTTGTGCACAAACTGAAACTATGGAACTGTCTCCTTTTAGCTCCTTGCTCAAAAAAAAGTGAGAAGCAGAGGTGGCTATGGAGTATGTGAGAAGGTTTGGTTCTCATGGAACAATTGAGATGAATTCAATTTTTTTAATAATATTAAGCACCAAAATTTTATAGAGTTGGAGGTGTTTCGCTCTAGTCTCATATACTTCTAAAACTTGATTGGATACTAGTTGAGAATCACTCATTACTCTAATATTGAGAGCACCCATCCTTTTGGATACAATGAGACCAAGAAGGAGAGCCTCGTACTCAACACCATTGTTTGTGTATTTGAAATCTAGTTTAAAAGGACCGAACTTTCCCTCCAGAGAAGTATGTATCAAAACTTCCTAGTGCCAAAGTGGAACTTAACTTCATTGAAGTGAAGATATTAACAATTCGGGGAGGATTGACATTGGATCATCCTTTATGTCCTCTTCATTTGCTTCTAAAACTTCCACCATGCAAACCTCATCAGCTGACAAAGATTCAAGTCATAGGGCATGTCCTATGCCCATGGAATCAAATGGAAGGAGAATCGGTAAGTCATTCTCCAACAACTTCAAAATATTTTTGTGGTTTTTGTTGAGATTGTCTCCATGACAACAGTTTCATCCTTAACCGTAGGAACTAGTTTTGTTTCAACAATTGAACTCACTTGGTTTGTTTAATTGGTTTGCATGGAGTTAAAAATCAGAATGTACTCTTGGTCTCTTCTTTATATTAGATAGGTGTATATCGAAGGGCTTTGGGTCACCTTGTGCAATGAATACTTTCCCCAAGTGTAGGAATCTTACTTCCTGAAACAAAGTGGAAGGAATTGCCTTCATGCGGTGTATCCAAGGATGACCGAGGATCATATTATAGTTGGTTTCCTAGTCTATAATATAAAAATATATGAGGATTTTCTTGGGTCCCAAAGTGATTGGGAGGATTATAGTTCCGATTGATGTTTCCTTGAGGCTATCATAACCTCTAAGCACGTTTCTTGTTGAAGATCAGTTAGTCTCTCCATAACCTAACTTACAGAGAAAAGAGAACGGGACAATGTTTACTGCCACCCCATCATCAATCATAGTACGCTTTTGTTGGCGAGGAAATTTGTTGGGTGGACAAACTTGTGGATTCCTTGCCAATGCTCTAGGAATCTAAGTCCGTCTACTTAACCGGTGTAGGTGACATTTGTGCATGCATGAGAAAGTGTGGATTTATTTGGTGGCCTTTCGCCGGGGTTCCAACAGGGCACTCCCACGACCTGCAGAAAATTCTTGCAGTTATCTGCAAGGCGGGGGGGGGGAATATGCTATGAAGGTGGGAAAGGGAGTGAGAAAAGAGGTAGGAGAACTAATGTTGCAGGTAGAAAATCATATTCTTGCATGCACTAGTTAGAAAATTCATCACATGCACTAAATTTAGAGGAAATAACCCCTATGAGATGGCAACAAGACCAAATAGAATTTCATGATCACAAAGTATCATGAAATCCCTCAGTCAAAGAAAGATAGAAACTCCTTGTATTTATGTTTAAACAACAGTTGTACATAGTGGAGAAATGGAAGAAATTGAGAAAGGGAGGGGAAATGGAAGAAAATGGCTATCTCCTTTGTTCTCTCAAAGTACAATATACTCTTGAGCTTACAAGATCAATCACCAACCCCTAACAATGGTGTGAAGAAGCCATTAAAAATATTCCAAGAAATGGTTACAACTTCTTCTTTGTTATCAAAAAATGGTTACAATCTTTTTAGTCATTCGCATCCGTTCAAATTCTTGATTCGTGAAGAAATGCCAATAGTGGAACAACCAATTTTCATAACACGGCCATTACAATTATTTTGTAACGTTGAATTTGAACTGTTCATCTTGCCTTTGAAACATTAAACCAGAGCCATCCACGTGGGAGAAATTTACTGAGCGGGCTCGAGGGATGCCTTTTGCATTTTGCGACTTTATAGAGATTTGTCATTTTTTACATTTTTGATCCGCCCTTCCTCTTTTGATATAAGCGACACGTGGCTTCCCTTAAGTGGAGCAGATTCATGGGTTACTTTTATAATTTTACCTTTTTTCAATGAAATCTCAAAATCACAAATTTCCCTGCCGATCTGCCTCCCTGCTTTGACTCTTTCAATGTGGGCTTAACCTTTGAATTTTTCCTTTGTGTTTGGCGGGCTGTGGGTAACTTTTTAAATTTAAGCCTTTTTTGCAAAAAGGCTCAAAAATATAATTTTCTCCACCGACCCGCTTTTACTCTTTTGATGCGGGCTCAACCTTTTACTTTTTGTTTGTGTTTGGTGGGGCTACGGGTAAATTTTTAACTTTAAGGCATTTTTGCAAAAAGGCTCAAAAACATAATTTGCTCTGCCGACCTGCTTTGACTCTTTTGATGCAGGCTCAACCTTTGTCTTTTTCCTCTATGTTTGGCATGGAAAGTGTGGGTAACTTTTTAGCTTTAAGCCTTTTTTGCAAAAAGGCTCAAAAACACAATTTTCTTCGTTGACCCACTTTGACTCTTTTGATGTGGGCTCAACCTTTGACTTTTTCCTTTGTGTTTGACGGGGCTGCGGGTAACTTTTTAACTTTAAGCCTTTTTTTTCAAAAGGGCTCAAAAAACAATTTGCTCCACCGACCCACTTCCAATTAGATATTTCCACGTACCCGTGGTTAATGGAGCTAAAATTTGATGGGGAAGAAAATGCCCTTCATTCATGATTGTAGAAAAAATGCAGAGAAGAAGAAATTCCACCATTTTGTGCCCAATTTTCAGATTTCTTTTGCGAACCAAGGAATATAGAACAATACAAGGTTTGACGTTCCATGGCCATAGAAAGATTGACAATTTCATTCAAATGGGGACAACAATTAAATTTTCATAGGTCCAGATAGGAAAATGGAAAATTTATCAAACCACACAGACGAATTTTGGAGAGTTTAAGCAACTTCAAAGCATGAACTTCTCTATCTTTTAAGTCATCCAACTTTACTTGGACACTTCTAGAGGGTGTGAGCTCAAAATATTTAAATTTAACTTAGAAAATGGGGGATTTTTAGGGCGACAACAAGCTGGCTCTAGTTTGGGAACATGACATGGAATGAGCATAGTGAAGACATGACATGGGAATCCGAGAATCTCAATCTCTAGACCACCTGTAATTCATTGACCAATGTCTTATCTATTCGGCCTTGCAGAGTCAAGCTAACTTCTGGGAAAGAAATATCAAGAAGGAAACACAAAAACACACAACGGGAATGAAACACATGACACGCAACAGAAGGGGAAACAAAACCACACAATAGAAATGGAAACACACCTAGCAATCACCTATGGTATAAGGCAGGGGACAACCTACTTTCACTAATGATACAATTTTAGGTATTTCCCTCTCCAAGTCAATTCCAACGGCATTCCATCCAAATATGAGAGAATAAAAGCGTTCTCACCGCAAGCTTCATGAATATGGAATGGGCTAAGCCATAATGAATCAAATTTTCCATGGCTGCCCCTTGGTTATCTTCTCTTTCCCATAGTAGGATGAAGTATTCAACTTTGAAATCTCTTTCCTTAGCTTTCTTATCAAAAAATTTCTTTACTTTTGACTAGTGCTCTTTGATGCGGTCCACCACCGGGGATTCTATTTTCTTCTAGCTTCTCAAGAAAGAAGATCCTCTTGTCAATGGAATCCTTGTACTACTCATCTTGTATTCCCTGTAGCAAATTGAGAGCCGACATATCGATTGTGAGGAAGATTTCCGCTTCGAATCCATACATACAAAGTTGGAAGGAGTGATCATATCCACCCACAACGCATCGTAAAACCTTTTGTGCCGATTCCTTTGACACTTGTTTACAAGCTTGTGGATAATGGTCACAATGTTCTTGTTAATTGATTTAGCCTATCCATTTCCTTGTGGATAGTAGTTAGAAGAGTGAGATAGGGAGAATCCATAGTTATAGCAAAACTCGGTTAGCTCTCTTGAAGAGAAATAGGTAGCATTATCTACTACGGTATTTTCTGGCACTCCAAAATGGACTATGATATTCTCCTTGATGAAGTTGGATACTATTTCAGTGTTGGCTTGTTTGGTCGGGATGGCTTCCACCCATTTGGTGAAGTAGTCTGTTGTTGTGAGCACATAGGTGTGCCCTACGCTTGAGTGAGGGTTCAGAACACCAATGAAGTCTAGCCCCACTATTGGAATGGTTCTTCGGTAACCATAGGCCTAAGTGGTAATGAAGTGAGTTATGGTCTTCCAATGAACTGTTGGCATGCTTTACATTTAGAAACCCAATCTTGATTATCTGTAAAGATGGTGGTCCAATAATACCTTCCTCGAGGATCTTGTGTGTAGTGACAATTGCTGAAAAATGTCCACCACATGCTTGGTCACGGTATGCTTTAATTGACTTTTCTTCTTTCTCTTTATCTATGCACTGACGAGACAACCATCCAGGCCTCTTTTGTAAAGCACATGATTCTAGATTACAAATTTAGCTGCCTTTAGCTTGAGTATTCTCCTTTTCTTGTAATCGATATGGGGAGGGAATTATCCATAAGTCAGGTAATAGGAAATATCAACATACCACTCATCAGTAATGGTGACAAAGAGAACTTGTGGGTTGTCTTCTGAACAAGTTGAGCAAGTGTATTTTTCTTCGCCATGTTGAACTTTGAGTATTTCATCTTCAACAATCAACTTGCACAAGCCATTTCCCCTTACTAGATTGGAAGGTCAAATCTCCAAGTCATATTCTTGAGTCTTTGCAATCCAATTTCCTCTTTTAGCTCGGGATCCTATTGTGTCAAGATGTACTTGATTGCACTACCAGGGACCATCACCACAATATGGGAATTGAGGATGTAAAACCTGAAGATTTTTTACATCCTTGACCACTGCATAGGCATGCTTCTCCAATTGGCCGTATTTTAGCCGATGCTTTTTCAAAGGAAAAATCATGAAAGCAATAGGTTCTTCCACGCCTTCATCATTTTTCTGAATGAGAATGGTAGAGAGTGTATGTTCTGATGTATAAGAGTACATGATGAATTCTTTGTTAAAATATGGAGATACAAGAGTTGGATCCTTGGCAATGGATTTCTTGATCTCTTCAAATGCTTCCTTCTCTTCAGTTTTCCATTTGAATTTTTCTTGTGGTTTCATCATGGAAGTGATGTGCTTTGTCAACTCAGCAAACTCAGGCACAAAACGATGAAGAAATTTCACGTTTCCGAAGAATGAATGAACTCATTTCTTGCTTGTTAGTAGGGCTAATGCTTGAATGGATCTAATCCTCTCAGAATCAATGTGTGATCCATGTTTTTTCATGATGTGCCCCAATAAATTTCCTTCTATGACTCCATAAATGCACTTTTTGGATTTAGTGATATGCCATGTTTCCTACACCTTGCAAGTACTTGTTCCAGTGATAGATATGATCTCCCTCTTCTCTCGAAAATATTGTGAGATCATCAAGATATATGACAATGTAATGGTTCAGATCTTTTGAAGGCCAAATCCATTTCCCTTTAAAATGTAGCTCCTACATTGATTAGGCCAAAAGGAATTCCACTTTGTAGGCAAAAGTGCCCCAAGGTGTTGTAAAGGTTGTTTTGGTGCGGTACTCTCTGCCACTTTGATTTGATTATATCCGAGAATCCATCAAGAAATGAAAGCATTTCAAATCCAAAGGTGTTGCTTGCATGATATGGTCCATGATAGGAAGAGGATAATTGTCCTTTAGTGATGCCTAGTTTGGGTTGTGAAAATCTACACATATCCTTATTTCACCATTCTTATTCCAAACTAGCACAATGTTAGCCACCCATGTTGAATGGTGGATGGGAAAGATGATCCTTGCATTAAGCATCTTCATTACCTCCTCCTTGATGATATCAGCAATCTTTGGGTTGTATGGCCTTTGTTTCTACCTGAAGGGCTTAACACCCTGCTTCAAAGGAATTGAGTGATGCGTTTATTTTGGCTGGAAGGATTTGAGTTCATCATAAGAGTAGGCCAAGACATCTGAGTATTTATTGAGTAATGCAAAAAACCTTATTTTTTCTTCAAGCGAGCAACATTTTCCAATATTGACCATCCTTGGCTCCTCCGGGGTACCAATGTTTTCTTTATCAAAATAGTCGGGCTTCGAGAAGATTGCTTTTATTTCTCTTGAATTAATCTGTCATTTTTGTCAAAGAGGTCTTCCAAAGAGACTAGGCCTTTGGGAATTTTTTTCCTTTCAATTTGATTACTCCCTCATCATCAATCCCTTCAATTCCTTCTTTCTCTTCTTTGGGGACTACTTCTCGGTGTGGATTTTCACCTCTTTCAAAGAAGAGATTATTGAAATTATCCCTTTGCTCTAAAAAGGCTAGAATTTGGTTATCATCATTGAAGACTTGTCGATGGTTTGTATTGTGTAGTACACTAGGCCTGAATACCATTTCAATGGTCACTTTGTCTTGACCAAAATAAGGATGAGGTGTCACTAGGGAAGATGGCACTGCAAGAGAATCAGCCTTTTCATTTTGCTCTCTTGGAACAGATTCAATGGAAAATGCATCAAAAGATTCAATACCGTCCCACACTTTGTTTCTTTAATTCCAAAGTCTTGGATTCTTCACCTGATATTGTTGGTGGACCTACTTTACTACAACCTCTACATCACCTTGGCATCTCAATTTATTGATTCCCATATCATCTACTACACTCATGCCTAAGAGTAGTGCTTCATACTCTGCAGTGTTATTTGTATTATCAAATTATAGCTTGTAGGCAAATGGGTACAACTCATTGGAAGGAGAGTACAATACTACACCAGCTCCCGAGCCTCGCACTAGAATGACTACCATCAAATTCCATTATCCAAATTTTATCTTTCTCTTACTCCATGAGAAGTGGCAAGTTCTCCTCTTTTTTATGTGAGGAAGTAGTTTCTAGCCAACAATCTTGGAAGAGAATGTTTGTTTTCAGATCATCAAAATTTCATCTTGTGAACTTCATCTTGTTTCTGGTAACAACAAATTCATCTCACCTTTTCTTTGGGATAGATACAAATGACCAATCCATTTTTATCTCACCATCTAGGTATCTGCAGAAAATCCTACTCAATAGCATACCAAAGGATGTTGGGATGTCTACTACTAGTATAGTTAGGAGCACCTTCTTATCGGAAAATCAGCTAGTGCTACTTGTGCATCTTTGGGTGTTCCTACCAATGGCACTTTTTGGATTCCATTGAGTAGCAAGTGTCATTTACCCAGGTCAAGGTGAGGAATAGAGCATTTGTAACTTTGGTGGCATCACATTGTCGAGGCTCGTGTCTGTGATACAATTATTTAGCCGAAGCCTTTAATGAGGAGTGAGAGGTAGAAAGGTTAAACCCTATTGGTTTTGGAGGCACTGAGGGCTAGCATGTTTTAAGAAGGTGGTGTGGAAGGTGTGGGTAGTAAGCCTTTAGAATTAGGACTCAAGGATACAAGGTTACCACCACGAACTATATTAATGAACTTGTCAAACTAGGCGGGGTGTGTTTGTAGGTATTCTATTTCTGAGAGCTATACTTTGGTTTTGCTTGCATGTTCCACAAAGTCAAATGGGGTTATGGTGAGCAAGGAAGAGGTTCCAGAAATGGAGGAAGATTTACATGGTAGAGGATTTACTACTTTGGGTGTTGAATTCCCCTTTTTTGTGTAGTAATTGGCTTGGATGGGGGCGAGGTGTAGCTTTTGATTTGAAGTTACAAATGACCAATCCATTTTTATCTCACCACCTAAGTATCTGTAGAAAATCCTACTCAATAGCATACCAAAGGATGTTGGGATGTCTGCTACTAGTATGGTTAGGAGCACCTTCTTATCTGGAAAATCAGCTAGTGCTACTTGTGCATCTTTGAGTGTTCCTACCAATGGCACTTGTTTGGATTCCATTGAGTAGCAAGTTCCATTTAACCGAGTCAAGGTGAGGAATAGAGCATTTGTAAATTTGGCTAACATCACATTGTCTCGAGGCTCGAGAATCTGTGATACAATTATTTAGCCTGAAAGCCTTTAATGAGGAGTGAGAGGTAGAAAGGTTAAACCCTATTGGTTTTGAAGGCACTAAGGGCTAGCAGGTTTTGGGAAGGTGGTGTGGATGGTGTGGGCAGTAAGCCTTTAGAATTAGGACTCAAGGATACAAGGTTACCACCATGAACTATATTAATGAACTTGTCAAACTAGGTAGGGTGTGTTTGTAGGTATTCTATTTCTGAGAGCTGGACTTTGGTTTTGCTTGCATGTTCCACAAAGTCAAATGGGGTTATGGTGAGCAAGGAAGAGGTTCCGGAAATGGAGGAAGATTTGGGGAGAGGATTTACTAATTTGGGTGTTGAATTCCCCTTTACGGGTGTAGCAATTGGCTTGGATGGGGGTGAGGGTGTAGCTTTTGATTGAACCTTAAATGTTCTTACAGAACAATATTTAAAGGAGAATTGTTCTTAGCAACTTTTGAGTGGGAAAAGAATTAGATGATTTACTTGGCATAGTAGCATGATCCCGACAACCGGTGAGTCTAGTTTTTCTTTGGCCAACTCCATAGAAGGTGGCAATGGTGATCCTCACTGATGATTTTATTTTGAGTGACCTCTCGGAGGAGAATCTTCTTTTATTCTTCTTATCCTTTACCTCAACCATTGAGGATGAAGCACCTTTCTGGATTGCGCACAAGTGAAAACAAAACATGAGAAACTTGTAGCCTTTTCATCATCCTCATATTCATCATCAATGTACTCAATTAGGCCATTGTGCATATCAACTTCCTCGACCTCAAGATAGTTTTCATAGTCTTCCATATTTTCTTCTTGAGTTTCATTGATTTCTACTTCCTCCTCCATCTCTTTTGTGTCACGAGATGGCATTGGTAGTGGTGCTTCAAGGGCAAGATGATGAGGAGGTGGAGCAATCCTTGGCCTATCTAGAGGGTTCGTTTACTTGAAGCATTCCACATTGTGATCTCGAGATAGTTGCCTCTTCAAGGCAGCCAAGTCATTTGCCTTTTTTTGGAACATTGGGTCCATGGTGGTGAGTTTGAATTTTGACCCTTTTGCTTGGGCTCAACCTTTGAATTTTCCTTTGTGTTTGGCGGGGCTGCAGTAACTTTTTAACTTTAAGTATTTTTGCAAAAAGGCTCAAAAACACAATTTTCTCCGCCGACCCGCTTTGACCATTTTGATGTAAGCTCAACCTTTGAATTTTTCCTTTGTGTTTAGCGGGGCTGCAGGTAACTTTTTAACTTTAAGCCTTTTTGTAAAAGGGCTCAAAAACATAATTTTCTTTGACGAATCACTTCCAATTTGATATGTCCACATACCCATGGATAATGGAGCCAAAATTTGATGGGGAAGAAAATGCCTGTCATTCACGACTGTGGAAAAAATGTAGAGAAGAAGAAAACTCCACCATTTTGCGCTCAATTCTCGATTTCTTTAGCAAACCAAGGAATTGAGAAAAATAAAAGGTTCGATGATCCATGGCCATAGAAATATTGACAATTTGTTTCAAATGTGGACAAAAATTAAATTTTCACGGGTCTAGACAAGAAAACGGAAAATTTATCAAACCACATAGGATGGAGAGTTTAAGTAACTTCAAAGCATGAAATTCTCTATCTTTTCTAACTTCCACTTTACTTGGACACTCTTGGGGCGTGAGCTTAAAATATTTGAATTTAACTTAGAAAATGAGGGGGAGGATTTTGAGAGGGACAACAGCTTTACATAGTTATTATAGATCCAAACGTGTAAATACAGAGTCAAATCACCTCTACGTGCTATTTCAACAATTGTGGGCATCTTAATGATGTCAAAAATGAATTTGAAATATATTCAAGGCTTCCCTAGAGGATAGACATCAAAATATATATGGTTTATCAACACCTCCAAAGAAGGGGCGATGTTTACTAAGTGTCTAAGACCTAATGCTTCTAACAAAGTAGCTCTTTGAATAGGGGAGTTCTTCAACAAGTCCAAAAAGAAGATGTGGGAAAAGGTCTTCGTAAGGTCACTAATCAAGTCATAAGATCCTATTATCTTTCCAAGTGTTTCACATATATCATCCGCTATAGATGCATAAATATGAATAGTTTGCGAAGAATAATATTTAGTTCTAATGGAAAGCGTTTACTTGGGGCTCAATCTCTAGCTCTATGAGACCTCGCTATATTAGTTTCTTGATGACCATCCAACGGAGGTGCCACATATAGGTTAGATGAAGTTGAAGCTTTATGATCATTAATTCCTACGATGACACCCATTTTTAATCCGTTGGGTTCTAGCTCACCATTATTGGGATGTGTTGGGAGAGGATCATTGAAAATCCTAATTGACACATTTTGGGGGGACATAGGACCTATATAAGTGTTGGGAGAGTAGGCGCCGTAGGATTTGTTAAACAAATATAAAAAAGAGTTGTCTTTGGTCTCTAGGTAAACGCTATAAAAACTTGTTGCAATCCCAACAAGTTATGGTATCCTACCCTTGGACTCTATGGAAACCAAAATAAAGGTTAGGATCGTAATCCTGAGGTATTTTATCAACACCTTCTTGCTATGGCCCTAAGTTTTGGTTATTGTTTAAATACTGGTTATTATATTTGAAATTGGGAGGCTATTGCCCTTGATTTGGAAACTGATTTGGGTATCCATTAGGATATAGGTTAGGGCATTGAGCCTAGATTTTTTTTTTTTGTTGTTTTTGTGGTTGTTGTGGATGATTAAAGTCCACTGCATTAACCTTGGGAGTGAAATTGTTACTCCTTTGATTGTTACCATTATTGTTGTTGTTAACATTCTTTTTATTCAGAGGTATTAACAACATTGAGTTTCTTTGCTTGATCGGTAACACCGTTGGTTGTAACACCATGGTTTTTATTAAGGACATTAGGTCCTTAGTTGTTATTTATACTATTTGGGTAACCTAAGTTACCTTGGTAGGAAGTGATCAACCTCCTATTAGAATCGTAGGTCTTATAACCGTTGTCTATTATTGCTTGGTCTATTCGAAGAGCACCTTGTAACACCTCTTCATAGCTCATATGTGGGAACTTTTGGACCTCCTCCTTTGTTTCTCAATTAAGAGAATGAAGGAATAAGTCAAAAAGCTCTGTTTGATCCATCTTATGACTTCTTTCTTAGGAGTAAGGAAATTTTCACCATATTTATATGAAATGTGTGACAAACTCATTGTGCTCTTGTTTAATATGGAAGAATTCACTAATTCCTATTCTCAAAATTTTGTTCATGTCAAAAGCTTTAATAAAATTTGACACAAGTTGCTTTAAAGAATGTATCTGACCCTCTGGTATTCTGTAATACAATTCGAGAGAAATACCTTCTAGCATCTTAGGGAATATCTTTGCAACAACCACATACCATGGGATCAACTCTCAAACAGATATTGTGTAAGCCTTGACGTGTATGTTAATATCTCCTTCCCCTTTAAATTTAGGAAGTTCTAGCAGAGGTCTTAGGAGCATGACATTTCATATGGAGAATTCAAGAGGCTCTTTGAGATATTCTGAGTAAGTTCCTCTGCATGCAAGACTCGGCCATTGATGGCATTTGTTTGGGGGGTGGAGATAGAATCGGTTGTTGATACGGTGCATCATATACATTTTTTGGGGCATAAGGCATCTGATGTCGATGACCATATGGGTATGAGTACATATCCCCCTCTAATGATTTATAATACATGTGTACGTAGCAAGAAAAATTACCTTGATATGGTCTCGGAGGCATAAAGCTAGGGAATGTTGCATTTCTAGTTGGTATGGAATTTGAGAATGTGCTTCCAGATGGTACATGTTGTGGATATCCATATGTAGTGTGGGGGCATACCCAAGGTTCCTGACCAAGTTAGAAGATCCCTATGGCTATGAACACCCGTGTAAACCAAAGGACCTAGTGGAATGGGTACTTAACCATAGTTATGAGGATAAAGAGGAATATTATGAAGTCTTAGTATTTTGGGAAAGTTCCAATTCCTTGATCTTGTCCACCAATGCTGAGATGACTTCTCCCATTGATGGTGTGGAATTTTGTTTTGGCGTACGTTTTGAACCTTTGTAGGTTGTTGAGGAATGTGATATCCTGCTATAAATTTTTCATTGTTTTTCCACCCCTCATTAGCAATGTTTTCCACTATAGGAGGGGTAGTGGTGTTATTTTGAAGAAAGACATCAACATGTCCTTATGGCCTATCAAAAGGTTGATTCATGTTTAGGAAGCGTTGCTCACTTCTAGCGTAACGCACTAAGTACTCCTCATCTAAAGGTGGTAGTTTGTCAGATTGCATACCTTGATTGGTTATCTCGAACATGACTTGAGGATATGAGTTTGTCTCTCCAAGACAAAGCATATTATCTAAGCTTGAGAGCTCAGGCTATTGTGTTTGTGTAATTTGGTTGATTTCCTTGATCCTTATTGTGGAGCTAACATTGGTCCCTTAAGGAGGAGGAGTTTGAGAGGTGTGAATATGGGTGGTCGAGTAGTTGTTTGCCCATGTAGATAGTGAGGGTGATTGTTGTTGTCTACCCATCTGATAGTTGTATGCTTCAAGACCCAAAATGGGTCATCCATATCTGTCCGATATCTTGACATATTCGGGGTATATAAATACCCGCAAAATAATGGGAGAGAGGAAAATTGGATGAAGAAAGTGGAAACAAAAAGAGACTAGCTCTTCACGTTGGGTTCACCAATTTGTACAGATGAAAATCGACACACAAAATTCACTCGCACTCGAATCCCCAAGGTCGTGTCGAGGAAGACGATGTGGAAATAATGGATGGCTAAATGGTAGTGAAATGTGGAAGTGGATGAATGTGTGTGGATAGGTTGTTAAGGAAATGCAATGCCTCTAACTTGCAATAGTGGGATCTACTCATCAAGCATAATGAAAGCCTCTCTAACTTGGGCAGATTGGATGGAGAAATCGGAAAGGATGGAAACATGGAGGATCCATTTAATATTGAGCTCTAGGGATATCCTATCTATCGGTGTGGAATTTGTGGGAAACTAAAGGGGGCCTCATAAATCTATCTAGACAAGGTCATGGAACAAGAAAGAGTGAGAGGCATGATCCCTTTTAGCTCTATGGATGGTTAGTAGGTTCTGTCCAAAATGAGAGGGCTCGATGAGCTTCTTTGTTTAGGATATTTAACTACTAATGATGTCAGGTTGTAACCACAAGGATCTAAAGACCAAAACTCTTAATCCAAGATCTACTTCGATTGCCTCTTAGTCGTGTTTGATTGGGAACCGTAGGGTCACAACCGTAAAATCTCTGGTTGTGGTCCCTGTATGGTCATGCAGTATGATCTAGAATCTAAGCCCAAGGGAGGTTAGGAAAACTACTCTCGGGGCTAGTCTAGTAATCATAATCCCGATTAGCTACAATGTTTAATACGTCAAGCTATTCAATTTTCACGGCATGTCGGCCGGTGTTCTAAGAAGAAGAAGAGGGAGTCCTATATCAATGTACGTGAGTAATTTGGGGCCCTTTGGTTATGGAACCCTTGGGCCACTTCTATAAGTATGCTCTTGTTCTAGACTCTTTATGGTCATGAATTGATAATATTTCAGGGAAATCTATAGTTGGATTGGTTTGAGAAAAATTCAAATGCTTTTTCATCCTCAATGTTTAACGCATCTAATTATCGATTAATTCTTTGTATATCTCTAGTTTTGAAAATTTTAAATCTAAGACCTTGGTCAATGTCTACTAATGGTATTGCTAAATTTGGTTGAGGCACTATTGGTTCAAATACAAAATCTCTAGGTTCTCTAGGTCATGTAATTGTCATGCATGAAACTATTGAATTGATCTAACAAAGAAAATTATGTAAGCAAAGTAAATCTAAACTATGTTTTTGGTATTTTTCACAATATAAACTAAACAAAGCAATGAAAATACCTAATGTAATGTAGTTAAATAATTTTGATTCTTTTATGATATTCTGATTTTTTTAATCTAACAAATGAATCTAATACAAACAATTAACCGGATGTAGCTAATTGTTTGTGCAATTGTGTTAATCTAAGCCTAAAACAATTAATTAATTGAATCCTTCCTAATCAAAGCTCTCAATCCTACCTCAGAGGTAGAGAATAAATCACAACTTCAAAGAAGCTATTATTCCCCACAACTTCCCTGGAAATATTGAAGAGAAATCTTTCTAATATGATCGATCTACTATGATTTCTTGATAATTGAAACAAAAAAACAATTTCTCTACTCTATTTGATATGAATTTGAATGAATACGATTTAGATTTGATAATTAAATCAATGAAGCAAACAAACAACACCTCCAACCTGGATATGCAAGAACAATGGTCAATCGGCTATGTGAATATTTGTCCCCTAAGTTTACCCTTTTGATTTATGTGTCCACGTGAGTTTGACAGATGGGAAAGCAACGAAAACATAGGAAGAAAAGTGCAGGGAGTAGCATTAGCTTGAATTGTGTGATGGGAAGCAATGAAGGTGGAAGAATGCAAGCACATTGAACTAAGATTGGCTTTGGAAATTTCCAGCAAGAAAGGTTGCATCTTTGCAATAGCAAGAATACTCAAAATTTATTTGGCCATTTTCTTAATACAAACTTTGGTTATATAAGAAATTGACTGGGCTATGCTGTCACACACAAGGAAGCCTTAAGATGCCACATCATTAGATGAAGAGGCAGTTCAAACTAATTAATTCCATTTAAACATAGAAGAGGGAGTGAAGACCATATTATCAAGCCTAAATTTAGCTAATTTGGTTCACAAACGCGCCTTGGAAGTGAAGTTAAGCTGAAATCAATCGTGTCTAATTTATGCATGAAGGCTTATGGAAAAATCACACAAAACCAATGATTTGAGTAGAGTGAAAAACACATAACCATCTCCTGACTAAGGCAACGATTACAAAAGCGCTTGCCTCCTAGATAGGGCAACATTTTTGACACTAAATGTAAAAAGATGCATAAAAATAAGCGGGAAGCTAGAAGAAAGCATGCAAAGGGTAAGTAGGGATATATAAGATACAAATATATACTGTGAACATGTTTATGAACTTGAATTTTTTTAAAGGATATGAATCATCATTAGGGACCTTTTGTAATTGTTTTCCGACAATGTGGCATGTGCAATTTTGGGTGCCTACGGTTTCCTCTTGTATTTTAGAGTGGTTTAGTTCTTAATTTTTAAGTAATGAAAGAAGTAAATTTGAGTTGCATTGGAATGAAAATCCTATTTTTATTTATCTTGTAAGTATTTCATTGCAAAGGAGAAATTTGTGACTTGGTTGGTCAAAGGAAACATTAGTTTTGTGAGTTTATTTTATTAGTTAAAACACTATTAGATCTTAGTGTATCTTTTGAAAGTCAAGCTGAAATATATCAATTTTAAACTTGTATAAACTTTCATCACTTTTTCTTAGTTTTGTTTATTAATAAATTTTTGGGAAAGGAATAAGGGATTCAATGTTTGATCAAAATGATTTAAATAGAGGTAGTAATTTCTTTATCTAGATCCATGTTTAATATTTAATCTTATTGTTTTAAAAAAATTGGATCTTAGTTCAGCTAAATTACACTATCTCTTAGATTCATTCATCATATTAGAATTTTAAAAAATAAGATAGGAAAGTTTAGTCATTGAGACACTAAATCATGCACTTTGGGTATCTATCTAGTCCTGATCACATACTACTATTCATATGTTTCATAAGTAAGAAATGTACTAATTAACCCATGTATTTGGCCACATTTTCTTGCTTTTTGGTTCTATTGTTGATATTAAACTCTTTCTAGCCCATCGTTCTTTTCCTACTTCAACATTTCTCATCCTAGACATTAAGTGCCAGTCAAGATTCCAACGCTAGGCACTTGCGTCCCCCGGGTGCCCTGACCACTTTGTACTTTTTCACATATTTTAGGTCCTTTATAGCCATTCGGGCATCTTATATTTTGGAATTCGGCCTTTTCGGGGTTAATTATGAAATTTAAACAAGGGAATCATATACATATAAAATTATGTGATCATAATAAAAAACCAAACACTAAGCATTAGATATCACCACCTAAGGTTGCATTTATAGGCCATTATCAAGAGCATTCAAGCGATCATCTAACATCCACACACGAGGGAAAGGGACTGATACTTCTGCATACACGCATAAGAGGGGAAGTTCATTATTTCATGCACACATCTATTTACATTTCTTACATTTGGCTACTTTCTTGCTAGTTTAAGTGTGACACAAACAAGAGCCACCTAGGGCATAATTTCGAACACACGCACATAGAACTACATTAGATCTGAAATGTTTAATAGTTCTCGGTCGTATTATGACTCATTTGATAGCTAAGGATAGTCCAATCCCTCATTTGCATTATTTTATTTTTGGTATTTGATGTGCTTTTGAGGGTTTTGCAAGTCATTTATTCATTGCAATTTATAGGCGACATCCGTGAACTTGGTGCTACTTATTAGTGACAAGAATTGAAGGAAGAGAATAACTTGTGGCCCTGCAAAATAGGTTTTTGCACCATCTAAGTAGACACATGCACATTGAACAAGTCTTTGAAACCCTAGGCACCCTGGACCCTCCATAAGCACCCTAGTCCTAGCATTCTTGACACTCTTGCAATTTTCTAGGGTTCAGTGTGGCGTTTTCCTTCTCTATTCATCGATTCGTCACTTTGGCACACTAGGATTATTTGCGAATCAGGTAAGTGATTTTATGTCCTCATTTTTACTTAGGGTTTTAATCTTAATTGATTATTTTCTTGGGTCTATTTTTACTTCATCAATTATTCATTTTCGCCACATTACAATTAGTGTTAGGAATCTATAAATTTTATATTTTCTTAATCATTTCTGAACCCAACAATTCAAACCCTTCCTTTTGAGTATGGTTTCATCTTATGAAATCATGGAATAATCTTATTATCCTTATTTTACTCCAACTAAGGTGTTAGGAATGGTTACTACTATTATTGATTTCATGCAAGTTCGTACTCAACATCCTCTATGCTTTATTATGCATATGGTGATCCTACTATCGACATAGTAAATACTCACAACACGCATCCGTTATGGTTCCATCCATTTCTATTCCATACCCTATTACTTTTACAACCCCTCTTGTTACCTTTAAAGGTTATAATATTAAACAACTTAAGAATACACTAGCCAAAATATCTCTCTATGACTTATTACATAATGCACATGAGTGTCATCATACATTAGAGGCTACCCTTCGTTCTATTCACATTGAGAGTGATAATTATTCAGTATCACTCACACACCTCATTTAGTCTCTCAAAAATCTATCATGTGCTATATCATTTACCGACAAGGGCATATCCCCATCTACTATGAGTCCATGTGCTCCTTTTTTATCACTACTATTAGTGGCACTTTGTATGTATCAAGCGCATAATTATTAACAACAAATCTATTGTTAACTTATGTGTTCATTCTCTTTTAAAGAAAATAGGCATCGAAAACAACCTAATTACTAATAAATCCACTCTTATTCATGGATATGATTAAACTAATCACACATGCTTGGGTAATATCACATTACCTATACAAGTCAGGCCTAAGATTTTCCCTACACCATTCTTTGTTATCGATACCTCGTTCCAGTTCTATCTTTCTTTGGGTAGACCTTTGATTCATGCAATATGTGCATTTCCATCCACTGTTCATCAATGTGCCAAATTCTTACATGATGGTTATGAACATACCATTGCTACAGACCTTGATCCATTCAAATTCTGTCGTATATAACCTATTACTGGTATGCCTATTCTACCATCGCAACCTATTCCATATAGCAATATTGATACATACAATATCGGTCAATCTAGTGCTTCACAATCTTCTTCCGCCACTCTAAGAAATACTACTATTTCCACTCATACTACCACTATCATTTCACCCACAATGTTTGCTCCTATAAGCATTATCACGCAACTCGCCGAGGCCCCTCTTTCTCCTACATATAGTACATTTCCTACCAACATCCTTAACACAACTATCTAACATGAAAATTTCAGAACCTGATGATTCGATGATGAGGTTGATATCATTGAGCTTACTAATGAAAAATTGGGAAATCTTAATTTTACTCCTATTAATGTAGATGATTCATATTTCAATGATATTTTCATTGCTAATGGCCCTAGTGAATAAAAATTCAAAACACCCCCTCCTTCTACTAATGCTATGGTACTTTATCTGGGATCTATTGATACTCTTGACATCATTTCACTCTGTCAGGGCGATCTGCATTTGCACGACATCCTTTCACATACACACTTTTCATGAATAAATCTTATAGGCATCATATTCCACTGGATATTACTTGCTTTGATACTATTTACACATATGATGGCTTGAACCGGCTTGGATTTACACTTGATGATATCTTACTGCCATCTCTACCATGGATGTGTCCATATTTCATTGTATATGGTCGTTGTGTTTTCTATATCACAATAGTTTTGGCTCAAACTCCTCGCAATCCTCTAATGACACTTGGGAAATCTTGGCTAGATTACATTGGGGGCACTTTGGACCCTAACCAAACTAGCATTACATTTCCTATGTCAATCGTCTGCAGTATCTATTTGCAATGATTCATCTTTTGGCTATTAAAAATAATCATTCTTTAGTATGCGAAGGATGTCCACCAAGACCTTTCACCAATGAGGAATATGCAACACACATGTATAATTTATGCTGCAATGGCTCCTTATATGATCCACCAAACACTATTACTTACCAGGGTTCTGACGCATCACCAATTTGCTTCAATCAGGAAAATGATGATCTTTAAGACAATGTTACTTGATCATACTCATCATCATACACTTGGGGGAATCATGCGTACTCTTTCCGCCCTTCTCACACTATCAATTTTCACACATACTATAAACTTCACATCTAGTGTTTCACACACATCATACATATCTTGATGCATCTTTCTTGTCATTACTCGGTGACGCACTCTTATACTTGAATGTTGAGGACATCCTATACACATGAACCTCACACACTACACTACATGTTACATACTACACATTACACACTACACACTTCACATTTCATGCATTCATCTCTTTCTATACAACATCTACTCTACACATTCACGACATATCTTTTTGGCATCTACTTATACAAGCTATGATCATTTCTCTATGATGCATTCTAGTTCCACGTTCCATACTCAAATTATGAGGGTATACATCTCAAATTGACCTCACCACACTCACCTAATCACTCGCTCACTCACTACACTTTATCAATCACATCTTCCTAGCGTACATCTTCAAACCATTTCCCGATGATGCACTCTTGTTCTACGGTTCATTCTTGGTGCTTGCGTGGGGCATGCATATATGAACCTCACCACCTGCATACTCATACACATCCACTTAGGGGGAACATGAATCTTATCAAAATCACACCGCATTTCATTTTGTCTCATCCACAACATACTACATATCTTGGATGCATTTCCCCTTTCTTGCTTATGCTTACATGTACACATTTTACACATACTAGATAGATATTTCGTATTTCATTATATATTTATATACACAAATGCATGTTCACTTTGGATTTCTAGTTGTGATCATAGATTATACATATCCACACACATATCAAGGATGATTGGCGCAATACCTCTTACCAAATCCAAAGCGGTTCTGGGAATCCATTTTCGTACACTACAGGTGCTACTATTTCATTTTGCATAACACCTTACTGTATTAGATTATAAACACTTTAATTTTTATCTCTCTAATATGATAACAAGTGCTTAATGTGTAACATTTTTCATGCAGTCTATTTGCTTCCATAGCTATTTGTTACATTTTTACTCTTATTTGTCATTATTTTCCATTGTTTGCAATATATTCCCTATGTATTTCTTATTCTTTGATTGTATGTATGCTTGTAGCCATTTCAACCTTGATTGTCTTGCAAAATTGTGAGTGATGTCCAATATTTGAAACCCACTTTTCTTTGTCTACTTTGTCTTCTTGCGTGTTTACACTATCTTCATGTGTCTTAGCTTACACATTTTCTTCTTATTTTCCAGCTTAGATCTTACATGGGTTTTTCTCTTGCTTGTAATAACACTTGTATCCTATTTTTTTTTTTACGTGTGCCTTGGTTTTTACCAAGAAAACTCCCTCCCTCCTCTAGAGTGTAATTTTAAAATAGTGGTAGGTCCTCCTTTAAGCCGCATACTCCTCTATGATGTTGTATGCACCCCAAATGAGGGGGGGATGATTTAGGTGAATCATTCACCCCACACAGTAGTTCACAGTCATCAAACAACACATTTTAGTACTAGTACAACACAGTCATCTGTCATAGGAACGAACTAAATCCGAATTGGGTCCTTAACACAACAAAATCACGAGTGCCTAGACACAGAGACAATAGTGCTCGAGTACCCCGACCCTTCCTAGACACCTATGGCTAGGGGAAGTTACACAACATTTTTAGTTCAACACATTTCTCAGACTTCATAGCTGATTACTTTTACAAGGCACACAATCCTCAAGCACTCAGCATGCATGCACTGCACAACATTTTCTACTTTCACGTTGGATTGGAACTGTTTGAAACAGATCAAATTTTTACACACCATCTAAAATGGTGTTCATACTTTAGGAAGCAGTCAAATATTTGGACAATGACACCAGAATTTTCTCCTTGCACTTCTTCCATGTCTTAGTGTGAGATTGACCAAAAAACTCACACACACGACACAACTAGTGTGAGATCGCCCAAAATATTTTTTATTCTACATCATCTACATGATCCTTTCTATAATTTTTCTCATACGGATCAGGTGCACATGTTATTTTTTGCATTGTCACATATTTCTTTGCATAATTGTTTACTCATTTTGATCATATACACACGTATTTGACTACTTGTTAATTGTTATCTTTTATTGGTCCTTCCTTATGGGAAGCGGTAGTCACATCAACACCACCACATAAACATCGATCACATAAGGATAAACATAAAAAACAAGTATAAATGCAACATCTACATATGCACTCTCTCCCTAAGGTCATCATCATCATCATCACGTTTTTGCACTTCCTCTTCTTTAGTTTCCACACTTCACATTTTTTTACTCCATGATTTTCCTTGTCTCTCGACACACTTTTTGCCATCAATCTACATGGTTAGCACATACACATCTCTTATCCACTTTATGTTATCAAGAGTTTTCTCAAAAACATAAAGTGGGGGAAAATAAACACACTAAATCACGCACTTTGGGTATCTATCTAGTTCTGATCGCATACTACTATTCATATGATTCCTAAGTAAGAAAAGTACCAATTAACCCATGTCTTTGGCCATATTTGCTTGCTTTCTGGTTCTATTGTTGATCTTACACTCTTTTTAGCCCATTTTGTCTTTTTATACTTCGCCATGTCTCATGTGGACACCGGTTCCCAGCCATGATGTTAAGCACTGGCACTCCCATCCCCTCTTAGATCCCCCGACCTCTTTATACTTTGTTCACATCTTTTGGGTCCTTTCTAGCCATTTGGGCATCTTATATTTTTAGTAGTTGGACTTTTCGGGGTTAATTAAAAAATTTAAGCAAGTGAATCATATAAATATAAAGTTATGTGATCATAATAAAGGACCAAGCACTAAGCATTAGCTATCATCACCTAAGGTTGCATTCGAAATCCATTATCAAGTGCAATCGGGAATTCATCTAACATCCAAACACAAGGGCAAGGTACTGATACTTATGCATACACGCATAGGGGGAAGTTCATTCTTTCATGCACACATCTATTTACATTTCTTAGATCTAGCTAATTTCTCGCTATCAAGTATGACACACACAAGATCCACCTAGGCCACAATTCCGCACACACACATAGAACTAATTTGCGTTTGAAATGTAGTGTAACACTTAGTCGTAAGATCACTCATTTGACAATCGAGGACAGCCATACCCCTCATTTACATTATTTTATTTTTGGGATATGATTTTTTTGAGGGTTTTGTAGGTTACTTCTTCGTTGTAGGTTACATGTGATATCTATGGACTTGGTGTGACATATTAACGAAAAGAAGAAAAGGGAAGAGAACATCTTAAGACCCTACAAAATAGGGTTTTACACCATCTAAGCAGAACACAATCACCTAGAATGGGTCTTTGGCATCCCATACACCCCTAAACCTCCATAGGTGCCCCGATCATGGCATTGCCAATGCTCCTCAATTTTATATGGCTCAATGTGACAATTTTCCTTCTCTGTTCATCAGTTTGTCACTTTGGCATAGTCCAAGATTAGTTGTAATGTAATACAAACATCTTAATTCTTCTCTGTTTCACTTAGCTACAATCAAGTTCAACTATGGGTTCCAATATAAGAAATCACTCATTTATTCACCTTCTTAAGTAGGTTCATACAACTGTTCACCTTAGCCCTTCCTTGAGGAATTAGTCAAGAAGTGATAACAAGTTCACTATACTTACTTCTGTAATTTGAGAACCCTTCTTTTCTTAATAGGGATTTACTTTGCACTACGGAATCCAATTCCTCCTTAAATGGATTAAATACCCATTAGCTCAAGTTTATAACTTTTCTATGATGTCTTTCCACTCATTCAATAGTTCATCCTACCCTCTAAGGTTACTTTGTGTTTATCTTTTACCCTCTTCTCTCCAAGTTTCTCCACTAGATCTCCCCTTCTCAGTCAAGACAACATTGGTTTTAGGTCACTCTTAAAATTTCTTAGTACTTTTCATCTACTAATTCACCCACATCAAGGTTAGATTAATCGTATGAATGTATTTAAAATCATCACAGTTCTCACAACACCTCTTAGTCAATACTAATCCTTCTAGTCTCTTGAGATCACACCCCGCTCACACCTAGGTTGCACACTCCTAGAGCTACCCAAAAGAAAATTTCACCTTCAGTAGGTTCCTTCATCCTCACTACTATGTTTGCAAAATTATAGTCATTGAATCATTTTCTAACTCCTTCTACCACCCATTTGATATTTAGTTCCTAAAAACCTCATTTTGGTATGTTTAACTACATTATCATGCACAGATCCCACTTTTGGAAGTTTCAAAACATCTATTTTGGATTTCTAGACCCCATTATTGTGTTTGATCTCCATGTAAAATTTAAATATTTAACTCAAAGGAAAAATATTACTTCCTTCATGAACGACCCCCTCATTCTAGCCCTGGGACTGTGTTTCAGGCTTCATTGGGGAACTTTCAGGAATATCTAAGAATTTAACCTATGAATCTTAAAAATTATTTTTCTAACACTTCAAGGATCCCTTCAAGATGGTTTCTACCGACTTTGATAGTCAAATTCTTTGTTTGAGGGTTTTGGACACTATTCCTTTGTCAAACCCTACGATGTCTATTTATAGCTCGAGAAGATTCATGTAGGTATAACTTGCACTATAATTCGATCCAAATCCTCAAATTTTGCATGAGGATCTGTAGTAACAAGAGGAAAGATATTATCTTACTAATAGATCTTGAAGGGTTGTCTTACTTCATCAAATGAAGTAAAAATCACTATCTTGCTTGTGTAGGCAAGGGTTCCATGCTCTATCCATGTTTTTCATTCATTAGGCTCTTGAATCAATGCTTTTATTATTGATTGACCTAGGAAACATCTATAGAAGAATCTCACTATTAAAATTTCTTTCCTTGTCCTCGTTTCTCCTTACTCATGCCAATTTCCATACCTGTAATAACTCTAATGTCCCGACACTGCTATTACTGATCCGATCAAGACCTCAAATCTCACAAAGGACTGAGGATGCACTTAGCAAGGAATCCTCACTTACTTCTTTCGATGCCTAATTTATTTTTTTACACCGAGGTTACTCTCCTAAGAATATTTCAGATCACTATACAAGATTTTAACAGTTGTATGCAGTAACCCACAAAAACTATGATTCTTCACACAAACCACTAAGAAGGCTTATCACACATCCTCTATCAACCATAGAATTCTACTTATCAAGATACATGCATAGGTGTACCTGGTCCTTACAATTAATAAAATTCTCCTTACAAAAGTCCACATGCATATGCTATAAAGAAGATATTAGGAGATGTTACAATCTTGAACATGACATAAGTTTTCTTTGTCAACAAGAACTTTCTCCAATTCTCATGGCTCATAAATCTGAAACTCTTTTGGTCTTAATCCCTTTTACAAATACAAAGTGCAAAATCCAAGGATTACACCTTTATAAAACTACAGACATACAATCATAACTTGGTAGCAAGGAACAATAGTGTACAAATATCAATCTACAAGAATTAGATTCTCTTGAGAATGCTTAAAATCACCTTAAATTTCACTAAGAGATCAAGAATCTACTCGAAACTAAGAAGTGCATACATACACAAGTAAAATACTGAAATCATGTACAAACTAGTAAAAACATGACTTTTTCCTTTCTCAACATCTCTTGAAACTCACACATCTGATTCATTATTTGGATAAGAATGGGGAAATTTAGTTACATGACACAATATATAGTCTTCCATCCAATTCTAACCAAATAAGCCTTCGATTCTCTAGGTCACATGAATGACTTCTAGGCTTAACATTGGGTTTGTTGAATTAATAACTCAAGTCCTTGGTTATTGACTCATTTTATGACTTCTAAACCTCTAAGAAGACCTAAGGCACTCATTTGACCTATTTATATCCTTTTGAAAATATTTCAAGTTCAAAAAATACATGAAATAACTTTACCAAGCCAAAAATGGCCTCCACATTCAAGTTTTACATTTTGGAGGGAAAGTGAGATTTTCAAATTTTGAATATCCTAGACTCTAACTAGCTCACCTAATTTATGTCCAATGAACTTAAGGACCTTTAACTATACCTAAAAATCAAAAATTTTATGCCTTCATGGCTTATTCATATACATGGAGTGATAGTTTTGCATCAATTTGTGAATCAGCTAAGTGATTTTATCTCCTCATTTACACTTAGGGTTTTAACGTTAATTACTTATTTTCTTGGGTCTTTTTCATACTTCATCGCTTATTTATTTACTAATACATTGTAATTAGTATTAGGAATCTATAAATTCTATATTTGCTTAATCAATCATCTAGTTAACTCTATCAATCTTTGGTTTGCGTAAGAAATATAGAAATCCTCTTTTCAAGTGAGGATTAGGGAATATTAAGCCTCTATAATATATATCTACACATACACAAACACACACTTGTGTGTCCATGTGTGCGTTTCTATAATAAGAATTGGGAATGGAAATTTTAATATCTTCATTTACCTTTAAAGTAAATGATTTTTAAAGGTTTTAAAATAGTACAAGGAGAAAATGTGTGCGTGTGTGTGTGTGTGTGTGTGTGTGTGTGTTTATTTTATTAAAACATTATATATAATGGGGGATCGCAGCCTACCTGCAACCCCTAAAATCATTTTATTAGCTATTACTCGTAGCCTTGCCCCTAGTTATATGGGAGATGCTCTTTATTCTATGCCTCTATGCTACCACCTATACATCCTTCCATTCATGTGCCTGTTGTAAACCCATTCCCCAAATCCAAACACTCTTTGAATGTGCATATATGTAATATTTTGTGTAGACACCTATAGTTTAGCTGAACAATTTAAATACTTTAATTGTGCTAATTATCCCATTTCCCGCAAATTGATGACATATCGTCAATATCGCACATATTCTCTCCTATCGTCATTAATTAATTACACTACACTAATTAATTAAGTCACCTATCCAACGAATACCCTAATTAACGACCTTCTATTAATAAATCCTTCCTTCTATCTAGACTAATTAATTATTATTAATTAATTAGCTTCCCCTTTCATTAAACCAATAAATCAATATTTAATTGATTTAATCCCCTTATATAGTCTAAATCATGCTAATATTCCTCTAAAAAGCTTTTATAAGCTTGCACATCTATTAATTAATCATATTGATCAATTAATAAACCCCCTTTATCCACATGAGTCACTAAAGGACAAGCTAAACTCTCCTAAGGTAACTCAACCCTATCTAAACCCCCCTTATCCACAACTAACTCAACATCTCTATTATCCCACATGCAAAGGGATGTAGTGGTTCCTTTATCCATTGGGCTATATAAAGATCCCTCCTCCTACCTTTTCACTTACACCTAATTCCTTGAGAAGACAAAAGAAAAGCATATAGCAATTACACTATAAGCCTTTTGTTATTCTTGAGAAATTCACCATTTGAAGAGCTAAGCCTCATTTCTTGCATTTTCTAGCCAAGTGCTTGGGTCATATGGGAATAGTCAAAGTGGTCTTGTAGCCATGCTTTGATAAGCTCCCATTCCTAAGTTCTTGAAGATCAAAACAATCAATTTGATTGCCATGGAGTCTACATAGGTCCATTTGCTTTTGTTGGTAATCTAGAGAAGTAGAGGTTTTGAATACTTTAGCATGTTAATTTAATCTTAGTTCAAAGTTAATGCATTATGCTTATTATTGATATTGTTTAGCTCTCATCTTAGTGGTGCCTAGATTTTGACTTAGCTTTGTTATAGAACTATTTAGGTGGTAGTTCTCATTAACCTAACTTAGCTTAAGAAAAACCATGCATACATTTGGCATGCCCAAAGTGGGAGGAGGTTCCTTAGCATTTTAGTTTGAATTCTACTATTTTTGGCTAACCTTTGATATACACATAGAGTAAATAATGTTCATTTTCTTAGGATTTTTGCTAGTATTATATGTGCATGTTCTCATTTTAGCTATCATTTTAATAGGTTGTTGCCATTTTCAAACTAACTTGTTAAAATTTGAATTATTATGAGCTTTGTTCTATTTTTGTCATAATTTGGCTGCGGGAGTGGAGAAGGTACACTAACTTGAGGGTGCGCAAGCACACTTATTCTAGTGCAGGCACCTCTCGGATGGCGTAGGCACACTGTTGAATCTTGAATCTCTATTTTTTAACCCGGGTACACATGCACTAACCTTGGCACACATACGCTAACCAGGCGCAAGTGCAATAACCACGGTGTAGATGCTATTTCGTACTATACCTTCACTGCAACGAAAAAACCTGTCAGGCCGGTGCATACACACTAACCCAGGTGCAGGCATCTCTCTGGTGGTACATGCACTTTTCTGGTGGTGCAGGTGTTCTATCAGAATTTGGTACTTTTTTTATTGATTATGGCACACATGCCCTAACATTGGTGTAAGCACCTCTCTGGTGGCACAGGCACTCTGTCATATCTTAATACCACTTTGTTTACCTATCCCTGCACACGCCACGATCCTAGTGCACACGTCATTCTAGTGGCGCATGTGCATTATAAGTTAGAAAACACAGAGGGGTGCATCCACCCTAACCCACACACACATGCCTAAATAGGGGTGTAGGTGTCTTTCAGTTTTCTTAAAATTAAAGGGTTAAAGTGCTAACTTCTTTGTAGGTTTTATCTAATTAATGCCTATTTTTGTAGGGTATGTTTACATGCTTTTTCTAGACTATATAGACTTTGCATGCTTTCTTATAAGAATAAGGTCATGTATGTTCTTCCCTCACATCCCTTGGGGTGATCTTGGGAATCAGAAACAATTCTAAGGTCTTTTTGATGCTTTGAAATTATTAAGAATATCTAAATTTGAATGAGTTACCTTGGTGTGTTAGAATTAAGTGTTTTTTCATTTGGCATTTTCTTGGATTTTAGAAACGTCATGTATGCTCTTCTCTTGCATTCTTGGATGATCTTGATAATCAGAAATGATGTTTTCTCTTTTTATGGAAAATTACTAAACTCGTTGTGCAGGACCAAAACACACGCTTGTCAAAGAAAAGGTGGACATAAAAAAAAAAACACAAAACCCTATAATACACGTGTTTCTTATAGGTTGCCAAATGGTGTGCCACTTAAAACCACATTTAAGTTAAAAAGATAAAAAACACACCATATTCAAAACATTGTATTGCAGGTTTTGGAAAAGGGTACGTCCCTCTCCACTCAACTGGAACATAACCCCTTTGTCATTACGTCTTAAGCTACAATAATGGGGGTGTACCAAGAACCCTAAAGTAGTCCACGCAAGAGGGAGCCTTGTGGAAAAAATTGGAAGTGCTTCGCACAACCTACTTGATTAGTCATTCCTTGTGAGTTAGCATTACAGGTTGTCCGTATGGCGACCCCAGTGATGGTACACTTAGATGCATTAGTTTCCTACTATGCTTGAAGGGGGTAAAGTAAAGCCGAGATACTCCCAAATTAGTCATTGTAACTTTTGGGTAAATCGAGCTCGCTTAAGACAACTTTGTAACACCTAGGACAAGAGAACCACCTAGGAAAATATACTTTGGCCAGAGCCCACTTTGACCAGTTCAAAATGGTGTTGATGTTGTGAGCCATTATTCACCACGAAACGTGTGATGTGTTACTTTCGCTTAGTTTTTCACTTACCCTAAGGTAAGGTAAAACTCTGCCGAAGTGAGGCCAGCATTTTTTACCCCCATTTGATCTACTTCCTTCACTTTCTTTTGACACTTTGTTGATTAGAAGAGGAGTGACTACCTTTGCATTATCAATTGATTATTTCACCACTTTTTTTTCTGTTTATGCCCATCCATGTTTGTGGTTGGGTTAGTTAAACATCTAAAGTGTGTGGAGACATATTTATATCATTGGTAGCCTTTGTGATCTTGATACCCACATCAGGATCGTCATCATAGTTAGGATTGATTCATCATTTTATCTCCCTTTGACATGTTACCTTGTTTGCATTGTCTCGACATAATTAAGATACTTATGTCATGTTTCTCGTAAACATGATCTAAGTGTCCGCATTGTGGTGTTACGCTGCCCACGTTTTAACACATCCTTAGTATACTTTGACTTAGTTTGATTTCAAACATTGTCCCAAATATTGAAAGGTGTCGCTTACTTTTTTTGCATCATTTCGATACCACTTTGACACTAATATCTCACTTCTCCACGAAGCTTGATAGACGTGTCCAATTGGTGTGGTTACGTGGCTTACATTTGTAAACCTCTCCCTTTAACATTTAGGTCTTATTGGTTGTTGAACTTGTCGTGGTATCCTTTGATTGGGAGTCACATCTACCCTTTGTTAATATTTACGCCTTGTTCATTTCGAGCTTGACGTAAATATTGACATTGTGTTGATCACCTTTGCATTAGACTATCACTTTGTACATGCATTTTCATATGGTGTATTTCCTTGTTGATTAGCTTTGTGTTTCACACCTGCATGATTGTTCCTTATGATTATTCATTCAAAAAAATTATTTTCTAGGACAATCCCTTTTGATCTCATCAATATTGCTTCATTCTGATGTATGTTTTCCTTAGTTTCCCTTTTGGAAAATCACACAAGCATCACCATATTTACAAAATGTCTAGTTGGTTTTCATTATGCTGCCCAAATCAACATGAAACCTTCTTCACTTTGAAGAAGTTCAATTACACTATCTAGGTCTAGGCATTTGTATTAAACAATTCCAACAATGACTGATTATCGCAAGGTCCCTTATATATACGACAATAAGGAATCAAGTTTTCAGTGTTCACATCAAAAGATGTCAATCATGAATAAACCCCATTTGGTTCTTTTTGCGCTAGAGAAACCATTCAGGTAACTCATTCCCCACCTTCCTCTCATAGTCGGTGGTATGATTTAGATACTTCTGATCCAAATTATTATTCGAGTTCCCCCCCACTCTTCTTCTAATTCTAATCCAAACATTTCCTCTTCTTCTGAGGATTCCAATCCAAATATTTCCTTTGACTCTTCTTCTAATTCTAATCCAAACATTTCCTCTTCTTCTGAGGATTCCAATCCAAATATTTCCTCTGACTCTTCTGATGATTCAAATCCAAACTACTATTCGGATCCAAACTACTATTCGGATTCATCTAGTTTGACTCCTAAGTCATCTAAAATGACTCCTATGTCATGGTCCTCCCTATCTTCGTAGGAACCTCTTCATCATCAATTTAATATGACTCCTACATCATGGTCCTCCCTTTCTTCGCAGGACCCCTTTTATCAGTTGCCTCAACAATGTCTTCTTCCTTTGAAGATACATGCGAATCCAAATCCCTCCAATCAAACATCTAATACAATTATTGAATCATGGTCCTCTCTTTCTTTGCAGGACCCTTGTTATTATTCATCCAATGCGATTCTTGAATCATGGTCCTCCCCTTCTTCGCAGGACCTTCTTCATCAATCACCCCCAATAAGTCTTCCTTCTTTGAAGATTCATGTGACTCAAAGTCCTTTGAGTCAAATGTCTGAATCAACCCATGTGTCACAATCTACAGACTTTGGACTTAATCCTACTAGTTTACAGACAATATACCATCGTATAGGTAGGTCCACACCACCTTCTTCTACTCCTAAGACATCTAGCTACACATCTTCTTTGTCTCTCACGTCATCTTCTTCTATCAATCATCATCAAACATCTTCTAAGTCTTCCACACCAAGTGAACCTCTTTCTTCTAATCAACCCCTGGTGGTCGATCAACAACTCATACCGATTGATCTCTTTCAAAATGAAGAAACAATTAGGGCATTTATAGGGGCATACAAAGATATTCCTTTAGAAAATTACGAAAAAGGATTCTCTTTTGACTTTGATGCGTCTGCGTATTGTGAGGAAAATGTTGATTCCTTTTATCAAGAAAGAGAGGAAGAACCTAAGATCACGTAGCTTGATCCTCCTCTTATTCTTCCATCTTCACATTCTTCATTATGTGATGAAACTCCTTGGTCTTGAATTGATCCATGGCCTATCTTCTCATCACCCAATAAATCTTTGTCTATCATAATTCCTCAATCACAATCTATTATGAGGTAAATTCCAAGTATCCCTTCATCTTCATATAGGTGTGGGTCACCTTCTAGTATACCTCCCTCTACTATTTGTGGGACATTTTCGAGTAGTCCACTATCTTCTATTCTTGGGCCACATCCTAGTATCCTTTTGTCTTGTAGGTATGGATCAGCCCCGGGTAGTCCATCATCTTCTATTCTTGGGCCACATCCTAGTATTCCATCATCTTACATCTATGGGTCACGCCCTAGTAGCCCTTCTTCTTCTATTCTTAGGCCACATCCTAGTAACCCTTCATCTTCTATCTATGAGTCAAGTCCTAGTAGCCCTTATTCTTCTATTCTTGGGCCACATCCTAGCAGCCCTTCATCTTCTATCTATGGCTCACCTCCCAATATCCCATCTTCTTCAATTCTTGGACCGTATCCTTTTCATCCATCACATATTTCTTCTATCCATGGTTGTGGAAAGCCTGTAATCATTTCTCACATCAGTTCTAAATGTCCATGTTCACTTTCTTCTCCTTCTCGACATCAGACAAGTCACGCATCAGCTTATAAGAAGCCCAAACATTTTCTTCATCAAGATCAAGTCAAAAATCCGAAGAGATTCAAAGCTACCAACAACTCCAATGATCATAAAATCCAAAATCAAACGTGATTCCAGAATGCACACCAATGTACCCATCAAGTATGGTGCAAATTGCAAAAACCTATGGATAGGGAACTCAAACTCCCACATACGAAACCCATGTTTCAAAACAAATCATAGTCATTTGTTGAGTGTGAACTCACCATGATCATCGAGATCGGGGATCATATCACTCTTGATAAAAAAATGCGCTTAGTCTCCCTTATCAAGGAAGTCACACACATCATTGTTGGATCCTATCACGTAGAGTGACATTATTGGTCCTAACTTCCAAAAAATCTAAAAATCATAAAAACAGTTCAAAAATACAAACAAAATGAGAAAACATTAAAACATTAAAAAAACAAAATCAAAGGTACAAGGATCAAACATTGCAATCAGGTATTTGTGTACACATGGATGTTTCATTCTTCCCTTCCTTGCTATTCTTCTGTAAGTCTTCCTACCATTTTCATCCCTTCGGTGATATTTTGGTTAGCTTATCTACACACATTTTGGGACATTTATTTCTATGGTATCCGTTTCACCCTGGTCTTTTATCACCTTGGTAAATTAAAGAACGATTGACCTCTTAGATATCCTATCACATTCACCATCTAATAAACTTGTTGCGAAGAACTTTTGGACATATTTGTTGACACTAGCCAATGTCATCATCACAATCACTTCCACCTCCTTCCATCAAGCCATTTGTGGTTCTTAACCCCTTGTCAAACAAGAGAGCTAAAATAAGTTTTCAGAAAGTAAAAGAATCAAAATCAATCAATCAAAATCAAAAGCTAAAAGAAAAAACAAATTGATATATAACTCTCTCTTGGGGTATTTCCAATAATCTCTATCGGGGCTATGGACGCTTGACTAGCAAGTGGACCAATATTGTGATTAGAATCAAATGCATCTCTGTCGAGGCTATGGACGCTTGGCTGGCAATAGAGCAATGTACGGCTCTCCTTCCACAATCCATTCACAAATCACATTTCAAACTAAATCATTCCTACACATTGGCTAGGGTGTCTTCACTTTCTTGTCTATTAAATCTTCCCTTCAAGAGGTAATAAATTCCATGTGCACACACTGGATCTCTATGAGTGGGCAGGATTAGTATGTTACCAAGTGTCTTCTCTTGGACCCTGTCCGGACTCTTGCTTTAGTTCATATCTTGTCTCATGATTTGTACCTTGGGCTAATCAATTTTTCATCGACCGCCTTCTAAATCTTTTCATAGCATCCTCGGTTCTTCGAAAATCATTTAGAACATCCATGTGTATCAAATGTCCTCTTTGCCATGTTTGTAGGCACCTTTTCCCCCTTTAATAAATCAATCACCTCCTTCCTTTCTATCATGTTCTTTTAGGACAAATTACACTGGGGCATCCTTGCTCCTTCCCAACACTTCATTAGTTTACGTTCATCATCATGTTGAACCTATCCATAATAGCCTTGGGTCTCGCTTCTACCCGTGAAGAGTTTTCCTTTGAATACTCCCACCTAATCACTGGGGAATTTTTGCATCTTCACCTTTCTCATATGTATGTGGCCTTATGCCCTTGTACATCCCATCTATCGCTAGGGGCATCCACACTTTCTCGTCTTCCTGTATACGTTTCAGAAAAATTAAAAATCACAAAAACATTTAAATATGTTTCTAAAAATCAAAAACAATATAAATCATCCTACAAAACATCACTCTTTTGTTCTCACCTGAGCTTGTGTGTGACTCATGGATCATATTGATCTACCTCCATCAACAAAGTTGGTTTTCTTACTATGTTTGTACTCTAGGGCACAATGAGTTGCTTGGTACTATTTCATAGTGCACGATTACTTTTCATAGGACCCAAGTGTCCTCTGTTATTCCCCTTGCATGTATCCTTGCTTGGGGCACCATCTTTTAACCCTTGTTGTTAATTCGCACAGGTTAGAATCAAAGCTTGATAACAAAAACATTACATTATGTTTCTCTGTTAGGTTAGCTTGTTTACTTTCTCGTATTGTATTGCATTATGTATGTTGTATGGAGTTAGGAATCTTTTACTTTCTCATATTGCATTGCATTATGTATGTTGCAAGGAGTTAGGCATATTTTACTTTCTCGTATTGCATTACATTTTGTATGTTGCATGGAGTTGGTGTTTTTAGCAATGGACAATTGTTTGTAGTATGGCTTTTCATGTCATTCTACTTTTGTTGTATGCTTATATTTTTAATAAGGACCGATGACGTAGATCTTTTGGCAATACAAAGACACTTTGAAGTTTTTCAATAAAAAGGCTAGAAGCTAGTTTTTCTTCTCTGCTTCCCCAGGGCATCTGCTCCTATCCTTTCTTCTATCCATTTCTCACATTTTTCGATCTTCGATCGTCTTCCTTCATCACCCCATCGACACTCGAGGGGCATCTCTCAGTTTTACTAATTTTTGTTCTATCCCTTCAAAATTTTATTCGTCTATTATCTTTGAAGTGGCGTCACTTACGCCACCCCAAAAGGGGCAAATGTAGACACCTATAATTTAGCTGAACAATTTAAATACTTAAATTTTGCTAATTAACCCCTTTCTCACAAATTAATGACATATCGTCAATATCGCACATCTTCTCTCCTATCGTCATTAATTAATTACACTACGCTAATTAATGAAGTCACCTATCCAACGTATACCTTAATTAACGACCTTCCGTTAATAAATCCTTCCTTCTATCTAGACTAATTAATTATTATTAATTAATTAGCTTCCCCTTTCATTAAACCGATAAATCAATATTTAATTGATTTAATCCTCTTCTATAGTCTAAATCATGCTAATGTTCCTTTAAAAACTTTTATAAACTTGCACATCTATTAATTAATCGATCTTGATCAATTAATAAACCCCCTTTGTCCACATGAGTCACTAAAGGACAAGCTAAACTCTCCAAAGGTAACTCAACCCTATCTAAACCCCCCTTATCCACAACTAACTCAACATCTCTATTATCCCACATGCAAAGGGATGTACTAGTTCCTTTAGCCATTGGGCTATATAAAGAGTCCTCCTCCTAGTTTTTAACTTACACCTAAATTCCTTGAGAAGACAAAAGCAAAACATATAGCAATTACACTATAAGCCTTTTGTTATTATTGAGAAATTCACCATTTGAAGAGCAAAGCCTCATTTCTTGCATTATACTAGCCAAGTGCTTGGGTCATATGGGAATAGTCAAAGTGGTCTTGTAGCCATGCTTTGCTAAGCTCCCATTCCTAGGTTCTTGAAGATCAAAACAATCAATTTGATTGCCATGGAGTCTACATAGGTCCATTTGCTTTTGTTGGTAATCTAAAGAAGTAGAGGTTTTGAATACTTTAGCATGTTAATTTGATCTTAGTTCAAATTTAATGCATTATGCTTAGTATTGATATTGTTTAGCTCTCATCTTGATGGTGCCTAGATTTTAACTTAGCTTTGTTATAGATCTATTTAGGTGGTAGTTCTCATTCATGTAACTTAGCTTAAGAAAAACCATGCACACATTTTGAACAAAAAATGGATTGATATTTCTCAGGTTAATGGGGTGTTTAAACGAGTGCTTGGGTCATGTTTTAGAGGAATTAATTCTTATAATTCACTCTATAAATGGAATTATTTATATACTCGAAGAGATGAACACATAGGAATTTCATGGAAAAATAAAATAAATTAATTAAAAATGAAAAAAAAACAAAGTAGCTCTTTTGACTCATTATTACCCTCACAAGTAGTCAAGATTTCCCCACGGTCATATCAACCACCATGGGGAGTACTATGCCCTTATTATCATGGACAATTACGAAATTCGTTGGATTGAATATTTATTTATCTAGGAGTATCTATAATTAAACCCTTTGATTAACTTGCAATGTGAAAACAACCTCGTTCATTAACTTGTTTACTAGAGCATCTAATTCATCCACTTGAGTTGAAATTTATTTAAGGCTTTTTTCCTAACAACCAAACTTTTATAATAAAAATAACTCAAAATCTGAAATAATTTATAATTAGTTTAAAAGTCCTTGAGTGTGCTAATAGCCGTATCGAAAGGTATGAAGTGTACACCACTGCTCGAGAGGTGGTATGAAACCTAGGCTTGGTTGAACGGAGGCGGTGTAAAACTTGTGCACCTAGTGGTCCCATCCTCACCTGGACTAAATTCACCGAAGTTGGTAAAGACTGTGCTAAAAATGTAATATGTAATGATTCCTCTAATTTCCCAAAAAAAAAAAAACATTCAACCACAAGGAGAGTGGAAAAATAAGAATTTAGTAATTTTATTTAAAAAATCCAAATGGCAAGTCAAATCTATGGTTTACCTTACAAGTGGAAGTTCTAGGTTGATCAAGGCCCTTGGATAAAATGGCTCACAACCATAGATCTCCTAGGGTTGAGAAGAAGCCCTATTTTGTTTTATGATATCTTATTACTACAAAGCCCATTCTCTATCATTTTTATTTTCCTATTTTCCTTGTCTCTTGCTGCAGGTTTCATTGGAGCTCCTACGGAGAATGCAAAGATTTTATGGGATGATATTCTTAGATTATAATCTTCTTGGATTGCATATATCCCATAAAATCTTTGCATTCTCAAAACCTGGATTGCATATATCCCATAAAATCTTTGCATTCTCAAAACCTGCGGCAAGAGACAAGGAAAATAGGAAAATAAAAATGATAGAGAAGGGGCTTTGTAGTAATAAGATATTATAAAACAAAATAGGGCTTCTTCTTATATATATATTTCTGCGCATTTCTTTCTTATCCATTTGCAGAGTATAAATTTAAATATACATGGATGGATACATTTGGTGTGAGAGTTTTTGAGCTTGCATATATATGCAATTATACACAATTTAGGAGCCCAAAAATGGGCGGCCGTGAGGACCAGAGATAAAGGTTGTTTTTTTAATCATTAATTTCTTTTCTTATTTGTTTGCAGTTTTTTTTTTTTAAATTTAAGGAGGAGCTCCATGAAATCAATACATTTAATTATTTTTTTCCTTTCATTCTTTTTGTTTCAGGGTACCCATTGTTAGGGTTATGAGAGGGAGAAATTATTTATATACAACCGAATGCTGCTACCTTTTTTAAAAACCCCAAAATAAATTTCATTTACAGCAGTTACATACCATCTACGCCATTAAGGATGGGACGAAGTTGAGAATGGCCATCAAGGGAGTTTGGTTTGTCAAGAAAGGCTGGACAAGGTCATTTGCATAATCAGTTTTTTTACATGTTATCAAGTGAAAGGACATCTATAAAAGGAGAATATCATGGGAGCCAAAAAAATCCATATTCAGATATATAAAAAAATCTAATGGATTTATACATCTAAACATCCATACATTTGTATAAGGATGAGGCTTTATCCACCCTTATTTATATATTTGGAGAATGTATAAATTTCTTAACCCGTACCATTCCAACAATTTTAATTTCATTATTTACCGACCTAGTGGTGAATAATATGAGATTCTGTGACCCTTATAATTTCTAAACATAGATCTGCAACTTCATCCATGCTTTAATCATAGAAAATTAATGCAGTTACCTAATTTGTGAAAGAGTTTGGGTACAAGCCAGGCCTGGAATTTGACGGTGTTTAGCTCTTTCATGTGGCTGTAAATTCCAGAATTTTTATAGATATTTCTATAATCTGTTTATATATATATATATAAAAATAAAATTAGGTATTATATTTTTTTATAAACTATTTAAAAATATTTATGGTTTCTAAAATTTTCATCTTGTCATTGTCTACAGTTTCTAAATAATTTACTAATTATTTTCCTAATTTCTTGCATTCGGAATAATATAAGCATATAAAATTTTCCAATAAAGAATGAACAAATTTCCATTTTCATATTTATTTCCATCTTCAAAAGTTTGAAAATGATACACACACCAAGCCAATAGTTTGAATCCAAACAAAAAAACCAATAAGATTAATCCTATCATTAAGAAACCCAAAAGGTGATAAGAACTCCTACTTACTCTTAAATTTTATTAATTCCATCAAAAGGATTACAAGATGAGTAACCAGTATTATCCATGTCTTTCCAAAATTGAATTAATCATGGAAATATAGGAAACCATACTCTTAATTTCTACTTTCCCATTAAGGTTTATAAAGGTGAACAAGAGTTCAAAGAAACTACTGAAAGCCATTTTACATTCTTCTTTTGCCTGAAACTACAAGGAACAACTCAAATATCTCTAAAAATTTAGTTAGAACTATCTGGAAGCTAAACCAAGTGCATTATTTTCTTTCAATATTTACTAAAAGCATACATGGAGTCCATCTTTAAAATGCAACAATATAAGCCTCCCCAAGAAGGGGAATAACATGTCCAATTTGTTTTTTTGAACGGATCCCTTCATTTCTACAAGTAAGAATACAAGCTCCAAGTTTGTTTGGAAAAAAACTCTAAAGACCATAAGTGGAAGAATGCTTGGTTATCCACCCAACCTATAAGCATCATTACATGCCATATCCTCAAAAGGAGGGCATGCTAACCTCCCTCCAAGCATATGAGAAAGAGATGGAATATGGCTCTAAGATGCACAAGGGGGTAATGAAGATAAAAGACCAAGCTTATACAAACATCCTAAGTTTTCAATCCATTACCACACATGAGAGAAACTAAACACTTCTCAAGAAGGAAGAAGGGAATATAAAATATCCATGACATTCATATTTCCATTTAACCAAATGAGTATCAAAACTGTACCAAATAACCACAAGCCACCAAGGTTCCTCCCATCCCCCAAAACCTTATCCATCTAACAAGAGAACAAGGATGGAGAAAAACAAGGAAAGCACACAATTATCAACAATTTTCTACATATCCACTCAACATTTTGAAACAATAAAAATAGAGAAAAAATTGATCCCAAACTAAATCAACAAGAAGTCCAAGACTTACCTCACACACAATGACATTACAAAACTCCAAATTACAAGCTTAAACTCCCCATAAGCTTCAAGGATCCAATAAGTCCCTCCAATCCTCTAGTTCTTCCTAGTTGTCTTCCACAAAATTCTCCATGTAAAAATTAGGCCAAAGAGTTCCCCCAAGCCTCTAAATGGAGGTATAAGAAGAGAAGTCCCCCAAGGATTCTCACCAATGAGAGGGTGACATGTGTCACCCTCTTCCCTCTCCCAAAAAGACTCCCACAATTCCCTATCCAACAAAATACAAAAGTTATAATGGAATAAAATCCCCAAAATCCGAAATTAAAATTAAAACTAAATTTCCTCCACTCCAAGGTGGCTCACAAATCAAGCTCATTAATAATGATGTGGACAAGAGGGGCTCAAATGGGAGGGAAAATCCCATTTGAGCCTTGAAAAATACCCTCTTACCCATAGGTAGGGTCCAAGGGGTCCATTTTGGTGAAAATGAGACCTCCAACACAAAAAACAACACTTACAATTTCCACTTTTACCCCAAATTCGGGTTAGGGAAAAGTGGCACACATGGAGAGGTGGTGGGGCCCATCCAACTCATGTTTAAGTGATCCCACACCTCTAAGAACATGATTAAAAATAATTAATCATCCCTAACACAAGTAGGAACCATTAGGCCCCTAAACCTACTTAGAACAAGGGTTAGACAAAAATTAATACAATAAGGGTCAAGAGGGAACCACTAAGGGTGTTCATAATAATCACAACACAAACACAAGGCCAAATGAAAATCAAGTAAAGGGGAGGCTTAGGCCAAGTCGGCCACTTGTGCAACTTGGAGGTGCATATTTGAGTCCCATATTTTCTTGTGGTGCACTTGTATCATACACACTTGATACACACGTCATCATAATCGCTTAATACGATAAACCAAATGAAATGATTCTAAATACATCCAATTGATCAATTCAATTTTTGAACTAAAACATCAAAATTTTATAATCAATTAATATGTATATAGAGATAATTACCAAAACAATATATATCCACAACATACCAAATATAAACCATTCAAAAATCATCTCAATAACACTTATCGACAACAAAAACAATAATGGAAACAATATTGAAACTCTATGCCTTATACACCACCCGTCAAGTTAGGTTAGCATATTCCAAATAGATATGACAAGTTAATATACATATATTCGAACAATTAACCAATATAAACATTATCCAAAATATTATTCGTATAACCTTAGATCAATAATATCCACCACACTAAAGCAAAATTAGGTGGCGAGGTTAAGGGTAGTAAGTCATCTTTGCGAACCCTACATGTCATCCTACCAAGGAAAATTCCAAAAGAGATATTATTAAAAACCATATCTATTCAACCCAAATAACATGATATTCTCCATGTAAGGGTCTTAAACATGAATATATCATAGATTCAATATTCCAAACAAATGAATGAAATTAGAGGTCATTATAGTATTGAATGACCAACTATGTTGATGTGTGTATGTGCACGCGTGCATTTTTGTGTGTGTGTATATACACCATTTATAAAAACCTAATACGGGTATTCTTTATTTTAAAATAAACATGAGGAAAAATAAATAAATGGAAGAGAAATAATTGTTTGCATCCATGGATGAAATATCCACAACACCGTAAACAAATATAAGAGAAGAAATAAGAGAAATGATAAGTAATGGAAATTTAAATATGAGATTAGTGCTTAAAATATATACCTAAGATCGATGGTGGAGATCCGTTTTATCAAAGGGCTCTTAGCCATCCTATGTTTTTCTACTTGTCTTTTAGGGAAACCTAGTTGACCTTTGTAGGAGAGCAAGTGGGCTCACTCTTCTTTTACAAAATTGGGTGAATAAGTTATTTAAAAAAACTAAAATGATCTAAGGTTGTAATGTTCATGGGTCCATTTGGACGGGGCCAAAGCCAAATGGAACCAATGCCTAAAATTGACCATTTAAACCTTAACTAAATACAGTTGTTACCTTGCTAAATTCATCCCTTGGTGTGAAAATTTGGATTAAAAATGTATAATTGTAATTAGCATAAATAATACCTCGGTTCTAAGCTTACTAATTTGAAATAAACTTAAATAAGCTCAAGTCCTCTTATTAGCACAAATAGCAATTGGATTTTTCTAGTTATCCTTAAATGCTTATTTTAGTAAATCGGACATATTCTAGTGAATCTAGACTCCAGTATTACAAGTTTTGGAAGAAATCTATCTCCATTTTACGTATATTGGATTCCATTTTTTTCTATATTGGATTCCATTATTACTATTATTGGATTCCATTAGTAGAAATATTGGATTCCAATATTGTCGTTATTGGACTTATTCTACTTCCAATTTCACTATTATTGGATTCCAATATCGTTATTATTGGATTCCAATATATTTATTATTGGATTCCGATTTCTACACTATTGGAATCCAATTTACGAACTCGATTTTTGGATTTCAATTTTACTATTTTAGGATTACTATTTTGTTAGTTTTAGACCCCCACATAAGCCTAGCGGCCACTAACTTACATAATTCTAGTGTTTGCTAACTTAAATAAGGATAGCAACCACTAACTTACATAAGAATAGCTTCTGCTAGGTAAAATAATCCTACCAGTTGTAAAGTTACACCATCCTAGAGGTAGCAAGTTACATAAGCCTACCCACCGCTAATCTACATAAGGCTAATGGCCGCTAAGTTACATAATCCTATCTGCCATAAAGTTACATCGATGTAACAACCACAATATATATAAGCCTAGCAGATGTTAAGTTACATAAGCCTAGTGGCCGCTAAGTTACATAAGCCTAGTTGTCGCTAAGTTACATAAGCCTCGCGGCCGCTAAGACACATAAGCCTAGTGGTCACTAAGTTACATAAGCCTCATGGTCATTAAGATACATAAACCTAGAGGGTGATAGGATACATATTTTTACATTTATTTGATCAATTTGTAAAATGGAAATCATTATAATAGAATTTAGCGGTTGCTAGGAATTTCAAAATAGAAGAAAATCCAGATAATGTGAACTACTTTTATGCTTTCCATTCGTATAAATCATAAAGAACAACAAAGAGTTAATAATTATGTTAAACACATTGTTTTAAAAAATGGATTTGAAAATTTATTTCCATAGGCAATCAATTCCTTGAGATAATTATATTGAAAATTACATAAGGATTGATCCCTCTCAAGGGTATCTAGTCTAGCCAATTTTAACTACAATGCATTAATTATTGTTCTTGAATTTGTGCAAGGTATGCTTGAATATTGTAATGTCCCAGATCTGATATTTTAATTTGATCTCCTTTCCATATTTTACTTGGTCTCCATGCCCAGATGATGATGTCTATATCAATATCTGATGTGTCCCTTGATTTTTACCACCATTTCTTTTTCTTTAAGCATTCCTGGTACCTTTCTTTTTCTATATTTTCTTTTCTTATGGGTTCCCACTAGCGTACCCTTATCTTTTCAGCCTTTGTGTGAACATCTTGTATTATAATTCATTTTAGCTTTGTAGACACAAAATCATGCACTTTGGGTATTATTTAGTCCTGGTATCATACTACTATTCATATGATTTTGGAGTGAAGAAAGTACTAATTAACCCATGTCCTTTGGCTTTTTCTTTTGATTTTAGATGTCACTTTGCTAACCTTGACATATAATTACCTAAAGTATGTTTTTGTCATTCCCATAATTCTACCCCTAACTAGGGTGCCTAAGGTGTCACCGTCCCATTCGAGCACCCCGATCCTTTCTCCAAACTTACACACATCTTTTAGGCACTTTCTAGCCATTTGAGATTCCATATTTTTCGTGGTCATCCTTTTCAAGGTTTATTACGAAATTAGAACAAAAGAACCATATAAATATTAAGTTATGAGACCATAATGACTGACAAAGCACTAGAAACTACTATCATCACCTAAGGTTGCATCCACCTAAGACATCTAGAACTCCATTTGCATCCATCTAACTCCATCACAAGGGACAAGATTGGTTCATCTGCATCACACTACATAGGAGGTAAGTTTATTTTATTTCATCCACCATCTATTACATTTCTACACCTATATATTTCTTGCTTTACTTTAGAAAGTGTGACTAGCACAAGAGAACCCAAGGAACAATTTATACACACACATCTATAACTACATTTGAGTCTACAATGTAGTGCAATGCTCAGTTAATAAGTCCACCATTGTGGTCACTGAGGAAAGTCCAACCCCTTAATATGAATATTTATTTTTCTAAGATTTTTATGCTTGGCTTGGGGTTTTACAAGTCTCTAATTCATCATTGATTACCAACGACATATAGTGTAATCCAATGACATCAATGTGATAGGAAGTGAAGACTTTGCATCACCTAATAACCATGCAAATTTGGTTTTGGACCTCTTACACGACAAAAACCCGGTTCTCGGTCATGGGTGCCTCAGACACCCTCATCTCTCTTCAGGTGACCCAATCTACTTGGACTTATTAGATCTGCACTTTTCTGAGCCTCAGCATAGTTGTTTCCTCCTTTTGTTTATTGAGTAATCTCGTGTGACACGATCCTGAACAATCGTTAAATCAACTAAGGGTAAGTGCACCAAGTTGGGGGGCCAAAAGAGGGTCTTAAGTGGACGCATTTTTATGAAAAAAAAAAAACTTCAACTTGTATGAGTTTTTGAAATAGTTACACTCAAAATTGGAAGATGTTGTAGAAATATGAATCGTAGAATTTTGAGTCTAGTTTCTAAGTTACTAAATTTTATTGAAAACGGATAAGTTTAAGTGGGTAAAATAACTAAAATACCAAAAGGTGATCTTGTTTTTGTTAAAAAACATAATAAAGGGACTTTCATGCCCCCACCATTTTTGAACACCATTTAGTATTTTTGAAAAGATTTGGTAGAAAGATAGTTAGGAGCATCTAGTTTGTGTTAGAATTTTTTAAAAGATTTTTTTAGCAAGTATTTTCTTTTTTATTGTTATTCTAGTACAAAAATTTTATGTTTTGAAAAATAATAAAGCTCGATTGTGACCCCCTAACTACCTCAAAAATATCAAAAATTAGTTTTTTTATAATGTATAGAATTACACGTAGTTTGTGCCTAAAAACTTTAATTTAATTTAAATGAGTCAAACAAAGATACAAGGCAAAAGATAGACATGTTTAAACTTCAAAAAATAGCTATAAAAAGACAGAGTTAGAAAATAAATAATATGGAAGCCTTATATTTGTTAGAAAAATTAAAAAATAATATTTATATAGGGAAGAAACACTACTTTAAGTTGTGGTATAATTTTTTTAAATGAATCGATCATTTGATGTTGATTTATCATGGAGGAAGTTAGATTTTTGCATTTTTATGCAAAAACACGTGGTTTGATGTGTTTGTGCAGGTCCATGCCTCAGGATTGGGGATCCAAGTCAGATCCCAAGCCTTGAGGCATGTGTTGAAAAAGGAAAAATCATAACGCGTATGTGTTATGCTTTGTTTATATATTGCGGTCCCCCAACGTCCCTTTAATCTCTTTCACAATATTTCGCATACATTCTATTTGTCTCGCAATTTTTGTACATTCTTGCACAATTTTTAGTTGTTTATTTTGTTCGCTACCCTAGTAGTTGGTTTTTTCTAATCATGGGCGATAAAATTTGAGCTAAGGATAAGAGGAAAGTCAAAAACAAGAAATTGGAGAAATTCGAAGAAATGAGAATAAAGAAATTGAAGAGAATGCAAAAATTTTGTGCGCAGGAAAGGTACATCTGCTATATAAAATGTAGCTAATGTATTTGAAAATGGGTATGAAATACATAATGAAAATGTAGAGAATAATTATTTTGAAATGAATAATGATTTTGCAATGAATAATGATATTGAATTGAATGATAATTTTGGTATGAATGAAGAAATTGATATGAATCCAATTGTTGAACCCTTACTTGAGAATCCAAATGTTAACTCCAAAATTTGTATGAAAACACCTTGAATGAAGAAAGTAACCTTGTAAATTAATGTTCATCTCTAAGAACACCTCCTTCCATTTTGTGAAGAAAACCAATTCACTTAATTGAAATTGATGAAAGCATTATAAAACCAATGCCTAAAAAAATGTCTTAAAGAAATGCAAGAAGAAAAGATAGTCGAATTTGAGATAATTACTTTGAGAATTTAAATGACACAAAAAGATATCAATTATTTTTACATTAATAAAATTAATTAAGATGAGACCTATAATGAAGACCTTGGGATTAATAATATCTAGTGTTGTTGATCAAAATGCATTAATTGTTAAAAACATACATAAATCATACCAAACAAAAGAGGTGGCAAAGACGCACCAAAGATAATAATGCTACATGACGTGCACTTACTAATTGTATATTAAGTGTTAAAATAGTTAATAAGCGCTTGATTAGAAAAACAAACAATGCTTTGAAGCTAAACAAAAAAATACTAATGAAAGCAATAGAGAGACGTAAAAATATTTTTAGTCGAGTTAATAACATTGGCTATTGGGTCATCTGTAGTAGACTTCCACAAAAATACAAGAATACATATGATATTCTAAAATAAATAATTGTAAATTTTTTGAATAAGAACACAAGGGTGTCACCGAATAAAAGAGATATAGTAAAAAAAGAATACGTTCTCATAATCATGAATCGTGTGTAAAACATTTCTTAGATATGAATCAAACACAATTTTTCTGTAAGTTTAGGAATGAAAATCCAAAAATTAACACTAGCCAAAGATTATTTGAAATTAACAAACCCTTTTATGTGAAAATCAATCACTCACGTACCACTTGTTGTTACAGGCATCATGTTAAATTTTCAATGCATTATGATGTTTTTTGTCAAATATGTCGTGTTTTGCATACTGACATCATATTGCAGGAGTTTGGATTAAATGTATCACAAAAATATTCAAGGGAATTTATTTTGATAATATTTTGTGAAAAATCAACTAGATAGTTTGTTATAACAAAACATGTTTGGATGGAACATGCAATGTATGTGGTGGCTTGCCACATCTCGAAAATTTGTATCCATGAGGAGAGTACATATTAAATAGGAAAAGAAATGATTGGTTTCAGAAAATATAAATTGGTGGAATATCAATTAAAAGATGGAAAAGAATCTATGAGGTGTGAGATTGTTACAAAATAATTACTTGTATCGAAATATGGTCAAATTCGTAGAGAGAGGAAATTGTTTATGAGTATGTAAGGCACACACAGAGAGCTAGATGGTTGGATGACCAATTAGAGTTAATCAAGGACACATTCCCACTTGGTACTATTGTTTCAGTACTTTACTTCACTGAGAGAATTACATATTACATACAAAAATGGAGTTTCGGTCTCAATATTAATACTCGGTGCAAGTTGCTATTTTTGTGCATATAACATTCATGCACTCTACAAAAATCACTGAGAAAGATCGAAAAATATTAAGAGAGTGTCATTTCTACATCAGTGATGATAGGACACATTCTATAGAATATGTACAAGGGTGTTTCCAGGTGTTTTATGCAAACTTGAATGAGAGGAACATCGGTTTTGACCAACATTACATTAGGTCGATAACCGCACATCGCAATTCAAGAATGCATGAATGTTTTATTGGCTAAGAAGGATGCACAAAGAAACAAATGTACAACATATCTAGAGATTTATTGAGGTAGGGCATGGAAAAAGAGAGCATGATGGTGTAGGAGCATGTGTGAAAATAACACTTGCAAGAGAAGAGTTAAAGTTAAAGGATGGTGCTAACTTTAGAAATGCAAAAAATATTTTTGATTAGTGTGTCAAGAATATGGGCCATGAATATGAAGAGAGATCAAAGGTTCTTATATTTTTTTTGTTGATAGAGGAACAACATCTAGAAAACTTTGAAGATTGTATGACAGTTGCAGGATCAATATGCACTCATTCCATAGTTCAGATGCAAATTCTTGGACTATTTATACTAGGTGCATGACATGTTTTTGTATATCTTGCATTGATTTTACATGGAATGAATGTGAGTCATAGTAGTGGGTGGATGAATGGAATTGTAGACCTCTAATTCCACTTGACACACATCAAGTTCCACTAGCATTACAACTTGCGGGTAGGTCTTCAAATCAAATGAATACATCACCGACTTTGAAAAAGTCTCTGATTTAGTGCAATAAGGTACATACATATATGCACATGCCATGTTTTAGATTTATAAATTCTTAAATCGTCAACTCTTAATGTATTTTAAATTTGACTTTAGTTTTACTTTGTGATGTAGGGCACATTTACAGTTATTGCGAAAAATTTAATGAAGAGGGAACAAACTAATTATTTTTTCGTTGTGTAGAGGAAAAAAATTGACTTCCAAAATCATTGATGGTGAATACCTTGAGTATCCCACTGGGTCAGTGGTAGTCACTGGAACTTGGCTTCGACGATATCCTATCAAAAAATCAAACACTTGGTTGTTTGAAGACTATGAAGTACATCAAAAGATACTTCACTATTCACATTTGGTTCTTGCAAAAAATATTAAATTGATAAAATATTGAGGTCGGTCATTAAACAAGAATCTATGGAAGGTTCATGAATCAGATCATGAAGTAATTCTTGCTACTGTCAAGAGTAGAGTTGATCCTTGCGGTTCATTGTATTGAATTTGCAAAGGTATGTTCTTCATGAATTTAATTTGAATATTTACTTTAATGAATTTGTTTAAATTCGAATGATTTAAAATTATATTTAATTTCTTACTAACATGTTTATGTAGGTTAGTGGTGCTAAAAGATCATCCACCTTCATGTGGTTGCAATGTAAGTAGAAAATTTGTTATTCTCGAAGCCATGTGAAGCTAAGAGAAATTAAATATTAGAAAGGAACAAAAATAGAAATTATCATTTCACCACCTATATTGTAAAAATATATTATTAAAATTTTGATTTCACCACTTATATTATATGAACCACCTATATTATTTAGGTGATTGGCAATGGACAACCTTATACCGACTCGAGACTCAACTATTTCGTACATTTGTAAATAATATGACAAGGAGAGAATTGAATGGAGATGGATAAAACTATGAGACGATTTCATAGAGGGTCATGAGGTGTATGTTCTGGATATGACAAGATGTGTCTAGGTGCCACAAAGATTTGAGAAATCACTTATTGAAGATATAACATGTTTTGGTCTCAGGGTTCTTAAGGGACTACACTCGGATGAGGTAGCCTGTAAAGCATAGAGAGCATAGGGAACCAAAACAATGCCTCCACTAATGTTGACAGACCATCTAGATGTGTTGGCGTACACACTTTGGTCACATGAGCTACCATTTGAAAAAAATAGCATATGGCAGCCCGTACATTGGACTCGACTATACTATTTTGCGCGTTTATAAACAATAGGATAGCGAGATAACCGAATGGATATGGATAAAACCATAAGAGAATTTCATAGAGGGCCCCAACATGGAGGTTTTGGATCGATGAGACATCTCTAGGTTCCACAGATTTTGAGAAATCACTGTCAAAGATATATCTTGTTTTGGTCTCGGGTGTTAAGGGACTACACCGGACGAGGTAGCCCAAAAAGCATGGGGAGTGTCGGGAATAAAAAAATCCTCCACTAGCATTCACCAAGTCATCTGGACATGTTAGTACAGATGGTTTGGTCCCATGAGCTACACATTCAGATGGCTTGGTGAACACTAGTGGAGGATTTTTTCTAGTTCTCTACGCTCCTCATGCTTTCAAAGCTACCTCGTCGGCCAAGCAGTAGTTTCTTAGGATCCCTAAGACCAAAACATGCTATATCTTCGACAGTGATTTCTTTGAATTTGTGGCACCTAAAGATGTCTCGTCCGATCCAATAGCTCTATGTCTCTACCCTATACAAAATCATCTCGTGGTTTTATCCATCCCTACTCGGTTCTCTTGTTGTCCTATTGTTTGCAAACAAGCGAAATACTACAGTTTGAGTTAGTGTAAGGCTTCCAGATGCAATAATTTGCAACCAAGCTCTTGCGCCAAACAGACTATGCCAAAATGTTAGGGTGACCAGGTAAATGCTAGGGAGAATTTGTTTTGGTTCCCTATGCCCTCCATGATTTTGGGCTACCTCTTCCGGTGTAGTCCCTTAAGATCCCTAAGACCAAAACACACTATATCTTTGACAAATGATTTTTCGGACTTCATGGGACCTAGAAACATCTCCTCATATCCAAAACCTCATATGGGTGTTAATTTTCAATGATTAGATTAGTTGAAGAATGAATTTGATAGGAAAATGTCTAAGAACACATGGGAGTTATCAATCACCTAGTAAATCTTTTTTATTTAGTTCGAATGGGAGTCATCTAGCCTACGGCTTAGTGATAGTGCATTCATTGATAATTTATGCTATGATAAACCCATGGATGCTTTCAAAAGTGCCTTAAAAATATAGGGATAGTCATCAAGCCTAGTGAAGGGTGTGATGTGATTTATAAATAACTTTTAATGCCTACTGATTTAAAGGTACTAACACAAATTGGACAGGATTAGACAATCAAGAATCATTGAGTGTCCGAATCGAATGTCATTGCATCTAGAGAAATTCTCACATTCTCAAAATATCAATAGATGAAAGGCATCAAATTGTGACGACTCTCAGGTGTTTTAATCGAGGATAAGATTAAGAAGCATTGAATAATGTAGTAGGTGCATGATAAGATAGGAACCCGTACAAAGAGACCATGAGCAAGAAGAAGCGCAAGTAAGGTAAATACACATATACACATTAATAAATTGAATGAATAATTACTCAAATTAGGTAACTCTTTATATACATACATTATATACATATTGATTTCCAAAGTTTGATGTATATTATACATTGAAAATGCTAACACATGTACATCATTAATAAATGAAAAAATAATCCATAATGTCTTAAATATTGTCAAGTGCACATCATATTAGTTTCATGCAAAAATAATCTCAGAAATGTAAGGTCTCATACAAAAATATTAAGTTCCAAATAGTATTTTAATGTGCATAATAAATATAAAAATGCCCAAATAGGTCATATACCATCAAGTTCAAATGCCATATAGGTGTACATACAATGCCATGCACATAGGCATACAAAAAAATGTCATGTAAGACATATATATTTCCTAATCATCAAAATATATCCCTCTCTTGGCCTTTCTCAAAGAAGGCCCTCCCTTAGACGAAGATGGAGATCTATGAGATGACTTTGGATCATCTCGAGCCCATGGTATGAGTCCTTTTCCACTCAATACTCACCTGTAGATGAACCTGTAAATGCAGACAATGGTTTTTTGTCAAAACATAATTTATTTATGATTTCAACTTATATTTAAGACCATTCTAGAATGAAAGTATTTACATAAATACAAAAACTTACTACAAGTTGTCGATCACACCGAATCCACATCTCACACTTAGATGAGTCATCGAGAGATCCTCGAGTACAAAAAGGGGGTACGAAGATGACAAGATGGAGGAGTCCGTGCCCTCAAAGTCAAAATTGAGGGCTGAAGTTCCCTACATTCACATAAGATCAGAAAATCTAACATCAGAATTAGCAAAAATAGAACTAATTACATGTATGTGTAATGAAAATATTTTAACTAATTTTATCAATATATAACTATTATTTTTACCTGCCATGCCTATGAATCAAATGAACATGGATGCTACCTATCGCATGTAACTCCTGCATATACACAATGAAGGACATTATTAACATAATTTAATAATTCTACAATGAAAGACATTACTAACATGTAATTTAACATAATATGAATTACACAAGTAATTTAATGAAATTTACATGTTGTTTGAATACCTTAGTGAGTTGTTACACAAATGAAATTGTCAGAAGAAGAAAACCTTTCTCTACTTGTCGCAGAGATGGTGGGGTGTCTAGTGAAGTCAACATCTTTATCAAACATGTATCACGTGAGTTAGATGAACATACAAGAATATACATATATTTTATTTCAAAATTAATATATATATATATATATATATATTTGCATGTATGTGAAAATTTTACACAATTAACATTCTAAATTACCTCTATGAATGTATGTGTACGCATGGTGCTCACTGCCTATGGTTGGGATGAATATGCACCTCCTGCACACTTTGTAATATCAAATCCATGTACATGTACAAATATAATTATTTCAAAAATTTAAAATAAATGAGTAAATCAAGTACTCCAAAATTTTTGTACCACACATAATAAAACATAAAAATACATGTGAAGGTGGCATCGATGACTGTAATCCAAATGTCTAACTCAAAAAGGCATATAACATAGTGACATTATCGTGTGCACCCCTAGCACCAACTCCACCAGAATCAGTATGCATGAAAGTATCGTCCTCCTTGGACCCTAAACATATCCTACAAAATGACGAGAAAATATGTGGCCTCATGTTAGTACTCCCTAAGGAAATACTTTGTGTACCTCCATGAGCATCGGCTCATAAATCTCCCTTGTATGTCAAACAAGGGTTGCAGATAGTGTTATCTCTCGAAAGTGCACCCTATAGAAAGATGATTGCAGGGGTTCTAATCTTTCGTTGGATCCCTCTCTTTTGTAAATACAATGGAAACACCTCAAGTCTGTGGGTATACCTATTGTTGAGGTGAGTCTTCGATATCAAGGCTGGTTCCTTCTTGATGTATCCTAAATTATTTTTTTGGGGTTTTGAGGGTAAAAAGATGACTGTAAATGAATTGAAAACTGGGGTGATACACCAAACTTGTTGAGGGCTTTGACTAAGTACATGTAAAATAATTTGAGAATGGATTATGGATGTACAAACCAATAGTTTTCAGCAGAATATTAAGGTAAAACACTTGATGTATTGAGGGAATAATTCACAACAATACTGTTAAGATAAGACATGCACACTAATATTATGCAGAAATAACTAAATTTGCAGCAAGGTAAGATGATTAATTAGGGAATTTGACATTCACAAGAAATAATAAGGTATACACAACACTGTAAATAGTTGGAAAGGAAAAAATAAATTCTCATTCAAAAGGTAAAAACTGGAAAAATCTGCTTCAACACTCATGTGTCTAAAAAAGGTCTCTTTGTGCCTTACAATTACACACAATATATAGCAAGTCTATTCATCCCAACCTTCCTAAAAATAGACTAAAATTGTACTCTCCCATGCATCCTATCTTTATCCTTTATCATGAATAAATAAAGGAAGAAAAAATAAACAAGCTAATACAATGAGGCATAAAAAGCCTTGATTACCAAAATACAACTCAGTCAAACTATAGTTGAGTGTTCTATTTGTAACAAGGTTGGATGAATAACTTAGCTAATAATATATTTTGCTTGATGAGTAATTTTTCTCCAATGCATGTAATCTTTGTCTTCTAGCTAATGATGTGACATCTACAACTTGATCTACATGAATTTATTAAAATATCACTTTAATATCGCCACATGTAAGAATAAATCTCTGTGTGTGAGTAAAATAATTTCTTTATTTACAATAATTTGCAAAAATAAATCACCCATGCATTCCATCATGATGAGGTCCACTTGCAAGATTTGATGTTGACAACTCCTCTATTTTCTTGTGGTCACATGAAAATTTGACTCCTCTGCAAGTAAAATAAATATTCAACTTCCAATTTTCCCACTGTGGGGACCACCTTTATGCAAAAATAATATTCTCCTCTTACTCCATATCCTTCTTGGCATAGGATTTTGACAAGATTAAGGTACTTTTGCAAAAGTTAAGGTGAATATTTTGACCTTAGCATATAAACCATTGGTTTGCATCATGATATACACCTTGGAATTATTGTTGTTTGACATATTAGGCATAATCCTTCTTGGTATTTCTTTATATAACCGATGGCATATTCCATAGTCTCCTTTTGGATAATTATTGCACACATGGTTTAAAATGACCCCTTCCCTTATCATTATAAACATCATTTTATTGGGGCTCCTTTTGGCATATTCTAAGGTTTGGAAAATATAATTATTTGAACATTATGGTTCAAACCTTTATCGAAGGTCAACATAATGATTTTATAAATAATGGGGCATGGTCCCCCTCCAAGGATGATCTGACCCCTCAATCATTATGTCAATGAGTTGTCTAACTCCACCTTGGTTAGGGTTTACTCTGATATTGACACGTCCATGATCACCTAACCCTGGTTGAGTTATGAGCTATTGTGGTAGATTTTGTGTTGAATATACTACATTACTATGAATCATCGATCATTGTACCTACAAGATCTCGAACTGTTGATCCTCTCGAGCATCCGGGTTTGCATTGATTATGGGTTTAAATGATCCTCGCTATTGATTCGTGGTCATTCGATCATGGTACTTGTTAGTCTCGCATTGTCGATCTATAACTCACTTTGGTTGAGTTAGGTTTTATTGAAGTTAGTTGGGTGAGTAAAGAATACTCGAGCTTTATCATTTGGATTTATTTGTATTTGGAAATTTTACAGATAAGCCATGGAAAAATTATTTGTAATGTCATTTCTTTTTTATTTTGAGCTCGAAAACTATACAAAATGGCTCTGTGATTCTCTGTGGGAGGCCATGTGAAGTTCTGTGCATGCATGTGTTTGGATTCTCTGTGAAGTTCAACCATTTTCAATGTTTTGAGTTTCGTTGTGATCTTTGAAGTGGCTGCCATTGTTGATCCTTCAAGCTCTCTGCTTTTGACCGTGCTTCCTCCTGTATATATCATTTCTTTTGTTTTTGGTGGCTTTATTTGGAGCTTCATTGTGGATTCCCTTAGAAGAAATGGTCACTATCTTTGATGAGTTTAGCAAACTAAATGGTGCTCATAAGCATGTATTTTCTGTTCTATTTTCTCCAAGGTGGCCACCATTGTTGAATAGGTGAGTTTTCTCTGGTTCTTTCATTTGTAAATGATTTTTCCTTGAGTTTTTACTATGCATTTTGATAAAATGAATACCCTTTGTGGGTTCTTGTTTTTGCTTTGTGAAAATTTTTGCGAGTTTGAAAACACTTATGGGTCTTCATTTTTTCCTCTCCAATTTAAAATATCTCGAGGGTTTCAAAGCTTTGATTGGAAAATTGTAAGTTCAGTTCTTGTTTTAAGTCCTTCAACAAATATACCTGTAAAATTTGGTGTCTAACCCAGAATGAAACATATTTGATTTATATTGAATAAATAATTGTAATTTATTTGTTCTACTTTGTTCATTTCTGGGCTTGGTGCCTCCGAAAGAGAAACTTGGAACCATCTTTTGTAGTTTCCCATGGGAACCTTGTAAACTTTAATCATTTGTATGACTTGTAAGAAAACGTTGTCTTGACTGTGAAAAATAATTTCCTTTGTAGATAAATCTCCAATGCTAGTTACATTTCACATGCCGTGATTGGATTCGTTGCTTTTAATTGAGCCATGAAAATTTCTCCATATGGGTTCTCCTTTCAACATGATTAATGGGCTCTCTTGATGCACTATGCTTTATTCCATTTTCGTATAACTACTGCCATGAATGTTTCCTTCGTGCCCTGTGTAACCGACTTCTTTGTGTTATGTTTATGAAATGAGCTTTGGTTTACTGTTTTATTGAGCTCTCGGTTCGTGATAACCTTGTCAACTATCATGGGATGTGTTGTACATAAGGATCTATGTTTGAACCATTTCATGCCATTATGGGCTGGATTTTTGTGCTTTATCCATGTTCTAGGTGCTTTGAGTTCATTCTTGCATTTATGAAACCTTGATATTTTGTTCCTTCATAATCAATTGTATTCTATATTAAGGGACTTTAACTGAAACTGGGCTTGCTCCTTACATACTTGAAGTAATTTATTTTCCTCTATTGTACCTTCTAATCAAGGGTTTTTATTTGTATGGTTCGAGCTCCATTCTGTGAAATGCAATCATGGGTATTTTAAATTGTTCCTCCTATAGCAGAATTTGTAAGGTTTAGAACTTAGAAAATATTGAAAACAATGTAAAATGTGTTTGCAATTTGTGATCTTCTTGTTACTTTGAATATTTATTCACATCCAGTGTGATATCTGAGATCATTCTGGTCCTATCTAGTAACCTTATGCCTTTTGTTACTTTGACCCATCTACAAAAATTTGTATATTAACATACTTTAGCATGTACAATGGTCCTCTAAAAGTAATTGTTCCTTTGATTTCTTGATCAAGTACTTCATGCATTGAGACTTATGTCTGAGCTAACTATACTTTTGAGAACATTTCAATCTGTAGTTCCAGTATACAATTTGTAATATTTGTCATTCATATTGTTGTTTCATTATTAAAACTGCCTTTGGTGGCTTTGCATTTTGCATGAATGCTTTTATGACTTTTGAGCCATTTGTTGCTCTAGCATTCAATGTCTGTTTGACCTTAAAGACAAGTAATTTCTTGAACCTTTCATGACTATCCTTCCTTCAATTTGAGCTGAGACAATGAGTGTACTTAATCATGTATGGAATGTGTGCATTAATAGAGACTCATGTTCATAAAGTATTATGCAATGATAATAGTCGATCAATATTTTCTATCTACCTATATTTCATTGGTACTGCTGTGAATATTTTTACTCTTTCAATTATGAAGATAATAATATCATTTCCTGTACTTAATTATGAAGACAAGGTTCGAGATATTCTTTGTAATTCTACTTCAGCTTTTGATGTACATTATCTCTTCTTCATCTTGTATTTCTTAGCTCCTAAGGTGTCTATTCTGCAATGGTAAATAGATCATCTGTACTTTGATCATTTCTTGTACCTCTACAACCTGTTTATTATGTGATACTTTATATCTCTCAATTCGTATTGAAAAATGCTCCTTATTCAGATTACAATTTGATTAGTACAATATTTATCTTTTGTCACAACTTTCAAGCATGTATTAGTTGTTAAATAACATGATGGAAAGATGTAAAATGTCCATTTTACATGGTGAAGCCCTATCAAATTTTTCTCAGATTTCTTTTTCCATTATGTTTAAGCTTAATCTTGCTTGATTGAAAACCTCCTCTGCTGATGTATGGTGATGCATCCATTTTTGGTGTGTGTGACATTCCTAGTCATCATCCACATCACCTCGGTGAGTCATCTTTCATCCATTATTGGCTCTAATATATCTTAGATCATTATACTCTAATTTTTTTTTCCTTTTGGATGCAATCTTTACTTGATACTGAATAATATCCATTATGAAAACATAATTGTGGAAGTATGAAACCTGAAGAATTTCTATGAACTTGTACTAGAAGTTTGTGTTTAATATGAATGTTGGATGTTCATCATCTAAGGCAACAGTAAGATTTTTTTTAGTTTTGTGGTTTTTAGCCTTGTATCATAAATTTATTTGTTGTTCTTGATGGTGATCCTTTGCAATTGTATCTCTTATGATCTGTACTTTCAAAGATGGAACTGATCACTCTTTTATAGTTGTTATTTGTGATCTTTGTTGATGAGTTGCTCTGTTTGATCTTCAATTCAATACTTTTACATGTTTAATAAAACCTATAATAGTGACATAATTTTTCTGAATGTGAATATTTCAGTATTGTACCATAGCTATTTCTTTCTACATTTAGTTCATGTAATTATTTGATTCAAACTTAGAGTAGTCACACACTTTCTTATGGAATGTAAACTCTTACTTTGTTTAAGCCTGTGGATCATGAAAATTTTCAAATATGTCCCTTTTGTGAGTGACCTGATCATGATCCTGAAAGGATTAGTATGTAAAGTTGAATCTGTTGATTCTTGATAAGATGTTCTGTTTCAGTAAGCATGTGACTAAAAACCTTCCATATCTCTTGTTCAGTTCTTTTTTGTACTGAAGTTTCTTTTTCTTTTCTTGCTTAACATGATTAATTTCTTCCTTTGTTGCAACTTATACCTGCACATCTTAGAAAATATTTAGGCTATTTGGCCTCTCTTGTATTTCGTATTTCTTCTTTTCTCTTCTCTTTCTTCAGTGATTATGAGGACCACATGTGTTATTTATAGAATAGTATTATTTATCTTCTATGCATTTATCTTTTATGTAATCATACCTCTTGATATCAGGAGATTCATTTGCACAAAGATAGATAGTACAAGAACATGATTTAATCCTGAGCTCATGACTGACAATCTCTTCTCTATTTTTCTTTCATGTACAATGCAGTGCTGAATAACAAAGATGAAGATGTAGTAAAAAATGGAGTGAAGATGGAGCAATGGGACAAAGAAACAAGGAAATTATGGGTTCCTTCATATTATTTTGCTTTTATTTTCATGCACATGCACCTTCTATTTCAGTAGTACGATGTTTAATTGATTCACATCCCACGGCTTGTGTTGGAAACATTTGAAATTCCTTATGAATAAAACATTGAATTCGAAACTAAGTTGTGTACTTCCTTGTGCATTCTAGATTTGTATTAGGATTGTATAATGAATTAAACAACTCAATAACATAATTGAATGTATTTAATCATGAACGAAATAAATTTAAAATCCCTGTAACCTTAGTAATGAACTTTGATTGCTGCAATAACTGCAACTCGATTGTTGTTCCAAAACTTAAAAATTCATCTATTCTCTATTTTCTATCTTCATCACACATCTATCCTTCGGGGCCTTTTGTTATTTTATGAAGACAAACATGAAATTGCAGACTATGTGATTTGTTATGTTTTGTAACAACACACATAGCTACAAATTACATGTAGTCATTAATTAATCCAACGAAACAAATATTAAATTGAAAGAATCTCCCCTAGCATAGGTTCACTTCACCAATTCCATCCATCGTAATGAAGTTTCAAGTTGCCCATTTTTGCACGAGTGTAAAAATTGTCAACAGATAACCCCTAAATCGTGTAAAGTATATCAATCTCTACTGTCTCCTTCACTATTGGAGGGACAGTCTCAGGGTGAGGGGGCTTCTATGTGGGGAATCAACCCTACTGGATAGGTGCACGTTGTGCACCTAGTCGATCATGTGTAGATCCTTTTCCTCGGCCCTAGAAATCTCAAAAATAAAAATAATTTGGGATTTCGTTGAGAATAAACTTGAAATAGAGTTTCCTAAGAAAGTATAGTGGCACCTTGTTGTTATTCCAAGGTGGAAAATAAAACACCATCCACAATTGGTCCCAAAATTTATTTTTAATCAAATTATTATTGCACCAATGGATGGGATACCATTTGCATGAAAACGGAACAGGAAAATTAGTGCGAGGGTCTATGACTAAGGCACATATTAGGTATTTTGTAATTTATTTTTTTTGTACATCCACATATGACAATTTGATTGAAATATAAAACCCTGCAACCCTATCTATAAGTTGTCAAATGATTAATTTTCCCCATTTCCACATCAACTTGAGTAATTAATGCCTCCAATGTGTTTGTAAGAGAGGCACGGTGGGGGTTTGTAAATTGTGAATCCCTCATTCTTTTGATTAAATTCTCAATTTAAATTTTATTTTCAACTATGTGGGCTGTTAAACCTTCTTGACTACCTGGGGGATGTTGAGAAACTGTGGGAGGGTTGGGAAGGATGATAGGAATAACAGGGTTTGGTTGTGGTTGATTCCCTTGACCTTGAACTGTAACAATAAAAAAATGTATTCAATTCAAATTCTACTATATAATTATCATATTTCAATGTAATTTTGATAAAATAATTGTGCCTACCTCTTCGTTGTGGAGTCATCGTTGATTCATATCTTTTCGGTAATCCGAAACGATCCTTTGAGCTTGAGATCCCACTAAATGAAAAAATGCGAGGGCACAATTAAGCTCTGAAACTCACGTTTGAGGGAGATAAAATGATAGAGGCTTGGGCCTCTTTTTTTTTTTTTTAATTTATAGCAGACATAATGCATATGCGTTATGGTTTGGTAAATCCCAAACCTAAGAAATCAAAATGTAATTGTGTTATAATAGAACGCGTACGCATTTTTATTTTTTTCACGTTTTTGTCCACTTTTTGGCCCCCCAACTTTGTCCACTTACCCCTAAGCTCTTTCTAATCTTTCTTTTCACATTAGGGTTTTGTATTTCATCTACTTAGTTACTTGGGTCACTTTCCTTATTTAGTTATATGTCATTTACTACTTTGCATAGTATTTAGATTAAACTAAATTAGATCTCGATTTTCCATTTTAGTTTAATCAACCTTTCCCATACAAATAGGTACATTATCATCAACTAGTCTTACTAGTATCATTTGCCTTGCATTCACATCCACTATTGGATTAAATTCATCTCAATATCTTTCAAAAATAGGCCCAACATATATATCCTTATTTGAAAGAAAATTTTTATTATAGTAGCTATCCATGTCAAGATGTGGTGCATCCAAGATTCGATCATATATTGTGTTATCCAAAATTGTTTTTTTCTAGAAACAATCTCTCCTCATCATGTTACAATTGACAAATGGATTCTCTAGGGCACACAAAACATTTTTTTTCCAATATTTAATATTCATAACCCAAAATGCTTCTCCACCATATGTTGAACTCTTTTCCCAGTGTGTGATGTATGTTTGAATGCCTCTCTATAGGTCTACCATCTCTTTTAGTTCTTTGAAGGGTCCCTTCAGAAAGAAAGGTTTCCCATCCACTATTTTCTAGATCTCAATTAGGTAAGATCATAAGGAGTCCATGATGAGAATGTTATTGATGACATGGAATTTAAACATATTTGGTTTTCGGATACTCATGATCTTGTGGTTTCCATCTAACATGGATGCAAACACAAAAAAATGGGATTTTTTTGTCACTTGAAGCATTATCTAGTTGTGATTGAAACATGGGAGAAATGTTCTTGCCATATTTTTTTGAGGTTTGATTGTGACGTTTTAGGAAGGTTCAATAGTGAAAGGCCCTTGTTACACTTTTTAAGGATGTAAGCATAATTATAACATGTAGGTAATAGATTTCATTGTTACTTTAGTATCATCCTATCCCACTTAATGAGACATGTGACGCGATATATCAAAATTTCTCTCCACCATTTCGGATATCAATACAATAGTTGCGACACTGCTTGGAAGTTGTTTCTATTTTCCTATATTTACATTTACTTCCCTCCTCTCACCATTCATCCAATATTGTTTGTATCCATAATAGGTGATTTTCAGGATTCCATGGCATCTTTACCATGCATAGTGGCATACATCCTTTCCACATAGCTTCAATTTATCTATAGATTACTCGGAAGTTTTACCTATATCACAATTACTTGAATTTGTGGTTAATGCAATATGTATCCTCATCCTCATCAAATGTATCCTCTAAGTCAATGCTCATGATGTTTTGTATACCATCAACCCCCACATGTAAAACTTCGGAATCACATGCTCAACTAGTTGCTTCCTTTTCTATTCGATAAAGTATTTTTTTTTTCAATTTCTTCCACGGTCTCAAAACCATAATACTTACTATGTCAACGAATAAGTGAGACCCCATTTCTCTATTAGGAATAATATTAGATATTGTGAACATTATTATGAGTGTGGAAATAAATAATATAGTGTAATGTAATACAACTATTTATGAGTTGTTAACTCATGTAAATAGTTGTAACTAGATAATGTTTGTTGTGAGAAAATAATGGGATTGAGAGTTTGAGTGAGATATTGTGGGGATTAGGAGAGATATGTGGGATGAGTGTTGAATCCTAGAATCAAGGAGATCAAACTCTATATATGTAATCTTCCTCTATGTATTTGATATCCCGAATCATTTGAATCTATAATATCATTATTCGGTGTATTTTCTCTGTGCAAAACTGGTTTATTGCTTTGATTTGGTATCAGAGCAGGGTTGGCTTGTGAGAAATTTCAATGGGCATCAATTGATTACGCACTCAATTAGTTGGTCTACCCTAGTTGTGATCAAATTCTCTTTCAGTTTTGTTGATCAGTCTTCTACGTGCATTCCCGTCTTGCTGCAGATCTGTGCTTCAAAGGTTTAGAATCATATGGCATCTGGATTCACCCTCTCTCAGATCATGAGGAAGATACAATATTGAAGTGTCTACGTCATAAATCCGATTGGAGTGTATATCTATCTTGCACAGTATATTATACGTTTGCCACATTTTTTTCTGGTCTAGGCGATATAGATCATGGCTTCACGGCTCTGAAGTTTCAAGTTCATATTGTTACATGTGTATCGATTGATGTTTGCCACATCTCAGCCTTCACCAAACGTCTCCACATTGAGCCAAGATCTACCTGTGGCTACACTGTCTTTACCGATCCACAAGCAAATTACATCATGTAGATACCTACACATCCATGTCAAAGGAAAAATCCGTCAGAGATATCTCCTTCCAGCGAGCTGACAGCAAGCATCTTACAATCTGCGAGCTATCCTCCTCGACCCACTAGCATTGTGCCACGTCAGGTTCATAAAAGAATGTGGTTTTACTGTCTCCTTGTCAAATAGATCTCATGCCATGTAGATTTATGACCTTCTCATACATTCAATGTCCATCTGCATTTCACGACCACTTCACCTTGAAGTATTAATAACTATTAAAACCCAGTCGACTTGCCTTTCTCATGCTTAGTACAGTTTGCATAAGTCCACCCACCTCGTAATCTTTCTTATCAAGTCCAGTCAGGTATTTAAGTTTTTTTAATTTTTCATGGTTAGTTGATAATGATCTATTTCATTTCATAAGGTAATTAGTATTGTTTTATTCATTGTCAATGAGTCACAAATTAAATTCTTCAAAGTGTCTTGTTTTAATATTGGTATTGTAAGTTTGTGGTGGTCCGTAGTTATAAATAGTCTTTCTTTTTCGTGAGAGTCTAAAATAAAGTGATAAGTCTAATGTCATTACCTTTGTCATATTGTCAAAATAGTATTATCGAGTCTTGTCAATAGTGTCCTTGTCAAATATTAAAGAAAAATAAAAAAATTGCCTTATGGATGCATTTTCGGTGTAACCCGACGTCCTAGAAACCAATGAGCTGCATTGACACATTTGCTAAGTAAGTAGCAAAATACGATGGAGGCTGGAGGCAATGGAGGCAGGAGGGCAATTGGTGACCTCTCGTCAGGCACCATCGATGAGGCCGCGGTACTGATTTGGTGACCAATTTATTTCAGTTGTGTGTTTTATAATAAGAACAGAAAGAAATTCTTGTTCAATTGTGATTTCCTTTTATAAACCTCCTTGATGTAATGTTGTAATAGAAAGAAGAAAACACAAGTACAAAGTCAGCATTATGATACTTGAAGAGGATGAACAGAGGTTCATGAGCAGGGGCTCGTACCTAGGACAAAGGTCCGTTATTGTCGAACAGGGGTTCGTATTGATGAACAGAGGTTCATGAACAAGGGTTCTTACCTTGGACTGAGGTCCATATGTGTACCAAGATCATGAGCAAACAGGGGTGTGCAAGCTGCAGAGAAAGTGTAACTATTCTTTTCTACATTGTTCACATTAGGGGAGTGTATGTGTGGAAATAATAATGTTAACAATAGGGGAGTGAATGTTAGGAATAATATTAGATATTGTGAACATTATTATGAGTGTGGAAATAAATAATATAGTGTAATGTAATACAACTATTTATGAGTTGTTAACTCATGTAAATAGTTGTAACTAGATAATGTTTGTTGTGAGAAAATAATGGGATTGAGAGTTTGAGTGAGATATTGTGGGGATTAGGAGAGATATGTGGGATGAGTGTTGACTCCTAGAATCAAGGAGATCAAACTCTATATATGTAATCTTCCTCTATGTATTTGATATCCCGAATCATTTGAATCTATAATATCATTATTAAGTGTATTTTCTCTATGCAAAACTGGTTTATTGCTTTGATTCTCTAAAATTAAGTGTAGTTCTGGATGGATAAAGTAGTCCCTCCACAAGTATCACATCTTTGGAGGGTAAATCCACATATGCTCCTTTTTGAATACAAAATTTATTTTCAACTGTATCCACACATAAAAAGAGAAAATTAGTAGTGTGGACACTTAAATCTTAAACCTATGGAGAATTTGAAAATGAGAAATATCAATAACAATTCCAAGGTTAAAACAAATGCTTGAAATCAAAATGACAAAATAAAAATAAACATCTTATATGAACATCTCTAAAACCTTCCAAGGTTAATAATTTTGGCTAAATTCCTATCCAAATTATTTTAGGTGATGGTAATATTTCAATACTACCTTTCAAAACTACAAATTTGTGTTATTTATACTAACTATTTTATATTTATTTTATTATTTTTAATATATATTTTATTATAATTTACATAAAAATCTATATAAAAATGATGGTCACATTTTAAATGTACACATCGTGTGTGACAGTTATTTTAAATATTCGTAAGTATTTTATGGCTAAAATCATGAAAAATGTCTAAACAGCTGTCAAATTTAACCCTTGCAGGATTCTTCAATCTAAATCTTGAACATCTGTATAATTTGGCTAGCATTCAAGACATTACATAAGTGATTGTTATCATTTATGCCAAATATTAATTTTACTATCATCATACATATACGACTAGTCATGCATATTACATTTTTCAAATCAATAAATGTTGACATTGAAATTGTATTCAAATTATACTCTAAGATAGATCTCAATTATTTTAGAACTTAAAATCCTTGAAAAAAACATGTAGAAACTTTTAACTCAGTCTTTACATAAGGATTTATGTTATTAGATGACTATTTTCATACTAAATAAAGTTACTAATGATTCCTCAAAAAACCAGTTTTATTTTGATCATAAATTTTCCTCCTACATTATATATTGCGTATGTAACTAACGTTCCTTTTTTGTATATAAACAATTTTATTAGACTCTTAGATTCTGCAAATGTATCTATCATTTTATCCATAAAACACATAGTCTATGGCTTTCAAAATTTGTCTAGCCTAAGTCGCCCTTTGGGACTTAAATTTTTCTCATACACACACTCATGCAAATATTTACTAGAATGGCAGGTCAAATTGCGAGTGATTGCACTTCAAAGTGTGACCAGTCTTAGTTGAAGAGAAAGGATTGAACCTATATAAGGGATTTATTTTACCCAGAGCCTAGTAGCAATGGATTGTGCCATGTGGCCGCATACAATAAACTTCAAGATTCTTCCTTTATAATATATATATATATATATATATATATAGACACACACACACACACACATAGATACATACATAGATACATACGTACGTACGTATGTATGTATATTACACACACACACACACACACACACACACACACACACACACACACACACACACACACACACACACACACACACACACACACACACACACACACACACACATAAATACATATAATATCACTAACATTCAAACCTTCAACTTCTACCTCACCTCACCTCGTGTGTATTTGGTTATTACTCCATTTCGAAATAAAACCACAACTTTAATACGAAATAAATCTCTTGTAGATTTTTTAAACTCATTAATGATTCCTCATAAAACCAATTCTATTCCAATCATAAATTTTCCTCCTACATTATATATTGCATACCTAATTAGTGCTCCTATTTGACCATATAACACATTGTATTAGACTCTTAAATCTCTATATTTGTATCTTTTTATCCATAAAACACATAGTGTATGGCTTTCAAAATTTTTCTAGCCTAGTGGCCACAACATTTTAATTATTTATCCTAATGTTAACTCTAACTGTTAAAAATACATACATTTAAAAAACATATTATAAATTTTTACATTAATTATTTATAATACTAATTACACTATTAATGAGGACCATTTTGAAAGGTAAAATGCTAATTAATGTTGTAGTTTCCTTAACATTAATTAGCCATTAAATATGAACAATGTAAAATGTGCCATTTGAAAGTACACTCGTCATTGGAAATATGTGCATCGTTTGGAGTATTAAATTTTTTTCAACCATTAATTAGCCATTTAATCTAAATAAATGTAATGTCTTACGTGTTCCTTTTCAAATTCACATACCAAATGAAGTGGCAGTTGGATGTGTCGGTTGCATATCACTATAGATAGAATTTTTTTAGTATATGTTTTGAACATTTGTCTTTCTATTTTCTTTGTTTAAACATAAGAACGACACTCTATTGATCCATTGAAAGAAATTTTTGAAAATTCTATTCACAATTTTTGGAGACTTTTTGATTTCCTATGTGTGATAAAAATCAGTATGCATTCTCACCATCATCCCTTCCAAAATTATGAAATTCTATAAATGTCTAATTTTCCATAGTATTTTGAACAAAACCCATTTTTTTTTCTTCCAATAATCAAATTTTTCCATGATACCATATTATTTAAGGAATTTTAGCAAAAATTCACAATACAAAGGGTTTGACATCATTTTTTCATTCAAGATGCTTTTTTGATGTGAATCCACAAGAGGTTGAAATACCTCCAAAACACACATAAAAAACTTTTCAAATAAAACCAGGAGCTTCAAAATAGATTGCTTCTCATTCTATAATCTACACTAATCTTTTACATCATTACAATCCTCCTTTTATTCGACGTCTACTCTAAAAGCCCTAAAATGCTAAAAAACCTTAAAATGCCAAAAATTACGTACTAGCAAAACAACTCAGATGGGCCCGAAATTTTTTGTGCCAAATATGCCTTCATAAATTAAGGCTTAGGAGAAATTTTTACTTATTCTAACAAGTACAACAAAAGTTATTAAAGTTTTAAGACCTAGTCTAAAGTGATAAAAATGTTCAAAGCCAATTTTAGGCATCTAGATGAAGGAATCTAGGCCTAAAAATGTGCCAAAATGGCCACAACATTACAAGAAAATTTTACCCCACTATAGTGCTAATGTATATCTACCACCCTAGTAAAATTTCAAGATGATCCAATGGTCGGATCAAAAGTTATGGTCTCTACAAGTTATGCTCCCGCATCATTCTCCCCTGGTTGAAAAGAATTCAGCCCTGCGAATTCAGTTGACAAAATTCATTTAATTTTGCACTATCAATATTCTTCAATTCCCACTCAGAATCCAAGTATTTTCTTCTTGCTACAAACCTTCCCATTGTACCAAATATTTGTTGTAGCTCCCATGTCTAGTAGTGACTGTCTTTTGGTCCAAGACACACATTACCCTTTCCTTTTTCTTCTTTGGCATCTGCTGCTCCTAGTTTATTTATTCCTCCTCCGAACATTTTCATCATGACCAGAAACTTATATAAGTTAGAAACATTAAAAATTGGTGAGATAGAAAAGTTTTTAGGTAGCTCCACCTTGTAGGCATTATCACTCATTTTCTTGTAATCCTACATGGCCCAATCTTCTTATACTTGAGTTTATTATATGTCCCTTTTGGAAACCTCTCCTTTCTAAGATGAACCATCACCATATCTCCTTCTTCGAATACACTTACTCTCCTACTGGCATCTGCAACTACTTTATATTGTGCATTACTCACTTTCATCTTTTCCCTCACTTAATTATGTAGTCTGTAGAATGTGTTCTGCAAATGCTTCTGCATCATCACTAGTTTTATCTTCACTAGGTAGCACAATGAGATCTAAGACCCCTTGGGATTCCTACCATATAAAATCTGAAAAGGATACCTCCTGTTGACTTGTTTATGGATCTATTATATGTAAACTTAGCATGTGGTAAAGCTAAGTCCCATTGTTTTGGCTTTTCTCCAACTATGCAATGTAGGATATTTCCCAAAGCTTCGTTTCACTACTTTTGTTTTCCCATTAGTCTGGGGGTGATATGCACTACTGAATTGTAGTTGTGTCCCCATTTTCCTCCATGATTCTTCCAAAAGTGACTCAAAAACTTCGTGTCCCGATTGAAGTGATCATTCTTGGAACTCCATGCAATCTAACCACTTCTAAAAAAACAAATCTACAACTCGAAACATCATTAATTATTTACAAGAAATGAAATGTGTCATCTTAGAGAATCTATCAACCACATAAAATATAGAATCATTCCTTTGTTATGTGTTAGGAATTCCTAACATTAAATCCATACTCAAATCAACCCATGGCCTCTGTAGGGACAGGTAATGGCATATACAACCCAATATTTTGTGCATGACCCTTAACCATTTGGCACACTCTACATCTTTCTACAATCCTACTTATGTCCCTCTTTACCTTTGGCCAATAATACTTTTCTACAACAAGAGAAATTGTCTTACTTATACCAAAGTGTCCACCAACCCCCACTATGCAATTCTCTTATAATATTTTCTCTCATTGAACCAACAAGGATGCACAATTATTTCCCCTGAACAAATAACCATCTTGCATCAAATAATCAGAAGAACCACTACCTATTGTAGGATCCTTAAATTGTCTCACAACATCACCAAAATCTGGATCACCTTCATACAATTCCTTAACTACCTCAAACCCTACTACTTCATTTTCCATTATTGTCAAAAGTGCTACACGCCGACTCAAGGCATCAACAACTTGATTCTTCTTACTTGACTTATGCTTTAAGATAAAAGTATATTATTACAAAAATGAAACCCATTTTGTATGCCTACTATTTAGTTTCTTATGTGTTTACATACCTCAATGCTTCATGGTCAGTGAAGAGTAAAATTACTTTTGCTACCAAGTAATGTCTCTAGTGCCTTAATGCCTAAACAATAGCATAAAATTCCACATCATAAGTAGAATATTTCCTCCTAAATTCATTTAGATTTTCATTGAAGAATGCTACAGGTTGTCCTTTATGACTCAAGATCTTGCTCCAATCCTAACATGTGAGGCATCACAATCAACCTCAAAGACCTTGCTAAAATCTAACAAATACAAAAATAGGTGCTTCGACACTTTCTTCTTCAAAATTCAAAACTATCTATTGTTGTCCTTAGTCCATACATACTCCTCCCTTTTTTACACACTTTTATATGGGTGCAACAATGCTACTAAATTCCTGATGAAATTCCTATAAAAATTTCCAATCCATGAAAACTACGAACCTCTATCACATTCCTTGGAATAGGCCATTCCAAAATTTCCTTTATTTTTCCTCATCCATCCTCACTCCATCCTCTGATATGAAAACCCCAAAAAAAGTAATACTCTTCTAAAGAAATCTACACTTCTTTAAGTTTGCATATAGACTCTCTTTACGTAACAAGTCTAACACCAATTTCATATGTAACAAGTTTTCTTCCACTGATCTTACTGAATATCAGAATATCATCAAAATAGACAACAAAAACTTACCATTGAACTCTCGGAGTACTCTATTCATTAGCCTCATGAATGTACTAGGTGCATTAGATATCCCAAATGACATCACCATCCACTCGTACAACCCTTCTTTTGTTTTGAAATCTATTTTCCATTCATCCCCTTCATGGATCCGGATCTAGTAGTACCCACTTTGTAGGTCAATCTTGCTAAAATATCAAGCTCCCGCTAGCACATCCATCATATCATCCAATCTTGGAATTGGGAACCGATACTTAATTGTGATCTTATTTATGGCCCTATTGTCTACACACATTCTCTAGTCTCCATCTTTTTGGGAGTCAATAGAGCTGGGGTTGCACATGGACTCATGCTTTCTCTCACTAATCCTTTCTATATTAGATCTGTCACTTGTCTGTTCAACTCTTCACTCTGTGTTGGACTCATCCGATAGGCTACTTGGTTTGGAAGGGCTGATCCTAGGATCAAATCAATATGGTGTTGAATATATCACTTCGGAGGTAACCCATCTGGTAGCTCATCTGGTATGACATCTTTGTATTCTTTTAATACCTTTACCACAACAACATGTATATTAAAGTCCTCTATTTCAACCTTCTTTGACATCAAGTGCATAACACCAACCAACTTCTTCCATTTCCATAACAAACTCTTTTGTAGCCAATAAGCCCTCACTCTTCTCTTCTTCCTTGAAGGGTAACAAGACCACCTTTACACCATCCTTCCAAAAGGTATATGTATTTTTCCTCCATCATGTGTAACCTTCCTATCGTATTTCCAAGGCCTCCCCAAGTAATATATGGCATGCATCCATTGGGATAACATCACACCACACCTCATCCTTGTAGGTATTCCCAATCAAAAACTTTATAAGGCATCTTTTATCTATGGTTACCTCATTCCCTTTCTTGAACCATGATATACGATAGGGATATGAGTTCTTCTCACATTTTAGATTGATTTTATCAACCATCACACTCAAAACCATATTTTCACAACTACCACCATCAATAATAATTTTACATACCTTTCCTCCTAAGGTGCATCTTGTTAAAAATATATTTTTCACAACAACGAATCAGCACACAGCATCCTATTCTTTCTCTTTCCTTGGGACAATCATAGTCCTCCTTATCATGAGGGTTTCACCCAAGTCTACAGAAACCTCCATTTATTCTTCCTCTTCATCTTCAACCAGATTTACTCGTGGTTGTTCTCCTTGCCATCTATTTTGTGTAGGATAGTGCGGACACTCAAAGGCTCTGTGACCCTCTTCACCACATTTATAACATGTATATTTCCTTGGGGGCTATTCCAGCCACATCCTCCATTATAATATCTTCCCTCCTGAAACCCCCTACCTCTTTGGTAGTTACCATGGTTTTGACCAAAATATTCATGCCCTTCTGCATTAGGGGATTCAACTTTTGTAGATTCAAATCTACCCTTGCCTCTCATTCGAGAGCTGATGATAGCCCTCTTTTCACACATCTTCTAAAATTATTCCTCTTATTATTTTCTTCTGCCTTTAATGTGATTTGATAAGCATCATCTAGGTTATGGATCCGGAGCATACTCAACTCATCTTGTATGGTGTAACTCAGTCCATTTATATACCGTATAAACTTATCTTCTTAAGACTCTCCCTGTTCAACCCGATTGAAAACTTGTAAAATTCATTGCTATACTCTTCAATGTTGAGATCCTTTTGTCTTAGGTTTTGAAACCTTCAAAAGAGTGTCTAAGCATAATCTACAGGAATAAATTTTTCTTTCATTTTCTTTACCATTTTATTCCAATTTCGATCTTTCTCTTTCCATTCCTTTGTCTTTCATTTTATAGGTTATCCCACTAGATCAATGCATGTCCGACCAAATTAGTGCATGAAAACTTAACCTTCTTCTCCTCTGAAAGGGTTTTCCACTCAAATAATTTTCCCATGCGATTCAACTAGTCAATCAACTCCTCTAGTCTTAACCTCCACCATAATCAGGAACATTAATCTTGATGTCGTCATTCTTTTTCTATAAAGCTTGGATCAATCTCTTCTCAAATGGTGGTCCTCAATTCATCTTCTCTTCATCTCCTCTCCTTCATTCATTAATGTAGGTACTTCTTCAGATATCACTATCTCGGGTCTGGATCCCATTTGAATGTCTCCTTCTAAGCGGGGTAACTTCTCTGTGAGCTCAACAACTATCTCTGTAGCTCCCGACATATGCCTATTCATCTGGGCATAACCTCCCTCACACGTCTAGCCATGATTATATAAAATAGAGGAAAAATTACATAGAAAAATGTTATATGTTACCTTAACTATTTTTCGCAAGATCAAAATTTGGCTCTAATACCAATTGATGTGAATCTAGCTACAAGTGGTTAAAATACCTCAAACACACACATAACAACTTTGCAAATAAAACCAGGAGCTTTAAAATAGATTTATTATCATTATCAAATCCACACTAATATTTTACATCATTACAAGCCTCCTTTTATTTCATGTCTACTCTAAAAGCCCTAAAATGCTAAAAAAACCCTAAAATGCCAAAAAACCCTAAAATGCCAAAAATTACCTACTAGATAAACAAATTGGATGGGCCCCAAAATTTTTGTGTCAAATATCCCTAAATAAATTAAGGCTCATGTGAAATTTTGACTTATTCTAATAAGTACAAAATTTAAAAAAGGAAAAAAACATTCGGAGCCAATTTTAGGCAGCTAGATGAAGGAATCCTAGCTTGAGATTGTGCCAAAATGGCCACAACCTTGTAAGAAAAGATAACCCCAACACATTAATAATGTATATCTACCACCCTGTAAAATTTCAAGACAATCCAATGGTCGGATCAAAAGTTATGGTCTCTACAAGTTATGCCCCCGCATCATTTTGTCAATGGTTTGTGAAATATGTGTATATCATGTTTGCATGACATGTAAAAATATGGTTATGGGAAGTTTTTAGAAAGAGGACTGAGAACTATTTCCTAAAATACCTATCATAGATATTAATGTTTACTAGAAAATAGCTTTTGTTTAGTTAGGGATTTTATTCATTTAGGGCTTTTGTAGCTAATTAAATTGAAGCAAACTTGAATACCACTCTTGGAAAGTTTTTCTTGACATTTTGTTACAATTTGATTATTGAAATAAATATTGTATTTATATTTTTTATTCAAGATTATTTTCAGTTTGCAAATGTGTTATTGTGAAATTTTCAAAGTTATTGAGGTATAGATTGTAGTTTTTTTGGTAAAATAAATGATTTAGTAAGAGATTTAACATTATGAATAGTAGTGAAAGAGCATGGAACGGAGTTGAGTATTTTGATACTTCTTCAAACACTCTAGGTTTAATGTGTGTTTTAATGGATCTCATCTTGACAGATAACCGACACATATTAATCCATAATAACATCAGAGGAAGATTTATAGCCTTTTTACAAATCCGTAACACCTCCCAAGAACTTGTTTTGTTGTGGTTTGAAAAATAATCTTAGTGGTATGGGTAGTGGATCAATGTGCATAGTAAAAAAGTTAATATTGAATTGATGTATGGTAGCGTTGGTGTTCGGAATCGATGAACAGATGAAGTTGATATTATTTTATTGGCCTTATTAATATTCACATATAGTCCTCTACTATACATACATAGTAAAATTCAATGGCTACCACATCATTGACATTGTCAATGACAATATTTTAGAGTATATTTATGTTACAAATGAGTTTCTAGTCAATGTGTTGGTGTTGGATTACAGTGAGGTATTTATGAAAAAATATGGTTCTTCAAGAGTGGGAGAACCAAACAGATTTTGGAGAAAAAAAGAATGAATAAAGATTTGTGGTAGGAGATTTTGATGAACAAGGAAACTCTAAGATATTTCTTATTATCTTTAACACATTATTTTACTAGTTTTAATGGTTTGTCTTATCTATTGTTGCTTTTTCCCGGATCAATACCATATACTCTGCTCAGGTCAATACCACTTGCTCTTCTCCTTTCCTTCAACCATTGCTTTTTCCTAGGATCAATACCACAATTATAATGCAAGTTTGCATACTAAATTTGTGTTATGTACATACAAGAAAATTTTGAGCGTAATAGTTTTGGGGTTGAAACAATTTTACTTCTCTGTTTTTTTGGGAGGTGGAAGTGTAAGGAAATTGTGAGATTTACTATCTTGGCAATACATATGTACAATGACCAAGGATATTATTAAAAGTATTATATATTGTGTTATCCATATATATGTTCATACTCATACTAAATCTACAAATAGTATGATCATTTTATTTAAGGTCGTTATACCATGTTTATATGGATAAAATGATACAAAGAGGTTTTCTCTTCTTGAAAATTTCTATAGTTATAAAATTGTAATGGTCAAATATGAGTCACAATTCAAGATCTCCTTCACTACCAAGTGAGATATGTATGCATACATAATAAATCCCTTCACAATATCTAATGCAGTAGAAATCATTAAGGTTGAAATGGCCATTGTATTATTGAAGAGGAATTTATATAGTTTAAAGTAATCTTAGGTAATGATAATGGATTGAAAATATTTGACTACAAATGTTTTTTTCCAATGATAAGATCTAATGGTTAAAGGATGATGATTGTATTTCCTTAAAAACAATCTGGTTATTTACAAAAAAATCTACGATTAAGAGACTAATGAACACTAAGATATATTAATGTATTACTAAAGTGGATAAAATGATACAGAGAGTAGCAAGGATCAAAGAGGATTTCTTTGCTTGACAATTTCTCTAGTTTAAAATTGTAATGGTCAAATAGGAGTTACAATTCAAGATCACCTTCACTACCAAGAAAGAGATGTATGTATACAAAATAAATCCCTTCACAATATGCCAAGAAGAGCTCTACGTAGATGGGAAATATCCTCTACTATGATTGGTAATTCAAATGCTATATTCAATTTATGTAGATAAGCTCTAAATAATTTGTTTATGTTTTTTTAGATAATACATCTAAGCAATATAATCATGTGGGATTAGAAATTTCCTCTGCACAGATAGTTCACTTTGTTTCTTAATTTAAAAAAAGAGGTTGACTAAAAAATCATATTAATGAATCTTAGTGACCTTTAAGACATTCCTTTCAAAGACTAATAATATATATTATGAAAACTATGTATGTCTTGACCGATAAGCTCTAAATATTTCATTTTGGATAACGTTAGCAACCACTAGGATAAGAACTACGTATGTCTTAAATCCTCAATAGTGCACATATCATCGCAGTTTTATCATTGCTTTAATATTTTTCCTATTAATGATTCCTAGCCACCACTAATCTATAAATATTTCATTGTGGTTGACCTTAGTGACCGCTAGGAGGAGAACTACATTCATCCATTGAAAAATATGATCATGGTTTGATTTTAAACAATCTGAGCATGGTTTGATTTCGTGGAGATGGAAAAAATGTTATGATTGATAAACTTCCTTGCATACTCATACACATCATGATTCCATCATCTTGATGTTGTAAGAGTACACTAGGATATTTTGAAATATTTAATGTTTTTTCCGACTAAGCAGAGACCTCCGTGGCCATTGAGACTTCATTTATCTAAAGATATAGATACAATGTTGCTAAGATATAAATACTAACAAATCACAATAATGAATATTAGTGGATGCTAAGACATTCCTTTCAATAACTTGTAATATATATTATGAGAACTACATAAGGCTTGATCCCTCTCGAAGGTATGTAGTGCAACACTTGGCTCCACTAGGGATAGTCCAACCAATATGATATAATTATAAATAATTAAATAGAGGCATAAAAATATCTGAAAAAAATAATCAGATGTATGTAAAGCTTGAACCCTTAAGAAAATATGTATCGCAACACTTTGCTCAGTTCAATAATATTTGTCCAGCGAATGATACTTAGTGAACACCAAGCTCAAAATATTTCTAGGGGATAATCTTAACGATTGCTAAGATTTAATTTTTTGTGGTGGCTGACCTTAGTGACCACTAGGATTGGAACTACGCATGTATTGACCCCAAAAAGTGCATGTACTACCAAAAATTTCTCATTGCATTCATAGTTATCCTGTGATTTATGCATAATGATCACTACGCTGTAAAAATATCATTGTGATTGTCATTAGAAAGTGCTAGGATTAGAAATAGGTTTGTTTTGACACCTTAATGTTGTATGTACTTTGCTACACTTTGTTCAATGCATTCATAATTGTCCTGGAATAATGCCTAGTGATCACAAAGCTGATAATATTTAGTTGTGACTAACCTTAGTGACCACTAGGATCGGAACTATGTATGTCTTAACCCTGCAATATAAATGTATTTCCACACTCTTCTCATTTAATTAAAATTTTTCTTGTGATTAGTGACTATCAACACTTACATTTATTTTTCAATTGAGTTTTTAATATAACAAAATATTCAGAATAAGAGACATAAGAGTGTTGATGTAAATGCAAGTATGTCCTTTGGCTCATTATTTGTTTCTGTTGGTGATATATGAAATGTTCGTGGACTGGAATACTTCAAAATGGTGAGATAAATGGTGGTGTTGAACATAGATGCTTTTTTATATTCCTATGTAGACACCAGAATAATGAGAGATACCCTTTTGATCCAGCTTCCTTAAATCATGAATTTCAGCATTACTCGGCTTTTTTTTCCACAATACAAAATGAAAGTCTTGATGTAGATTTCGTAGAAAAAACGTATACTAGAAGATTAAGAACTAAGGTCCTAAGACATAAGGGTAATAAAAAGAGTTGGTCTACATTTAATTGATGCTAAACTAAAGGTGCTTCCATTTCCAAAATATATCGCTTCCTATCTAGTTTTGCCAAGGCCAAGAAGTGGACCTTCTTTTCTAAATCATGGAAAAAATAGGTTTTTATGATGGGCATGCATACAGACTTTATTACAAACTTCCACAGTGGAAATCCTATACAATAAAGATATAGTTGAATCTTGGATGGCCATAAGGAAAATTGGAGATCTTTTATAGAGTAGGGTAGTGGACCTAATAGATAATATGGATGATTCGATCTAAGAAAAATTATTATTGACATGTTTAGTACAGAGTCCATATTGGCATGGCCCTCATGAAAAGATTATATGGAAAAATTCTATCTCTAAGGTCGATGTATCTTGGATCCCTTTACTTTCTATGATTATTGATGAAGGAAAGATTCCTTCCTTAGGGAAAGTGTTATGTTTCAATTTGGTGAGCGAAAGAATTTTTTTGTGGACAATGGGAAATCATTTTACATGATTTCCTATATTTTGGATGCAGTCTATGGTATTCTCAATTGTTCATAATTCTTTCAAAAAGGCTTCCTTTGTGTCCTTCAAGCTAAATTAAATATATTCATACTTATATTCCCATCAATTTATATCTCATATTTAAGATATATGCACTTATTTTTATCCTTCTCTCTACCAGTAAATACAGAAAAAAGTGACACCTAAAATATCTGTTGAAATCCTCACTTCTATAAGGAAAAAGGGAGCTATGTTATTCTATTTAGAATATATTGTTATCATGATAAAGGGGATCCTTACACCTCCTTTTCAGATGCCATACTATGTTCTTGGAAAATTAGCAGAACAAGAGGTGGTATATCAAATTTGTAATAGTATTCTTTGGAAAGTGTAAAAACGAAGCTTAAAACACACACCCCTCTCTTAGTCACTTTGGGATGTAGGAAATTTAATAAGTGGCCTGATCTTAAAGCTTCATCATCCCATTTAAATTCATTCCATCTTCTCCAACACCCTTTAAGGTGATATGACAGAATGAAAACGATTTCCAAACATCTTGAGTCACTTAGAGGACGAGTTACATATATCCTATACACACGAGGATGATGTCAATGAATGGGTATGGATTACCCAAACAAATAATATACTTGTTAAGAAGAATATGAAGATGATAGGGGTACTTCCCCCTCAGAGTGGAACTTTTAAATTGGAGGCTACAAATAGAAAAGAAGCATTTTATTCGTATCCTTTAGAAAATCCGTGTGCTCCCCATTCTCTAGGTCCTCCAATGTTTCTGTGTCAATTGAAACTCTATATGAGGTTCAAGAAGTCAGGCCCACACCAACTAAAGCTCCAACTTTGGTGGCATATGTGTTGACTTCTTCAAATGAAGAAGAAAAGACAATGTAAACTGAAATCTTATCCAATGCATCCCAAAGACAACCATCTCAATCTTCTCCCTCCACTCCACATGAAGCGAGACAATATTGGGTTGAGAAATCCATAATTTATCACAAAGAACAACCAGATTGGGAGGCACAAGAAGATCCCTTAGTAAACATTTAATTCAATCCAAAAATGGGAACCTTGAAAAGGATAACCAAAAATAAGATGGAAACATAACAAGCCATTGTTTGACATGAAACTTCAGAAGACCTCTTATCTCTTACAAAGAAATGAAAGTCTAAAAGATCCCAAGTGGTGAAATGCAAGGAAGATCCAAATTCATTGATAAGGGCTACACCTAAAGTAGCCATAGAAGTAGTGAGAGGCATACATGATAGAAATAAAGAGCTTGAAACTCAATTAAAGGTCATAGTTCCTACAAGTATATTTTCTAATGTAGAAGAGGAATTGCATGGCTTGTATAATGTTATAAAGGAATGCACCAAGGAAAAGATGAAGGAAAAATCCTACCTAAAGAAGACCAAACATGTCTCTAAAACAATGGGATCCATGTAGAAAACATTAATATATATGGGACATGTTATTGAGGAAGGTATTTGTAAATACCCTTCAATTATAACCATGGACGATATTGGTATATGCCAGACATATGCTAATTATACCAAGGAAAGACTAAGGGAATGGAAATATTAGGTAAGAAAACTATCTCTCTAGTTTGATGACATAGTTTCAAGAGGAATTCATATTTTCAGAGAAGCCTCAGTTATGGAAGTATTTAAGGAAAACCATGAGTTGGTTTCTAGTGAAGAGTTTTCTATATCGCTTAAGAAATTCTTGGTTAATTTTCAAGTAGAATAAGAGAAGAAAATGAAGGAAAAACTTCGTAGGTCATTGATATTGTCTCCAAAACTAGGGAAAAATATAGAAAATAGAGACTCTGAAGGAAATCACAATAAAAGAAAATGTTACTCAGCAGGTTTTTTTTGATAAGGCTAGTGTGCTCTTTAAAAATCCTATTGTGGACATAGGAAAGATAGATAGAGATTATAAGATTTGAAAAGAATCCTTTCTTGCAGCACAAAAGAAACATGATACAACATATCCCGTGACAAGAGAAAAAAACTCGGGGAAGTAACTTTATATTTGAATCGACATCAACACTAGTCCATAATCAAGAAAGATCTGCAATGAATCCCGAGTTGTAGTATTTGAGCATAACAGGAAAGTAATGAAATATGTATATCATGTAAATAGATTAATATTTATAATTTATTGAATGTTCATGTATATATTCCAAATGTTATACTTATCTAAACATGCACATGGTAGTTGTACATCCAAATATGTTATTGTGGCATAACCTAGTGGTCACTAAGCTCATAATATCTTACTTAATTTGGTTAATTCCTAGTGATCACTAATATCAAATAACTATGTTGTGGCATAACCTAGTGGACTCTAAGCTAAAAATATTATTCTTTGACTTGTTAAATGTTAGTGACTCATAGGATCGAAATATTACATTTGAGAATTATAAGCTTAACTTAGCAGCCACTAAGCTCAAATTATCTTACTATAATTTGTTAAAACCTAGTGAATTATAAGATTACAATGTAATTTGTTAGGTTATGTTGAGGCATAACCTAATAGGTGTAAAGATCAAAATATCATTCTCTATAAATTCTATTGACCCTTAAGATCGAAATATTATATTATTTAAGTACCTAGCGAGTGCTAAGCTAAAACTATATTAATTTAATTTGTTAAATCCTATGACCACTAAGATCCTTATTATGTTTTAGCATATCGTAGCTAGGACTAAGCTCACAATATCTTAAATTAATTTCTTAAATCTTGACAATAAAAATGCTACAAATATTATGTCATGGCATAGCCTCAATGCTACTAAGCTCACAATATATTACTTTTTTATCAAAACCTAGCCACGACTAAGTTCCAAATATTATGTTGTGGCATAACCTAATGGTGGCTAAGCTCAAAATATCATTTTATAACTTGTAATTTGTTAAATCCTAGTGATTGCAAGCTCCAAATATTATGTCATGGCCTAAACTAGTGACCAATAAGCTCAAAATATCTTCCTTTAATTTGTTATATCCTATCGATGCATATTATGTCGTAGCCTATCATAATCTCCACTAATATCATAATATCTTAATTGAAAAAGTTAAATCCTAATGACTGTAAGATCCAAATAATATGTTGTGGCATAACCTAGTGGTCGCTAATCTCATAATATCTTAATTTAATTTGTTATATCCTAACCACCGCTATGCTCTAAATACTATGTTGTGGCATAACCTAGCATTGCTAAGCTCAAAATATTTTTTTAATCTTTTAAATCCTATCGATATATTATTTCATGGCCTAACATAGCATACGCTAATCTCATAATATATTACTTGAAGCTGTTATATCCTAGTATTGACTATAAGCTCCAAATAATATGTTCGACATAACCCAACAACCACTAAGCTCGTAATATCTTAATTTTATTTGTTACATCTTAACCACCCATAGGCCTCAAATATAATGTGGTGGCATAACCTAGTGGCTCCGCTAAGCTCAAAATATCTTACTTTAAATTATAAAATCTAAACAATAAATTTTACTAATTTATACATATCTTGTTTTCATAAAACAAAATTTGTCTCCTTTATTTACTGGATTATTTACCCAATGACCACAAATTTCTAAACATCAACCTTTTATGTGTTATATAGGTATATATAGATTTCTCTATATCTTATGAGATTTAGGTATATTTTTTTTACTTTTATGACAATTTAAGAAACTTTTACTAGCGACCGTTAAGAAGCTATTCAACCAAGTTTTTAGATACGACGTGATCTACTCGTTGCAACCTAACGATGCTAGGCTATTCCTAATAGTAAATATATCATGTTTACAATGTAATGGTGTTATAAATCTAAATTGACAATCTTTCTATAAATAACAAGAGGTAAATAAACTACCGATGGCTAGGCCCAAAAAAACATTTGTTTCCTATATTAAAAACAAATGAGGTGTGTGACTGCTATGCTAAGCAAATGTTTTCTACAAAGAAGAATTGCAGCTTAGTAGCCATTAGGCCGCATAACCTTTTTATGGTTGAGTGTATTCCTATATGAGAAATCATATTGAAAATCTATAAACGATAACAAATAAATCTGGAGTTTACATAATAGATACATAAATATATGTGTAGAATTGGTATAACAACATTCTATCTCTCTCCAATAATACGTAGCATATTAAAAAATATTTTAAATGAAATCTATTATTTTTCTTTCACATTCAATTCAAAATAAATTTTAGGTTTAGTAAATTGGTTTTTGAAATAAAGAATTATAACATGGCAACCACAAAGCTATTTGAATTTTTTAGTTAGCTTATGACACAAAATGAAATATATATTTAAATATAAAGTGATTAAAATTTATATTTAATAATTTAAGGATATATATATATATATATATATATATATATATATATATATAATATGTTCACCTTCCATTGTACAAAAATATAATTCTTTCAAGACATTAGATTTGGCTATTTATACATTTGAAAATGTATATAATTGAAAATATTTATTATTTAATTGAATACTTAATATGGTTCTATATTTTTAAAGTAATTTGTTATCCTCATATATTTTTCTAAATTTTCTAGTGACAACCATGTAAAAAATGCACAAAGTGAAATAATTATCCACATTTATTTGTATCATCTTAATAAAAAAATTAAAATATTTTGGTTCTCGCAACCCATTAAAATTTTTAAAAATGTGATTATTCGACAAGCCTCATTATCAGGAAAAAAATCATAGGAATGAAAACAAAAAAATTTAAAAAGAAAATACCCAGAGAGAGACATAGAAGGGAAGAAATGGGAAAGTGTTCAACATAGAGAAATACTAGACCTGAAAATGGATTCCATTTTCTTTCATTAGGGCACAACAAAAATTGTGTTTTCATGAAGAACAAGGTGGTTTGATAAGGCATTCAAAAGGAATTTAAAAGAAGGATGGATTGCGGAGCGTGATTGAATAGGTAAAATAAGGGTTGGTACGGATCATGATTCGGTAGGGCAAAGAAGGGTGTACGCCATCCAAAACATAGGAACTAGTTGATTATAAAGAGACTAATTGAGCCCATAGTAAGAAAAGGTACACTTTATCTATAATAGATGCTTTTGATAAATACTTGATTTAGTAATATATGAGATTATTTCATGCTTAATGATGTTTGTGAAACCTCCATTTGCTACCTCAAAGAAACTATATGAGCAATTATATTCACAAGATCTTTTTCTTGTCTCTTTTGCGTGTGTATTTTGTTAGAGCAGGTATTTACCTTAGCTTATGTTCACCTAGGTAATTTATTTACCTTTATTGTATTTATCCTCACCCACTTATGTGTGTGGATATTTCTTTTATTTATTTAGATATTAGGGGATATTGTCTAGTTAGGTATAATTATTTCCTTGATCTATGGTATTGAGTAGTTCTTTCCTTTATCTATAGTATTGACTAGATCCTTGATGTCTAGTTCTCTCCTAAATCTATGGTCTTGACTATTTATTTGATTACTAGTTCTTTCCTTGATTTATAGATTGATCTACGACCTTGACTGATTATTAGAATAAGCAAGGTCCATTCTCATTGTATTTCATTGAGTTTGGACATAATAATATATGATATTGTTTCTCATTTGTTTGTAAAGGTTTTATGTAAAGTTATTCTGGAAAATTTCTTTCATCTTATTGATCATGGTGTTTGATTAGCATATGAGTTCTTGGCTTGGTACGATCTAGTTATCATTCCTTTTATGGTATCAGAGTAGGAGATTTCTATTGAAATTTGTTTTTAAGTTTTATTTTACAAATAAGTTTTTTGTATATTCATATATTTAGGATTTGTTCATATTTTGTTCTTTGCATGTGTTTTTATGTAAAATGCAGATCCTTTAATAGGATTCGTAAGGTGACAAAACCCTAAGATCGACTGTAAACTTGACCATTTCTAGAGGTAGGTGGTTTTCAAGTTTTTTTAATTGTAGAGGTATGGTGTGCTACTTTAGAATGTGTTAGTGAGGAAAAAAACCCAAAACTATTTATCCGGGTTTTGTTTGGTTTCTAGAGATCTATACTAGATTTTTTCTATTAGCATGTAGCATTTTTGGGTTTCTATACAGAAGACATTTTGAACCTTTTTGGCAGGGTACCGGGACGATCATGCATGGATTCTGTCATTTTGTGAAATTCTCGTATCCTGCAATTTTGGCAACGTAGGTCATTGCGACTTTCTTGAAAACAACCCATTGAAATCCTTAGCCCTTGATCATATGGTATGGTCATATGAGGGCTTAAAGCTTGTGATTCCTACTAATAAGTGCTTAACTCCACCCCCTTTAATTATATTTGTGTGGTGAAGGCAAGAGCATTTTATTTTCATTTAGTGGCAACTAAAATAAATAGTAGAGATTAATATTGAAGATCTTGTATCTTTTGATTGGTAACTCGATTTTGAGTGTTGTTTTTTTGTAAAAGGAATTGCACTATAATTATAAAGTGCCATATCAGTAACACACACTCATCATAAAGTGCCAAAATATGGGGGCTCTTGTTGCATTGTTTGGGGCTGTTGTTGCATTGCTTGGTTCTTTCATTTCTTTTGGTGATTTTTTGAGAATGGCGTCTACTTCGCATTAGATCATGTTAAGCCATTAATAACACATAATTACCACACATGGAAACCAAGAATGGAAAAAATAATTAATCAGAAAGGACTATGGGCTTTAACTTATTCAGTAACAACCAGTGTTCACTAGAGAATATGAGAAATTTTAGTACCAAAGTGCAAATTTGATAGGAACTTATTTCGGTGAAAGTCTTTTGTTTCATTTGGAAAAATGTGACTCTCCTTTCAAAATATGGGAGAAATTGGAGGATTTATTTAGTAAGGTGGATCATATGAGAACCATGCAACTTGAAATTGAGATCACCTCTCTTAATCATGAAGATCTTTCAACAATTATACAATATCTTACGGAATTTTTTAACATAGTTGAAGGGGAGTGTAAGACACATAAAAAAAAGATGAAGAGTGTGTTTACTTGAATCTATCTAATTTGAGAGGACCTTTCTAAATTTTTTATTCTACATTTTTCTCTAGCATGGATGCCTTAGGTGACACATTCAAAATTCTTAACTTAGAAACATTTTGTGAAAGAATTACTAGAGAAGAATCCAAATTATCTCACCTTGAGTCTTCCACCTCTCAAAAGGCATTAGTTGCATCTAATCCTAAGGAAAGGAAAAGTAAAAAGTAAAACCAAATCCACCCCTTCTCCATCTCAAAGTGATCCTAAACCCAAAGAAAAACAACTCTAAACCCAAGGAGTCTTCTAAATCCAAGAATAATTCTATCCTTTCATGCTCTTTTTGTGGGGGTAGTGGTCATGAAGAACATAGGTGTTATAAGTGAATGCAAGCCTTAGAGGATGTAATCAAGAAACAAAAAATTCTATCTCCACTCCACCTCCTTCTAATCAGCATGGAAAATCACTTAATGTTGTTGGGAGATCTCAATCACCACTTGCATACTGTTGGGTTATAGATTCGGTGCTTCTCATCACATGACTTCTTCCAAAGAGTCTTTTATTTCTCTAGGTTTGAGTTCTGATTCCAAAAGTGAGGTTGGAGATTCTTCCTTTCTTTTTGTTAAATGAAGAGGTGATATACAACTTGATGGTGGCAATATCTAAGATGTACTATATGTTCCTAACATCACTACAAATTTGCTTTTACGTATATCAAATTTGTCATTTCGTAAAGGGAAAACAATGAATTTTACACCACATGGGGCAGAAGTATGAACTTTTTGGAGTCTTATTAACTTGTTTCTATGGGTATTGTTGATCATAGTTCTAGACTATATCACTTTGAGGGTTTTGATGACACTTCTTCTATAAGGACAGATTGGTTTCATATGTAGATTCAAAGAGTAAGATTTGGCATGAAAGATTTGGATGTAACTTAATTATATATATTTGAAGGAGTTGAGCACTCATGAAATGTTAGATGGTATTCCTAAAGTTTCTTGTCTTGAGGTTTTTTTCTCTGGTTGTGCATTAGGGAAACAACACCAAGATCCATTTCATAAGAATTTGTCCAAGAGAATTTCTTCACCACTTGAGTTTATGCATAGTGACTTGATGGTTTTTCCTACCCCCTCTTTCAATGGAGCTAAGTATGCACTTACCTTTATTGATAATTTATCAAGGCATACTTAGGTTTATTTTCTCAAGTAAAAAAGTGATGTTTTTTCACACTTCAAAGTCTTCAAGGCTTTGGTCAAGAAAAAATCTTCGAGTTGCATAAAGAACCTTCACACTGACAATGGGGGGAGTACTTCAAGAATGATTTTTCTGATTTTTTGACAACTCAAGACATTATTCACTAAAATTATGTTCCTCATACTCCACAAAAAAAGGCTTAGCATAATGGAGGATTAGAACCTTAAAGGAAATGGCTAACTGTATGATGCATTCTAGAGATTTACCTCCTATCTACTAGGCAGAAGTAGTTAATTGTGCTAACTACATTCAGAATCACATACCACATAGAGCACTTGAGAATTTGACCCCAGAGGAAGCTTGGTCTAACAATAATCCAAAACTCTCATTTTTTTTATTCTTTGGGAGCCATGCTTGTGCCTTTGTGCCAAATAAGAAAAGGAAAAATTTGGATAAGAAGAAAAACCCTTGATATTTGTAGGGTATTGTGAGGACATGAGAGCTTATCAACTTCTAGATTCTAATACTCATGACATTCTTTTTCAAACACATGTTTAGTTTGATGAGTGCTTCACTCCTCATGATTCTTCATCTTCTTCCATGCTTCCTTCTTCTTCATCTCATCTTGAGGATCCTTTCTTTGAGGAGGTTGATGAGGAGGTTATAGATGTTGTTGAGGATCCTATTCCCATTGATGTTGTCACTATGCCTAAGTGGGCTCGTACTACAGTTTATGAGGCAACACCTTTCATACAGGATCTTCCACCCACTAGGCATCATCACACACATTATATAGATTCTATACTTCTATGTCAGGTAGTTTCGAGTATCCAGTATTTTTCAAAGGCTAATGGGATACATGAGTGGGATGATGCGATGACAACTAAGTATTCTTCTTTGATGAAGAATCATACTTGGGATTTGGTATCTCTTCCTAAAGGAAGAAATATGGTTAGGTGTAAGTTGGTATACCAAAAAAAATATGCAACTAATGGGTCCATTGACAAGTATAAATCTCATCTTGTTGCAAAGGGTTTTTCACAAGTTTAAGGTATTGATTACTTTGAGACTTTTGCACCCATTTCCAAGATGGATTCTATACACCTTGTACTTGCCATGTTGCATCACGAGAGGTGGATCCTATACCGGATGGACGTGAAGAGTGATTTCTTACATGGAGATATACAAGAGGAAATATACATGGAGAATCTTGCTAGATTTGTTCATGATTCTTTTCTTGTTTATAGACTTCAAGGTCTCTCTACGGTCTCAAACAATCCCCTTAGGCTTGGTATGAGAAGATGGATTATTTTCTTCTATCTACTGGTTTTGTTTTTACCACTCCGATCAAACAGTGTATCTCCAACATGTTGGTGAGGATATTGTGATACTTGTCTTGTAGGTTGATCGTTACTTATGGCATTTCTTCTTCACACTTTCGGACTATTTAGAGGGATCTTTCTACATAGTTTGACATGAAAGATCTTGCATTATTTACTTTGTTTTCATATTTCTCAAATAAATTTAGGGATTCATTTGAGTCAACAAAAGTACACCCATGTTCTTCTTCAATGCTTTGATATGGCTGATTACAAGCCAACTCCATCTCCTTTTAAGTCTGGGGTTACTCTTACTTCCACATGTACCACTCCACTTTCTGATCCTACATTGTATAAGATGTTGGTTGGGAGTCTCATGTACACAACCCATACTTTCCCTAATTTTTCATTTGCATTAGGTCTTGTATCTTGGTTTTCACATTATCCTCATAGTAGTCATTGTGAGTTGCTAAAATGATTTTGTACTATTTTTTAGGGAAATTCCTAGTTTGGGGTACACTACACTAGGGGTTCTACTTAGCTGGTTGGATATAAAAATTCAGATTCGGTAGGTTCTATTGACGATAGACGTTCCACTTATGGCAATATTTTTTATCTTGGTTCTTCTCCATTTACTTGGGCATGCAAAAAGAAACATGCTATTGAACTTTCATCTTCAGAGGTAGATTATAGGGCAATAGTTACATTGAGTCAGTAGATTCTTTGGCTTCAACAATTATTGACAGAGTTTGGATTCCATTAGGATTCACCAACTATACTTTGGTGTGACAACCAAAGTGTAATTCACATTTCTCGAAACACAATTGAGTACAAGCGGACCAAGAATATTAAGATACACATTCGGGATTGATTTATTTTGTTGGAGAACATTTCAAATCAACAATAGGTTGCAACCATCTTTACGAAGCCTTTTGCATCACTTCAAGTACCTTGACTTACGTGGAATGCTTGGGGCTTCAAAATTTATTCTTGTGGGGTGTTAGTGACAACATCTTCTTTCTTCTTATTCTTATTTCTCTTTCCTTCTAGCGAGGATTCTTTTCTTCTTTTGGTTCGAGATTTATTCATGAATATATTTTACATGAGTACCTCATCGACCTAGTTTCGAGACTCATACTATGGATTGGCCACTTCTATTTTGGCCCCTAGCTTCACTTGAGGGGGGTGTTAGAGTAGGTATTTATCTTAGCTCATGTTCACCTAGGGAATTTATTTACCTTTATTGTATTTATCCTCACCCACTTATGTGTCTGGATATTTCTTTTTATTTATTTAGATATTAGGGGATATTATCTAGTTTTTAGGTATAGTTATTTCCTTGATCTATGATATTGACTAGATCCTTGATGTCTAGTTCTCTCCTAAATCTATGGTCTTGACTAGTTATTTGATGACTAGTTACTTCTTTGATTCATGGCTTGATCTACGACTGGAATAGTTCTTATATTGTTATTCCTTGTCTATATAATGAAGGCCCATTATCATTTTATTTCATTGAGTTCCATAATAATATATGATATTGCTACTCATTTGTTTGCAAAGGTTTTATGTAAAAATATTCTTGTGAATTTCTTTGATCTTATTGATCATGGTGTTTGATTAGCATTTGGGTTCTTGGATTGGTACGATCTCGGTTATTCTTCCTTTTATTAGTTGTGTGTTTCCTTTATGTGCATCCTTTGTTTACCTACTCTGAAAACAAGATTATATTCCCTCGCAAAAATGGTCGGGATTTTTAGACTCGGCCTTGCAATCTACTACCTACATTTCTTGTTCTTTAATTTCAAGAGAATATTTTCTACAAGGACAAAAACCGAGAAACCCCAATCAACATTTCTCTAAGGTATTCATTAATTTATTTTACACATTCCACGATAGAAGTTTGAAAAATACAAAAAGTTTGGGATTTGAAAATTTGAAAATTTGACTTTTCCCCTCATAAAACAAAAGTGCAGGATATTGAAATTTAAAATATTTGTAAATGAGGGGGAATTCATAATTCAAAATTTATTTTTTTCCCTCATTATGAAATATAAAAATACCATAAATTCAAAACAACATAATTTGTTATTGTCTATAACATATAATAATATAAACACAATAACAAATATGGTATAAGAAAACAAAAGAAATAAATCCTGAATATAGTTTTAAAGTTTAAAAGAATAATGACGCTTATTTATTTATAATTTATTATAAAAATTGATATCGACATTGTTAAATATAATGCATGCTAATTTAATATAATTCTCTAATTAAAATGTTCCACGTGGCAAGTTTAAACCAGATAGTTAAGAAACATTATAATTGACACATATTTCATGTCGGCTTATATATAGGAAAACACTTAGCAATTGTTGAACCCCATTTTCATGATTTTTATTCCTATGCAGGATTTTAAATAATAAAGAATTACATTTTAGTGGTCGCTAAGATATTCCTTTCAATAGGTGTTAACAAACATCTATGCATGTTTTATGTTGGCCATTTATTTGTCAAGGAGAATCCTAGTGGCCACTAGCCTCTATATATTCTAGGATTCCTTTCCAACAATGTATGAAACATTACAGGTTGTCCAACTAAATGTTTTTATGAGAAATACAAAAATATGTACATACAATGTTTATAATAACAAGAGGTAATGGTAGGAGCCTAGCGACCACTAAGTTAGACCATGATTTATTATTTTATCACTATTTTCAAAATAAGAAATTGTTGAGCCTAGTGTCCCCTATGCCATTCATTTCAATAAGTAATGAAGCTTAGCGAGTTGCTAAGAATTTTATCCCATATGAACCGATGTGAATTATATGTTACAAACAATATATATTATGAGAACTACATGAGGCTTGATCTCACTTGAGGGTATGTAGTGCAACACATGGTCGCACTATAGATATTCTAACAAATATCATACAATTATAATCAATGAAACCTACAAGAACTCCATAGCTAAACAAATAGTGTTTACAATGACTAAATGTAATGATAGGGGCCTAGAAACTGCTAATCTAGACCATTATTTATTATTTTATCACTAATTTAAAAAATAATAAATTGTTGACCCTAAAGATCTCCTACATAGTTCCTTTCAATAAGTAATGAATTTAAGTGGTCGCTAAACATTTTCTCTCCCGTAAAAATCGATGTGAATTATATTTTACAAAAAAATTTATCTTATGAGAACTACATAAGGCTTGATCCCTCTCAATTGTATGTAGTGCAACATTTTGATCCGTTAGTAATAGTCCAACCAATATGATACAATTCTAATCAATGAAAAATACTAGGGACTAAAAGCTATACAGACAATGTTTATAATGACAAGAGGTAATGGTAGGATCCTAGCATCTACTACGATAGACCATGATTTATTATTTCATCAGTATTTTAGAAATAAGAAATTTTTGAGCCTAGTGTCCCCTATTTTGTTCCTTTCAATAAATAATAAATCTTAGTGGTTGCTAAGCATTTTCCCCTATACGAACTGATATTAATTATATGTTACAAACAATATATCTTCTAAGAACTACATAAAGAATGATCCCTATGAAGGGTATGTACCGTAGAATGGGTAAGTGCACCAAGTTGGGGGACAATTAAGTGGACATCAAATCCTGAATTTTACATTAAAAACAACAAAACATCAAATTTAGTCTTCCACGGACTTGAACCATGCCGAAAAGTAAAAAATATGTCATAAAAATGGTACCATTGCATAGGGGAGATTGTTAGCTTTGTAGAAATACTGATTTTAAAGTGAATAGAATAGGATAACTATCATTTTATAATTTTTTACTAATAGTAGGTCTTTAAGACACTTTTTCCTGTGAATGTTTATGTCTGGGTTTAAGACTGTAAATTTTGTTTCACTTATTAAAATGTGATAAAACTTATACCATCCCAACCGTGGTGAAATTATACACATGTTAAAAAAATTATTTGATTTCAATATTTTTTGATGAAGTTATGGCGGGCAAACGGAAAGTGCTCTGTTTTCTTTATGTTTTCATACCACTTTCACGGAAAAAATCATAAAAAATAAAATATTACTCAAAAAAAAAAAATAAAATCCATCCCAAGATAGATAGTGGCATCTAACTTCTCACCAAAGGAGAAAAATATATATCAATTTTTGGTCATCCAAATCATGGGCAAACAGACTATAATTTTATAGGCGTTTTTAAAAAAAAACCAAGTCATTGAATTTTGAGTGTTTAATATAGCTAAGATTTTCCATTTTTTAAAAAAATTAGTATTTTAGAAACTAGATTTCAGATGTTACGATTCATATTCCTATAAGTTTTTCTAATTTTGAGTGTATGTATTGCTAATAATCCCTACAAGTTGATATTATGTTGTTATTTACAATATGACGTCCACTTATGACCCCCTTTTTGTCCCCCAACTTGCTGCACTTACCCAAATATGGATCTTCCAGGATATTCCAAAAATATGATATAATTAAAATCAATGAAACCTACTAGTGCTCCATAGAGACCCATACAATGTTTACAATGACATGGGGCAATGGTAGGAGCCTAATGACTATTAAGCTAGAACATGATTTATTTATTTATCATTATTTTCAAATTAAGATACTATTGAGCCTAATGTCCCCTCTTCCATTCATTTCAACAAATAATGAATCTCGGTGGTCGCTAAGAATTTTATCCCATACAAACTGATGTGAATTATATGTTATAAATAATATATCTTATGAGAACTACATAAATATTTATCCCTGTCAAGGGTATGTAGTGTAACACTTGGCTATGTCAGGGATAGTCCAACCAATATGATACATTTATAATCAATGAAAAATACTAATGATCAAATGATGTACAAAAAATGGTTACGATGACAAGAGGTAATGGTAGGAGCCTAGCGGTGGCTAAGATAGACCATGTTTTATTATTTCATCACTATTTTTAAAATAACAAACCGCATTGATCCTAACATCCCCTATATTGTAACTTTCAATAAGTAATGAAGCTTATAAATCGCTAAGAATTTTCTCCCGTACGAACCATTTTTAATTTTATGGTACAAATAATATATCTTATGAGAAATTCATAAGGCTTGATCCCTCTGTAGGGTATGTAGTGTAGCACATGTCTCTGCAAAGATAGTCCAACCAATATGATACAATTACAATCACTGAAACCTATTAGTGCTCTATAGTTTTACTAGTAGTGTTTACAATGAAAAGAGATAATGGTAGAATCCTAATGGCCACTAAGCTAGAACATGATTTATTTACTTATGCTATTTTAAAAATAATAAACTATTGAGCCTAGTGTCCCCAACGTCATTCCTTTCAATAAGTAATGAACCTTAGCACTCGCTAAGCATTTTCTTCCATACGAACCAATGTGAATTATATGATACAAATAATATATCTTATGATAACTACATAAGGTTTGATCCCTCTTGATGGTATGTAGTGAAACAAAAGGCTCGTCGAGGATAGTCCAACCAATATGATACAATTATAATCAATGAAACCTACTAAAGCACTCCATAAGCGTACGGATAGTGTTTACAATGACAAGAGGTAATGGTAGGAGCCTAACGTTTGGTAAGCTAGACCGTGATTTATTATTTTATCACTATTTTAAAAATCTTGGTGTTTTTAACTCTAATTTAATACAATGTAACAAGCAGTAAATTTTTTTAGCCTACAAAGACTACGTTAACCTAAGTTTGAACAATTTGTAATAAATTTATTCATTTAGTATTGCAAATATAACTTATAATCAGAGTAAGAGACAATAGACCCTTGGTGTAGAGGCACTCAATAAACATTTTTAATAATCAAATATTTTAACAAATAAGTATAACCCATCATGACCTTCTAGACTACAATGTTTCTATGAAAGTGGCTAGATTTGCTAGGGCTATACTTATGTTTAAGAAATGTATAAACATTCCTGGTTTTATTTGATAGATTTTTGTGGAATTGGATAAGGACCTCTACACTTTAAATATCTTACTTATACTTGTTACAGACATTTAATCCTCTCAACTACAGTACACATGATATACACTTATTTCACATCGTCTTGTATTACATAAATTTCTTAGCGACCGCTAACTCCGGTAATGTGATTTGTTGCTCAAAACAATATCTTTAAAATACCAAAAATTAGATCTTAGTGTCCTCTACATTATTCCATTCAATAGGTGTAAATGAAAAACAATGAATGTTTTAAGTTCATTTATATGTCAACTAGAAGCTTATGCGCCAATAAGATCTAGATTTTTAATATTCTTGTCATGCCATCTATGTAATGTTATAGATTGTTTGACTCAATGATAATCCTATCAAAAGGTGCAAATGAATGCTTATTCTTTCAATGCGTCATAAATGGATATAACACTTTTGGATAATTTATGTTATTATTGATTTGATCCATAAAATATGAATTCTGTCATATTTTGAAGAGAGTGTTTGAGAAAAAAATCACATTAACGGAGTTAGCGGTTGCTAAGAATTTTATGTTATACAAGATGATGTAAAATAAGTGTATATCGAACATACAATAGTTAAGAGGATTAAATGTCTGTAATTACTGTAACTAGTTGAATGATACATATCATGTCTAGTCGAAGCCTAGCGGTCGTTAACCATTAAGTTAATTACTCTCCAATGATACAAAGTAAGGAACTTTAGAGGTTATTGACTGATATGGTAATACTTATATTCCTTATCAGACAATGCGAAAAAAATATTTTATACTTCATAAATGAACTTATTATTAATGTATTCTACTCCAATTACAGGTAAAATGTCTTCCATTGTTTGTGCTCCATTCTTGATAATTCCATTCATTGAAGGGGGTAATTGTTGGAAGAAAAGAGACAAGGAATGGTTTGTTGAAATCCATTCCCCTGAAAACTACCACATTGACTGTGGTTGTTTTTTGTTATAGATGAAACTCAAGAGGAAGTTAGTATAGTTCTATCCTTAGAAGTTATTGATTCGGGGACACTACATGTTCAGGTCGAATGCATTGAATTTGAAAACAATAAGTGTCTTATTTTGTATATGGATTTGGAAGTTTCTTTATTCAAGAAACAAGAAATGCAAGACTCTATGGGTAGCACACCATATTCCTTGTAGTAATTTTTACACCAATCACAAAGGAAACAAATCCCATATGCACCGACCTAACACCCAAGAGGGTGCTAGGTGATAACCCAAGGCACGCGTGGGTGCTTTGAGTCTCCCTTTTATGTGAGTTTAGTGGGAAACATCATCTATTATCCGAGTTTAAAATAATTGAGAGGAAATAAGACGTACAAGAACCATAAAGCTCAGAACGGATTCTAGGTCCTTGTAGTCATTCCGGATAGAGAAGTGCCTAACAAATTATAGAACCTTCAACAAAAAACAGAAGGAAGTTGTATAAACAATTATACTTAGTTTATAAACATAAATGAAAAAGATCTATGAATAAGGAGGTATGCAACATGGCCATTAATATTCATATAAACCGGTAATCTCATTACGTTCTTTGGGCCCATTACAGAATGTCACGAGAAAGTTAGACCATAGTCATGCATCACATGCCAGGGATCAAGCCCTTCTTCCATACAATGAAAAATTCTATACCCAACCCCTTAATAATCACTTTCTCCTATAGCTTCTACCCGGTCCCACGAGTTCTCGTAGTAATTCTATAGAGCTCGCTCTCTATATTTTTCTCCCTTCTTTCTTTTATGGGTGCTTATATTTATAGGTATCTTGGAATGCAAAATCATCCTTCTGTAGCCTCGAGATCCATTGCCAAGTGTCTGAATGTGGTCCTCCATGGGTGCATGCTCATCCGGCCTGAGCTCACCACTCCTTGCCATGATGGTCTTCTGGAATCCTCTATTGTAGGGCATATTCCTTCAAGGACACCTGCCGCTGGTCGACACCTTATCCATTCGGGTCACGTTTTCTTGTGTCCCACGATAGGGCTAAAATGGCTAATTCTTGAAACTTTAGCTCTTGTACATGCGTACACAACAGGTTTTCTTAAACCCTTCCTTGTGCACCTTTTCCTCGCGCACTCTGCTTTAACTAGGCCTTAAGTGCCTATGCGCATTTGTGTACTTAGCCATTATTTTAGGATCCCAACATTACCCCACACTATGCCGGTTCCGTCTATGGGAATACTTCTCCAATGAATAAATAATTACAATATGTTCCAGAAGAAGAAAATAATTTGGGAAGAGAAAGAATAAGGGGATAAAATAATGGGAGGGTAACTATTGCTACAAACAGAGAGGGAAGTCTCTTTTTAGGTCGGCCTCCAGACTTGTTCTAGGCATCTACCTCACTCTGCACTTTCTCGGCAGATGTCATCTACTAAGGTGTTTACCACCTTATAGCTTAACCCATCTCCCTAGGTAGTCATAGTCCCAACTAACTCTTCCAATTGTTTACCTAGGTCATCAAGTGCATCCATTCTTCTTGTGATTTTCCTAAGTATAGTTCCTTTAACAGTTTTTGATTGAACCCCTTAAGGTTTCAATGGGTTTAGATTTATTTTCGACCTTAGTGAGAATTCTATCCCTTTCTACCCTATTTCCCATATTTTTCTCTTGAAACTCCTTGATCTCCGCCTCATAGTTAATGAGAAGAGTACCTGCCACTCTATCCCTCGTCTACGCAATTATCATATGCAGCCTCAATGGATTGGGTAGTAATCTTGATATCAACAAGGACCTTTCTATATTCAGCTATGAGTTCCATGACTTTCAATTTACCCTCCTTTTCTAAGTGCACAACCACTTCCTCTGTAGATTCCAAGGTGGTGGCTGCCCCTCCATGGTGAGGATCCTTGTTAAGTTCTCTAGACATTCTAGGAAGACCCATACTTCTATGTGGGAGGCATTAGATCCAGATGCTTTAACACTATAACATCATTAATGGATTCCATCTTCTTGTATACCTCACACACTCTAGCCTTCTCATCCCTTATTTCGTGCTTCATTGTGCATTAATCAACTCTTCTTGCTTCAAGATCATATTCCTCTCAACCAACTCATTTTCCTTTTCCTCTAGCTCTTCTTCAAGATATTTTACCATGTCATCTCTTCCTAAGAGCCTAGCCTTAGTCTTGATAAGTGACCTTGGTGACTACATTACACATGCCTATTCATCTAAGAGTTATGGGTATTTACCAAGGGGGTTGTCTCCTTAGCCTCTAGAAATCTTGACATGATTGGCCCTTAGCTTACTTCAAAGCGTGGCTTGGTAATATGGGAATCAAACACCCAAGAGAGCATCTTCCTTGTCTTGGGGTATGTTCCCTCTTCATCAAATGACACCATAACTAGAAGTTTTTCTATGGGTACAGTGATCTAGAAGCACGCACGTAGCACCTTCCTTTGGTCATCAATATAGCCCATGAATTGTCTTCACTTTATATCAAGGATCTTCCTTCTCGAGTGCGCAGATTTGGGGAAGCTCACCATTAGGGGCCCAGGACCTCCTCCCATATACTGACTTGTTCTTTCTCAATGCTTTCCTCCTTATCCTCTCTCATCACAATGTCAGCGCTGCGCTCTAGTTATTTTTCCTTCTGTTTGGGCGCAGTTCTCTTCTTATCAGTTGGGTCCTCAGGGATGGACACCTTGTTTTCTAGATATGCACCCTCCTCAAATTTTTGTCTTATACGGAGGTATACCCGTGCCCGAGATCCTCCTATAATGGGAAAAGTCATGGGTCTCACCATTTAGACCTCATGTGACACGTACCTCTCCACATATGCACGCTTTTTGGGGTATACAAATCCTTTGCGCATTTCTCTATGGTCCCAGTCCAGGATACTAAGGTCCAACCTCAACTTCTTAGATTCTTTAAATCTATTTACCCCTGTTTGGAAGTGTTGGGTGTGAAGGAAAAAGGGAGCTTGCACCATGGGCTCCATGTCTCATCCATCAATTTAAATTTACCGAGGTAGAAATCTTTGGTAAGCAGCAAACTCAGCTTCTCCCTTGGTGGCCACTGGAAATTGTTCAAGAATCCTCCATTCTGCCCTGAACACATTTCTCAAGCATGCATACCACTTCTCTGGGCATACCTTGTGCAACGTCATCATAGTATCATAGGTGTACTTCTCTAACCATTTCACGGGTGAAGGGTTTTCGTGAGGGTACTCCCACACGAATTTGTCCACTTTGCATCGACACTGCAATCTCGAGAACACAATGGTTAATAAGACATTACCAAAAAGGATGTTATCACCTTCTTGTGCGCTCTTCGGCAATCTCTTTCATGATGAATGCGAGACAAGTTGAAGATGGTTCCCTCTCGAAACCATTCTCAGTAAACATTTAGCTAAGACTTATTTACTCGGATCCATCATTCATATCCATTTAATTTTTCACAAGGTGTGCGGCCATTTTCATCACTGGGTCCTTGATGTCCGTGATATCAAAGTACCTTGATCCCTTTTCGTACGCATAAGAAGCGATGCTTTCTTTAATTGCCTCCTTGTCGCATAGGTTGTCCTCCAAAATTTCTCCTTCATAGATGAGGCCTGTGAAATGTGAAACAAGCTGAGGGGTAATGCGCATCTTACACATTGTAAAGTGAAAGTAATCTTCATGCACGCGTGACATCAACCATTGATATAGACACTCAGGATTTCTGAAGTAGGTCAACTCAAAGAGTTGTAATAACCCTGACTTTTCCAACTTTACTTTCACATCATTGTTATAGATGGGAAAACCCTCTGGTGTCCTTTTATCCGTCGGGCACACTAGCTCCAACGCCATTTCCTTTTCTATTGTGCTTGAGTGATGATTATTATCATTCACTACCATATTTCTTAAATGAGACTCCCACTCCCACCCAAGCAATACTCCGTCTAGGTACTACATTTTTACATACCACTCTTCATTTGTACTCACGACAGTTTCTTGTTGCTTTCTCTTGCCTTTTCCCTTTCCCTTCTTAGGTGTGCCAATTGGTTTCTTGGGTGCCATTGTTTATGTTAACACTTCAACTTCTTTCACTTGCTTTGTTTTACTACCCCTTTCCAAGTTTAGATCTCAAATTGGTGAAGAAACTCTTTTTCGACCCATGCCCTAGATACCAAACCCTAACTGGAATCTCTTTTCACCAGATGACGCTTCTCCACAACTCTTCCCATGCTTATGAATCACTTCCTTTCTGGTCAGTCAAATCTACGCTTTGGTCACTTATGCTCAAATTCTTACAAATATTCTTGTGACCGATCAACTTTGCAAACCCTAAGCGAGTAAAAATCTCTTCTTCATATCCACAAATTAAATAATGAAGTGTCCAAACTTCTATTTATAACTTTTCCTATTTTTAAGCATTAAATGTTACTTCACCTACCACGATTACTTTTAGCATTTAATGTGGATTTTTCAAAAAAGCCAAACTTTAACGCTTTACTCACGTACTCCAACCTTGTGTGAACAATTTTCCCAACCTTCCGCGGGCACGAACCAATCCATCTTGACAGGGAGACTCTTGCACATGCATAACCGACATCAAAGGCACTTCTTCTATCATGATGATTTTTACTCTTGCCTCGCCTCATGTTACTTTTGCACTTTTTCCTCCTTTGTATGTGGGATCGAAAGTAGCCTTACCTTGACACCAACCATCCTTTTCCACCTTTTCTTTCATACACCTCTTTTAACAGGGCCATTTGACTAGGATTTCCAACACAATCATCCTTGGCACTTCATCCAAACTTTCCTTCACATTACTCCACTCCACACTAAAGTGATACGCGGTCCTCTACGCATGAAAAACCCTTAAAAAGTAACAAGGTTACCGGCACCCAAGGTGTAAAACACAAAAATGCGAAAGGGAAACATAATAAAGGAAAAAGTATAAAGGAAATTCTAAACTATCGGAAAAATAGCCTTATTTACAAACACCAAGAAGCCTTAGTTATAGTAGGGCTTCAACCTACTCCCATTGAAGTGTCTAAACAATTTCGTTCCATCCAAAGATTTGCCAGAAGCGGCATGCGCCTAAACCAAGGTTGTAGAAGATTATATAGGGACCTAACCAATGGAAGTTTAAATTCCCGTGGTGGTGGTGCGAAACTATGATCATACAAGTAAGACCATCTTCCCAACCTCAAACTTATTGTTCCTAATGTGGTGATCATGCCATGCTTTTTTCTTTGATTTTTCTTCTATTTGGCTCCACCTGGTGAGTGATCATCTCTCATCCATTTTCATCATTTTATCAATCCTTTCCTCTAACACTTGCTCATCAGCCAACCCTCCTACACGCACTATTCATAGAGAAGGTAACATGAACTCAACCGAAAAATAGCTTCTGCGCCAAACACCAATCGAAATGGTGTGGCTCTTCGACCTCTTATAAGTGTTTCTATAAGCCCATAATATAGCTAATACCTTTTCATTTCAATCTTGTCTTCTGAAATCACAAATATTTGTTAGGGTATGGCTTAGTATCTTATTAAATGCTTCCGCGGTTCCATTTGCTTGTGGATGATAAGGTGTAGTCTTGTGATGAGCCACCATGAATTATGCTAACGGGATCTTCACGGTCTCATTTGAGAAACATGTACCCCTATCGTTGGTTAAACTTAAAGGGCATCCATACCTAGTGATAATGTTTTCCAACAAAAATCTTGATGTTGTAGCCACCGTATAGTATTTAGTTGGGGTTGCCTCTTCCCATCTTGTTAAATAGTTCGTGTAAGTGATTATATAGTGTGATCCAGTCCTACGCGCTGCTGGTACAATAGAGCCTACAAAGTCTATTGCCCATTTCTCAAAAGGTTTAGTGCTAGGGATAAGGTGTAAATAAATTTCATCTCTCCTTCCTGGCTTGCCAAAGTGCTAACAATGGTCGCACACTTTACAATAGTCCTTATAATCCTTATATAGAGTTTCCCACCATAATCTTGCCATTAATATTTTACGTGTGGTGGCATCACCTGCATAATGTCCACCTGCACTTCCTCTGTGTGCTTCCTCTATGATGGTGAGGTGCTCATGCTCTAGTACACACTTGCGCAAAACTTCATCATGCCCTAATTTGTATAGGTCCCCACTAATCAACATGTAGGGCGCGGTGCGTATGGCTCATTGATTTTTCTCTAATGTCTTCATCCCTTCCGGTGCCACACGTTCATTTAAAAACTGTAATTTCCTCCAAATCCAAGGGCACGAACCACAACCTAAATAGTTGCACATCTGGCATAGTCTCCTCAATGATCTATGTGTCCTCCCTTGAATAGATTGTTGAAAAATGATTAGGTCCACAATTACTCTTTCTAGGCTTCACAACTACCGTGAATTCAAACTCTTGAAATAATAGCACCCACCGACATATGCGCCCTTGTAGAATAGGCTTGTTTACCAAGTAATTTAATGCCATGTAGTCGGTGTAAAATAGAAAGGGAGTTGCTAGAAGATACTGTCTGAACTTGTGAAGCGCGTAGATCATTGACAATGCTTTGTGCTCGGTCGTAGTATAATTCTGCTATGTTGGTGTCAACTTCCTACTTGCAAAGCATAGGGGTGATCAACAATTCCCTCACCAGGCTATGTAAGCACTACCCCAATAGCCATTCCGGAAGCATCCACATGAACATGGAAGGGATTATCCTAAGAGGGGAAATGTAGTATAGGCACAGGTAACCTATCCTTTAATGTGTCAAACACCTTCTGCTATGCCTCTCCCCAATGGAAGGAACTCTTATGTCTGAGTAATTCTTCTAAAGGCATGGCGATCTTGGCATAACCCTTAATGAATTTCCTGTAATAACTTGTATGTCCAAGAAATCTACGCACTACACTTTGGCTAGCTTCCCCAATCCTACAATAATTGTAACCTTGACAAGATCTACTAGCAAGCCCTCCTTACATACGATATGCCCCAATAACTTTCCAAAGGGGGTAGCAAAGACACACTTCTTAATGTTGAGGGATATCCTCAACTGCCGGCACCTTTCAAACATCAATCTCAAATTTTCACAACGGTCCTTTACTATCCCATACACCGTCCCAATCATCCAAATAGACTGAAGAAATTTGTGGATGAATTCCTAGAACGTCTGTACCACAATGCGTGAGAAAATAGTGGGCGCATTCTTCAACCCAAAGGGCATGACCATGTATGAAAAACTTCCCAATTTAGTGGTGAAAGTTGTCTTCTCTTGGTCTTCCTTTGCAATATGGACTTGGTAGTACCCCAAAAACCCATCTGTATAGGAATAGATTTCACACCCAGTGACTCCCTCCAAAATTTATTCAAAGTGAAGGGGTTGGAAAAGGGTCGATAACACAAACTAAGAACTCAACTCCCTATAATCCATGAAAATCCTAATCCACCCATCCTTCTTGATGCTTATTACCATTGGAATTATCCACTTCAATTCTTCAACAACTTCAATGATCTGGATGCTATCATTTTGTTTATCTCTTCTTTTACTTTCATGCACAAGTTGGGATTCATCAGTAGGGTCTCTTCCGACTAGGCACACACCATCCTTGACTTTATCCTCATCTCCCCTAAGGAATGATGGACACTTTTAAGCTCATGGTACCCATGTAGGAATAAATCCTCAAATTTACGCAAAAGATAAATGATAAATGAATTCCTTCTCCGACCAATAATCTCCAATGATAGCTTCCTTAGGTTCTTCTCACGAACTAATGTTAACCCTTTTAGTTTTTAACGGTTCATGGTAAGCGCGTGCATGAGTATCAAAGCACTATCCACTACCTTGCTCATCCCTAGAATGGTTAACATCCAAGCTTTACGCTTCCTCCCCATCAATTATGTATACAATATTTCCTTTCTCCTCTTCCACGCATGCATGCTCAAATTGAGCCTCTTATGTTTCTTCTTCTCCTTCAAAGTGTTCCCCAGGATCTAGTTCACCAAGCAAGTCCAGTAGCCTATCTTCTACCATGGTACTATCCCCCATTGTAAGGCACTTGACAACCTATAATGCCTTATCAACTGATGGCTTGGTAATTTGATACTCAAATTCTTGGACAAGGTCAACACCTAGTTCTTTTTGATTCCTTGGTTGGCGGCGTGTCTTAGAGTGGATGTACCATGCGCGCACATAACCTTGTAGTGTATAATACAATTTTTGCACCCATAGAGATGGTGACAAATCTTTTTTGCCTCCTCTCTAGACCCTTTCACACTCTTGGATATGGAAAGAAGCGGGCTCCTTACCATGGTAGTCTTTGATGATGGTGGGCGTGTTGTTTTAGAGAAAAAAACAGAGAATGCAATTCTCAATTCACGCCATTCCAAAAGATTATCTTGATGTGTTTTCCACCAACTTGACGATCTTGAGTAGGTTGTAATTTATCATTTCTCTTCTATCTAGTTCATTTTTCCAATGGACCTCCATTTCTCACAAGAAATCTTCCGGATTAGCCCTGCCTGAGTAACTGGGTAGTTTCCTCCCTCGCAGGCACCAAAATCTACGCGTCTTTGTTACCTTAGTCACCGGTCCTTTCGAATGTCATCCAATCAACTCATAGGTCCCATGTGCCCAATTGTCACATGTTATACTTGTGGTATCACTTACAGAATGGGCATCCTCAAACTGGATAACTCCTTCTATGGGATGGATTATCTCAGGATCCCTGATTGAGCACACATATATTCTATTAAGGACCTCTTCTCCCAAGGGCTTTGTGTAGGGTGCTGACTCTCCATCTATCAAGGGATGATTACCCATTCTTCTTTGTTTTCAAAACTGATATATCCTTTGTTAAACTTGATATTAGCATTATTCTTGTAACACCATGGTCGCCCAAGCAATACCGGGAAATTATCCGCCTTGGAAAACACCAAGACCTCAAAGTCCCTAGTAAACTTGGCCCTGTGAATGGTGATAGCTACATCTTTTAAGACAAAAATGGGTGTTTCCTTTGTTTTGTTAGCCAAATATAGCACATTCGAAGATGGTTGTAACATGGGTCTCCCCATCTGATGCCAAGCATCTAATGTGAGAACATTGACCTCCACGCCTGTGTCAATGAGGATATTACTAAGGAGTCATCCATCAACAACTGCATTTAATGTGATCTCCTTGTCATAATCAAGGATGTGGGGGGGGAGGTTTACATGTTAGATCTGTTTCTCACACTCCACTCTCGCCATGTGTTATTTTCTCTCTAAGTCATTCTCTAAAGCAAGGAATAATATTCTCTTGCCTAAGCATTTTACAAACTTTCTTGACCTCATCTAGGTCATGTTTTGGCGCCCCGACCTCCCTTCTTTACTCCTCCTTCCTGGACTTTTTTTTAGACACTAGATTTCTCCTTGTAAGCTTTTAATGATGTCCATGGTTTCTTGACATAACTCCTTTTGATGCGTAGGGTCCGGGTGCTTCTACGTGTACCACTTCTTCCCTTGAAACCAAGATCTTCTACCTTGGTACTTCCTTTGCATGTGTGACCTCTACTCTTGTTGTTACCATAACATATTCCAAACCCACATCACATGTCACTCATGGCATCCATTATGTGCCCATCCTCTTAATACTTACCATTGCAGTGCCCTTGTCTTTCTAGTGTTGTTGATTCATGTGCTCAAACAACTCAGGGCACTCCTCATACTTGTGTTTCTTCCCGCACCATGAGCACTGTAATAGATCTAGGTACTCTGGTTTGTAATGCTTCGTAGACCCACAATTAAAACAGGTTCCATGTGGGAACTCACTCCTTCCTCCTCTATGGTTACCATGACCCCAGAATCCTCCATAAAATCCCCTTCTGTGCGTGCCTCCTTTTGCGCACTCCTAATAATGGTAATCATCACTTTTAGAACTACTGACAATGTTGATATGGCACACCCCATAATAAATGGCCTCATGGATCTGGTCAATGAGCCTATAATCCTTAGTAGCATGGGTCATAGAGGTGTAGATTTAGTAGTAACAGGACACATTATTCTCGAATTACGTGCTATAACAAGGACATCTACTTGTATCATGGTCCCCATGAAAAATTTCATGATCACTTGTCACGGCACATACTATCCTCCAGGGGAAAATATCCTTGACATGCCCCTCTACTTAACAATCTATACACCATATATCACTGTGAGTCTCATGGGCTGAGTTCACAGACAACTTCTCTAGCTGCTTAGCCATAACAACAATTTGAACTTCCAAAATGGGCTAAAACTAGTATTAACACTTCCGACAGCTTTGGCACGTAGAGCAGCTTCTAACGCCTCATGAGGATCTGTGAAATTTTTATGGGATAGAGCTCTTCTAAAAGGAGTTATCAACCCCCCAAAAAACCACTAAGCATGTTGTGAAGGGTGAATATCATATGATAATTTTGACATGATGGTTTTGAACCATGCATCATACTCCCGCACACTCTCTGTTGTTCCATGTTGAATCTCTTGCAGGGCGTTAATGTTCTTCTGTTAAAACTCAGGGATGTGGAATTTTGCCAAGAAGGCGTTCTTTAAAGTAGTATAATCCACCACCGTTTGATGAGGATCATATTTCCTATACCAACTATGCACACGCCCCTGCAACGTCATTATAAATTAACTTGCCTTCCACTCTAGGGTTGTGATCCCTTTTGTGTGTCATAGTAGTTCACACTTGTGAACATGTTCTACAGCATCTTTAATACCCCTATATTCTAGCAAATGTAAAGACATCTCAAAGAAGAATTGAGGAGGTGGCTGGGGCCCTTGTCCTTCGAGTCGAGCCTTCATTTCCTTAGGTGTTTCCTCCACCACTAGATTCACCAGATCCACCAGGTCCTATGCCTCCTAACCCACTAATTCCACAAGGTCCATGAGGTCATCTTCCTTCCCACTAGATCCATTAGGTCCACTAGGTCCTGTAGTGGTTGTGCCAAGGGTCCCTAAAGTTCCACTCGGCGTGCACACCGACGGTCTATGATACAACCCCACTACCACTAGTGTACCCCGTGTCACTCCCAGATGCGAGACCAAAGGCTTGTGTACTTGCTCCTTGTCCAAAAATTCCTCCAAATATTGGAATAGTATGCGTAGCCATAGAAGTGGGAAATGAGAAATTATATCTCATGGGTATAGATCATTCACTTCTATTGGTACTAACTAGGTTAGCAATACTCCTCCCTTGATCCGGAAAATGAAGTAGCAGGCTTGGTCACTAGGTGGGTTCAGATGCATGCCAACAACTCTTCTCTCTCCACATGACGAAATTTCATTAGAAGCTAAAGGGGTCTCTCTTACACACTTGCCAAGATGGGGTAGCATAGACTGCTCAGGTTCCACGTCCTCTGTGTGAACCTCAACTCCTTTCTATAACATCTACCTCCATAGGTCCATCACACTTACACAATCACATTGTCTAGCAATCTCTCTTTCACACACTTCATTGTACTTGAGTCACCTTTCTTCCCTTTCTTTCTTTGTCGTAATATTTTCCATCTTCTCATCTTCTTCCTCACCCAGTACGCAGAATAGTTTAGTGGCCATTGAAAATGCCTCTAAACTCAAGGTAACAATCAAGATCTTCATTTCCAAAGGAATAGCACGTAGAAATGATCCTCTCGGGCTCCCACAAAAACTCAAACTCAGCAACTTCCAGATAAGAATATGTAGAAATAGCGTACTCTAGAGTGTAGCTAGCCAACACACCTTTCCACCAATGATCCACAACACGAGTCATGTCGGACCGCATCCCTGCGGCCTCTCGGTATTCTTCTTGGGTCCACGTGTGTGATCTATAATTACAACTTGATCTAGACACATATGTTGAGATCCATTCATACAGTTCTACTGGGAAGCAACAAAAAAGTTTCATACAAATCATGGTAGAGGTTTTCTTCTACCCATCTTCATGCATCAAACCTAGATCTAGTGTTGAATCTCTGAGAAAATTCATCCTCCATGATTTTGAACCATGATTCAACACTTTCCAAAGTTAAACGCTTTGTCATTACTCATTACATAGATCATGATGTATGTCATTTCCCACTACAACTTTGAAAAGAGGTCCCGACAATGGAACCAAGATGTAGTCATTTTTACACCCATCAAAAAGGAAGGAAATCCCATGCATGCCAGCCTATCACACAGCGGGTGCTAGGTTCTCACTGAGGCATGCACAGGTGCCGAGTCTCCCTTTTATGCGAGTTTAGTGGGAAACATCATCTATGATCCGAGTTTAAAAGAATTGAGAGGAAATAAGACCTACAAGAACCATAGAGCTCAAAATGGCTTCTAAGTCCTTACAGTCATTCCAAACAAAGAAGTGCCTAACAGATTATAGAAACTTCAACAAAAAAGAAAGGAAGTTGTACAAAAAATTATACTTAGTTTATAAACATAAATGATAAAGAGCTATGAATAAGGATGTATGCAACATGACCATTAATATTCATATAAATGGGTAATCTCATTATGTTCATTAGGCCCATCACGAATGTCACAGAAAGGAAGAGTGTAATCATGCATCATAGCAGGAATCAAGCCCTTCTTCCATACAATGAAAAATTCTACACACAAGTCCCTTAATACATCACTTTCTCGTATAGTTTCTACATAGTCCCGAGAGAGTTCTCGCAGTGAATTTGCAGAGCTCTACTCTCTATATTTTTGCTCCCTTCTTTCTTCTATGGGTGCTTATATTTATAAGTATCTTGGAATGCCAACTCATCCTTCCGTTGTCTCGGATCCATTGCAAAGTGTCGAATGTGGTCTTCCATGGGAACATGCTCCTCCAAGCCCGAGCTCACCACTCCTTGCCATGATGATCTTCCGGAGTCCTATATCATAGGGCATATTCCTTGCAGGCCACCATGTCACCAGGTTGGTACCTTATCCATTCGGGTACCCTTTTTCTCGTGTCCTGCCCGATAGGTCTAAAATGGATAATTCCTTAAACTTTAGCTCTTGTCCACATGTGCACCATGGGTTTTCTTAAACTCTTCCATGCGCACCTTTTCCTCAAGCGCTCTCCTTCAACCAAGCCTTGCACACCTATGTGCCTTTGTGTACTTAGCCAATATTTTGGGGTCCCAACATTCCTGTTCAAAATATGGTTTGAATTTGGGGATGCTTATAGATTATGAAAATAGTTGCTATTCAAATGGAGAAGAAATTCATAATGGCATTTTCCAAAGATTAAGAAAATTGTATAGAAACAAAGAACCTCTTTTATTTGTCATTTATAAATAGAAAAGGTTTTTTTCACCTCCAAAACATGCCAAGATGTTTACTATGCTGAGGCAAAAATATTTGTCTAAATTGGAGATTAACCCATCTAAATCAAAGTTTCATGGGTTAAAAAATAATACTAAATCAACTACATTGTTGAAGAAAGAAACCACTATATTCGAGAAAATAGAACCTTCAACTATTCAGTAGTTTCATTTGTTTTTATTCAATGGTGAATTATTTTCAATTTATGTTTCAAGGTGCCATGTAGCACCTCCAGAATATCAATATCATCCTATAGATGATGAAAATGTTGACCTTCTTGTCCACTCCATGTTGATAAATGTTATTCCTACATAGAGGGATACAATTCTTCTTCCCTTCTTGTATTCTCTGTGAATAATGTTGTAGAACTCCATGATCCGAATGAATTGGAAAGGGATGATGTGAAATTTTATATACTTGATGGCCAACATACAATATGTGCACAAAAAAATATTTTGGGCTCAAATACATACAAATCTTTACATTCAAGGATACGGTTTTGAAAGTCTCACATTCTATCTGGGAAAGCATCTACCAAATCCATTGCTAATATTTCTAAACAACATAATAGAGGAAAAAAACAATGATAGAAACCAAGTTTATTGAGTTGTTGTACATAGCTAGATCAGTTTGGCATTCTCTAGGATGTCCTCAACATCCCAGATTGACAAAAAAGAAAAAGAGTGGAAGGTAATGTATTTTAATTATATTGCATTGGTTATTAACATTTAATTTCATCATATAAAAAGATAAAAAAATATTTTTCTTTGAATGCAGAACTTTGAGAATCAATTCCTTTCAATTTTCCTAGTGCAAAAACCAAAGAGTCTATACGAAAAATGGACTTTTCTATTGTTTCCTGATGATATATGAAATAAATGGAAAACAAAATTTCATTTTTTTAGATTAGGTGGCCTATTATTTCACCTATTAAGGATAATTAGGTTAAATTTCAGGCAAATTCACCTTTGGCAAGATTCATAGAAAATTCATTCGAGGGCTCTTTATAGGAATGACCAACAAAGAACTATCATTACTAGTTGATAAAGTGCAATTAGGGGATGTCTGGTTAATTTTATTTGTTGAGGCAATTATAATAGGAAAGACATTTGATTCTTACTTCCAGAGAATAAATAAAGATAGAAAGATGAGAGAAAAAGTTCTACATTATTTGAAAAATAAACATCCAGATAATATTGTATTGATAACTTGTAGTGAATCCAATGTAATTGAAAAAATTAATTTACATGAATCGAACTACCGCTAATTTTACGTACTTTTGGGTGAAGAGAGAAAGGGAAAAAGAAAATATGATTCCCATATAACGGAAAAAATGAAAAAGGACCTGAGGTGGTAGATGTTTTTCTTGTTGAGGCTTAGAAAATATTTGACACCTATGTGATGTCAATGGATGGAAGTATTCTAGCAAGGATGAAAGACACACAATATTTTACTTGTCAATGTGCATATCCATTCCATATTGTTTCAACTTTATCAACTATTACTTGACTAATCCTTTCAATGCTGAAAGTGTGATCACTGATTTTTACAATTTGTCTAAGGATAGTTCGTTTGATGTGATAATGGATATTCTAACAGATTATTGGAACCAACATTCTATATTGTATTATTATTTTCTCATACTAATTTATTATTAAAATTTTTTAAGATACGGTAAAAAAATTATAGAAAAGGTTAAAGACAATGGAGATTCAATTACGGATGGATCTTATAGTAGACTCTATGAAACCAATGTGAAATTTGAATTTTTTTGTCTTATGTACATAATAACTGGTGTGCACAACTTCAAAATTAACGATGATAGAGAAGAAGTTACAAGGATTGGATGGAGAAAATTCCTCAAAAATTTGTAATCTGTAAGAGAAATTGGCCTATAAGGAAAAATCCAACCTTTTCCTTAAGAACGATCTTATGAGTTTTAGGTGAGATGTTCACTTGATGTTATTGCCAAAATTATCTAATAATGAGATCTTTACTGGTGGAAGTGTCAAAATGTGTGCATTAGTTGATTCCAATCTATCTGCTATTTTTATTGTTGAGACACATAGTCAATAAATGTTTTTGAAAAATTACTATTCTCATATGAATAAAGGTTTGTTGCCGAAGACAACTTGAACAAGTTATTTTTTTAATGGCTGTGAACCGATATAAGCTACTTATAAGTTTATTGATTATGTAGACAACCATGAAACTATAGGAGATAATGTACAACCCTTTCAACTTAATGCTACATAACTAGTTCAACATGGTGATTTACCTTTAATAATTTTATAAATATGTTTAATGAGCTCTATTTTCAATTTCGGTGGTTTTAATTTATCTAACAATATTATGCTTTTTTAGAGTTTTTATGACATATGTGGAGGATGTGGGCACATATGACACAAATACATAATCAAATCCTGGTATGTTAGTCATGTGAATTTATAAACAAAGTGATATGAAAACGTGTGTTGTATTTTTTTCACTTCTAAAAGTTTCCAAAGATCGTGATTTTATTAACCAATTTTTAAGTATTCTAAACTCCACAAATTGATTAAATTCTGATTATTATGCATCCATAGAAGTGCAAAAAACTTGTGTAGCAAATAAATAATCAGAAAACTGAAAATATTCAGATAACAAACAAGATTGTTTATGGGGTTCAAAAATTCCTACGTCCCCGGGTTCAGATTGAACCGATCCATTAATAATATTGAAATGTAAGTACAATAACTATTAAAAATAACCAATAATGAATCAAAACCTACAAATGAGCTGATCAATGTCCCAAGAACTCTGAAAAATAGTAGAAACTGTCCCAAGAATGATCTCGTGGCTCCTACAGTGTTTTCACAATGTGATCTCCCTGCAATTGTGTTAGAAAAACACCTACAAATAGAGATTTAAAAAAATTCTATGAAAAAAATCATATATCTGAGATCATCTCTGAATTCTAAACATTTTTCATGTTTACACCAAGTCACAATTCGGACCAGAAGTGCATTGAAATTTGTGTTTTCCAACTAGCTGTCTTGAAGATCCCTGTTAAAAACTGCATTCAAAGCTTCCAAAAACAGGTTAAAACTCAACAAAAATATCAAATCTTACATCGTTGGAATCTTCTCATAATTTTCTTCATTTCATATTTTTACTCTGAGTTCTCATTCTGAGTGCAAGGCCTTCAAAAATGGCATTTTCTGAAAACCGCCTCCTTATGGCTTTACACAGACCTGTACCCCCTTGTATAAGTTGAAGCGCCCAATTTTATAATCTGCCTAAGCCTCTAGGTGAGTTGGTTAGTGGATTACTCTTGGGCAGCGGAGGTTATGGGTTCAAGACCCGGCGGCATGCATTATGGCGGAGTTTGTTTTGCATGGGGGATAAGAATCCCACATTCTCCGCAAAAGGGAATGATTTGTGGTTTAAATTGGGCATGCTGACCCATATAATACGTGACTAAGGTCATGTCCTCCCCCAATTTACTCAGGATGTGCATTTTTCTCCCACCTAGTCATGTGGGTTTTTTTGGAGGATTGTGTTAGCGACTCCATGTGGCGAGCTAGATGGTTATTCGCCCATTGAATCGGGCTTTGCATTGGTTTGTTTAACCGCCCGTGATATGGGCCGAGCTTTGTTTGTGGAACCACCAAGTCATTTGAGGGGATATTGTAAATCCCAAACCATGTGGTATATATTCCAAACCTGTCCGTGAGGCTTCAACCAATCCTGAATAATATGGGATATAAATACGAACATACGTGCCATGCGGAAATATGATCAACTCGACCATGGAGAATAATATAAGCCTCGAACATTACCAAGAATAACATGGTGAATAATTATGAGGTAATATAAATTTCAACATTGGAATTTTTCTCCTTTTTCCACTTGCCTGATGTTGACTAAGCCACTTGGCCAATTGTGCACGCATCCACGTTACCATGGACCTGTTGACTAATGTTGACCTTCCGATTGACCAAAATTTGACTAGACATATCTTGAGCTCGAAGTGTCTATTTTTGCATTCTCACAGTCATTGGAAAGCTCTCGAGATGATCTTCTGCACTGATACCATTTAGGTATGTTTAGGGAACTTTTAGAAATGATCCCCCGATCACACCTCCCTACCGAGAAGGCTTTTGTCCACAAAAAGTTGTGTATCAACCCACAAATAATGTTATCTCTTCCTGCATTACACAAACACATACAAGAACCTAAAATAGCATTATGGGTTAGTAAAAATACAAATAGTTGATTAGCTAATTACATAACTGATCAGATAATAACACCCAATTAAGCTAGTGTTCAACCGAAATGGTGCAACCACATCAACTACTGCACAACCGTGAACCTGTCATACCCCACTATAATGCCATCACAAATAATCGATTAGATAATAACACCCATTCTATTATGGAAAGCTAGTGTTCAACTATCACTTTGTGATATAGCCGATTACCAAAAATTACAATTCAATAACACAGCTAAAAAAATCATTCTCATATCAAGTTATGCAAGACATTAAAGCGCCCACAATTAGGCTAGTGCCCACTTTGCCCATTTGAAATCAGAATAACTGCAAGTATTCACTATCGAATATAATAGACTATCAACGCCCAAAAAAGCTATAGTCAACAACCTGAATCAACATGAATATGCCAAAACAATTATATGTATCGCCATCACAAATAATAACTCGAGATAATAACACCCATCTATAATGAAGCTAGTGTTTAACTGACACTTTGTGATTATGCTGATTACAACTACAAGTTTCAAATTTAGACATGCTACTGATGCCTATCCCTACATAGTGTTTTCAACAATGGAACTACCAACCAATCGAGAAAACAAAACATGAGTATGATGAACCTATCACTCAAATCTTCTCTTCAGTTGTTTCCATTCATTTTCAAAGCTTAAATATCAACTTAGGAACAAATCCTTATCAATCAACAGGAATCCCTAAAATATAGCTCTGAAATTTTTTTTTGCTTGCCTACTATCAACAATTTACTGTAGTGCAAATATAAAGTTGAGGAGTGTTTTTCCAAACCAATCACTTGGGTTTTTCCGTTTTGGTTGTTTTACCTTCTCAATACCACAATGAGTTTTAGTTAGGTTTAGCACGGTTGGTTTTACAATATTGTTCTTTTTAACAACTTTCCAATTTTGTTGTTTAGAAACAAACCAACAAACCTTAACATCATGACCATTCCTATTACAATGGGAACAAAATTTAACTTCCCTGTTTTTAGGAGTCTTACCCATTTTACCATTCTTAGAACTCTGTCTACGAGAATGATTCCCCTATTTAGGAGAGGTAACATTCTTGCCATTTCTCGCCTTTCCTTGGTGAGATTGGTCTTTAGCACCTACCTTATCATTCAAAAAAGGCATTAACTTCTTAGTAAAATTTTTCCTCTTCCAACAATATGCAATGAATGATTACTACCTTCACAAAATGTGCAAGGAAAGCATATTTCGCCTACCAAAGCTATATTGTTCCAATGAAAGAGTGTATTAGAAGTTTTAGGATTTGATTTTCTCTTAGTGCTATTTTTAGTGTAAGTGGAAGGAGGTGGAATCTGATTACCTCTTTTACTGTTTTATTACACCTTTCATTGTTCCTCCTAATGGTGGAATCCTACAATTCTAGTGGCATAGATCCTTGCATTTTTGGAAGCTTGTCTTCCTTCAAATTACTTTTGGAACTTTCTCCAATTTTCATTTTCCCACTAGAATAACCCAAACCTCGCAAACCGAGGCTGATCCTCTGCATCTTGGGTTAGCATCACCTTGTCCATTTTTACTAAGGCCCTTTCCATTAAATCCCATCTTAACCATTAGCTTAGACTCAATTCCCTTAGTGTGTTTTTCAAACTAACCCAAAGGAATATCTGAAACTGAATGAGAGGAAGAATTAAAATGTGAACAACTTATAGTGCATTCTATCATAGTACCTACATCTGATTTGGAAGGCATTTCCTTCTTATGTTCACCTTGTTGCAGCTTTTCCAAGAGGGCATCCTTGGTCCATATTTCTTCCTGCAACTCTTTAACAAAGCCCATCAACTTCTTGCTCTCTTCAAGCATCTTGTTGACATACTCCTCTTTCTTGGTTATAGAGGATTGTGGCTCAGATTTTAACCGCACTATTTCCTCTTCCAAGGAATAAAATTTATCTCTCAAGAAAGAGTTTTCTTCTTGGAGTTGGTGGTTTATGGCTTCAAGCTCATCCAGTTGCTCCTGTTTGGATGACTTGCCCATGATTCGGTTCTGCAAACACAACATGTACTTCCAAAACTGCACACTGCGAAAGAAGATTAACAAGCCCCAAAATGTCTGCACATTGAAAATTGAAATCAATACTAAAAATGAAGCCAAATTTTCAAACACAATTAGAAGCTAATCCGGTAATCTAACTGCTCTGATACCAAACTTGATCTAAAAACGTGTGTTGTATTTTTTTCACTTTTAAAAGTTTCCAAAGATCGTGATTTTCTAAACCAATTTTAAGTATTCTAAACTCCACAAATTGATTAAATTTTGATTATTATGCATCCATAGAAGTGTGGAAAACTTATGTAGCAAATAAATAATCGTAAAGCGAAAACATTCGGTTAACAAACAAGATTGTTTACGGGGTTCAAAAATTCCTACATCCCCGGGTTGATTGAACCTATCCATTAATAATATTGAAATGTAAGTACAATAACTCTTACAAACAACCAATAATGAATCAAAACCTGCAAATGAGCTGATCAATGTCCCAAGAACTCTGAAAAATAGCAGAAACTATCCCAAGAACGATTTGTGGCTCCTATAGTGTTTTCACAATGTGATCTCCCGCAACCGTGTTAGAAAAACACCTACAACTGGAGATTTAAAAAATTCTATTAAAAAAATCATTAATCTGAGATCATCTCTGAATTCTGAACATTATTCATATTTACACCAAGTCACAATTCGGACGAGAAGTGCATTGAAATTCGTGTTTTCAAACTAGTTGTCTTGAAGATACATTAAAAACTGCATTCAAAGCTTCCAAAAATAGGTTAAAAGTAAACAAAAAATATCAAATCTTACATTGTTGGAATATTCTTAGAATTTTCTTCATTTAATATTTTTACTTGAGTTCTCATTCGAAAGTGCGAGGCCTTCAAAAATGGTGTTTTTCTGAAAAGCGCCTCCTTATGGCTTTTACCTGGACACTGTCCCCCTTGTATAAGTTGAAGCACCCCATTTTATAATCCGCCTAAGCATCTAGGTGAGTTGGTCAGCGGATTACACTTGGGCAGTGGAGGTTATGGGTTCAAACCCGGCGGCATGCATTATGGCGGAGTTTGTTTTGCATGGGGGATAAGAATCCCACATTCTCCAAAAGGGAATGATTTGTGGTTTAAATTGGGCATGCCGACCCATATAATACGTGACTAAGGTCACGTCCTCCCCCATTTTACTTAGGCTGTGCATTTTCTCCCACCGAGTCATGTGGGTTCTGTTGGAGGATTGTGTCGGCCACTCCATGTGGCGAGCTAGATGGTTATTCGCCCATTGAATCGGGCTTTGCATTGGTTTGTTTAACCACCCGTGATATGGGCCGAGCTTTGTTTGTGGAACCACCAAGTCATTCGAGGGGATATTGTAAATCCCAAACCATGTGGTATATATTCCAAACCCGTCTGTGAGGCTTCAACCAATCCCGAATAATATGGGATATAAATACGAACATACGTGCCATGTGGAAATATGATCAACTCGACCATGGAGAATAATATAAGCCTCGAACATTACCAAGAATAACATGGTGAATAATTATGAGGTAATATAAATTTCAACTCGGCATTTTTCTCCTTTTCCACTTGCTGATGTTGGTGAGCCACTTGGCCAATTGTACACGCGTCCACGTTACCATGGACCTGTTGACTAATGTTGACCTTCGATTGACCAAACTTTGACTGGACATATCTTGAGCTCGAAGTGTCTGTTTTTCGCATTCTCACAGTCATTGGAAAGCTCTCGAGATTATCTTCTGACCGATACCATTTAGGGATGTTTAGGGAACTTTTAGAAATGATCCCCGATCGAAAGCCTATAATAAGCCCCATAAATTTAATGACATTAAATAATTATATAGACAATCAACAACCAGAGAATGTGACTCTGGAGGGCACAAAGGTAACCAACATGAATAAATACTCATAACCTAGTATGTTAGCTGCATTTAAAAAAAAAAAAAACCATTTATAAGGCTCACAAATTTATAGGAAACGATAAATAATAAACATTAGTTTAGATGCTTTGTATACGGTAGAAGAAAATGTTTAAGGAAATCCATATGTAAGATATGCTAACAATTTAAAACTAAGAATAGAGCTTAGCAGACTTTGTGCATCCATGTTCGATACAATAATGGATAGAATAATAAACCATACTTTCACCAGTGTCTCGCTGATTCACAACTGCATACTTTCTACAATGTCTTGTTGATTCACTACTGCATATTGACTACTTACATTTAATAAAAATATTTTGGCTTCAACATCATCATAAACAAAATTACATAAGGCTTGATCCCACTCATGGGTATGTAAATAAACACTTGGATAGCCTCATTAAAGGTTGTCTAGCGAAGTGTAGTTTGGCCAATGATGGCATAGCCTAACGGTCACAAATCCTCATCAATAGTTGAGGACTATTTTCCGCCAAAGGGTTGTTTGGGGAATATAAGCATAACCTAGTGGCCACTAAAATTCAATCATAAGATAGAGAACAATTGATATTGTACTTACCATATTACCCACGAGAAAACACTATGTTTTTTCAATTAATCTTTCATTTTCCATAGCATGAAATCGATTATGAATTGATTAATGTTTATTTCAAATACATTATGCTTTCATTTTCCATAAAAAGAAATAGATTATGAATTGATGAATGTTTATTTGAAATAGATATTGCATCAACGGATTTAGTTGCGGATAAAGGCAATGTAATCAAGCCACAATCTCAATTGGTAATTAGAAGCCATACGCTAAAACATTATTTATTTCAATTGGTTATAATTGATATGCGGCCGATTAAAATAAAATTTGTTTACTTCCCTGTAGGTAACGACAAGAGTTATTTACTTATTTTAGATATGGAGGGCTTGTTATATGAGAAAAAAGATACAATATTGGAAGATTTCATTTGAGTTTAGGAAGGATGATATCAACTTGCAATATTACTGTTAGAATTTATAAAATTATTATTAACATCTTTTGAAGTGGGATTTTGGTCCGACAATCTCAATTCTACTCATGTTAAAAAGATATCAAAGGGCTTCTATAAAAATATCAACTGTATTGAATCTAGTACTCACTTAGGGAAATAAACATTACAATATAGTCAATGGAATTGCAATAAGAGATCTAGAAAAGGTGTGGACTAGAAACAATTTTTACTTCTGTTCTAAAAACACTTTGTGTATCACATTTGATGCAAAGGGAAACCCTCTTGAAAATTTTATAGTTGGGATGAAAATCAGATGACAAGATTGTACAAAATATAAGTGGTTGATGGCTGATTTGTATAAAAAAATATCACAAATAGTGTCTCAGGGATTGAATGTGGTAGAGGGCATCAAATATTTGGAGCAAGAAAATGCTAAATAATTATTTATCATTTCAAAATGTTATTATGATGGTATTGCTTAACATTGTAAAGAATATATACATTCATATGTTATTATGAAGGTATTGCTTAACTTTATTGTATGTTGAGATTGTACAAATATAAGTTGGGAGTATTTATATTTTCACTAATTATAAGTTGAGAGTATGAATGTATAACTTGTGTGTGTGAATTATTAGAAATTTTTTTATTGTAACAAAAAATTGAGTAGTTTTTATTAATCGAATATGTATTCCTAAATTAATTATGAGCATGCTTGAATACTATATTTTTCTTCCAAAATTAAAAATGTATACCATAATCAAATGAAATGAAATAACTACAATAAGGTTTGTAAAGATTCGTCACCTTAAAACATTACATTTGATTCAAAAAAAAATTGCAAAACAAATTTCCTAGTAGAATAAGAAATGAGGAATACCCTTTGATTTTTTACCTAATTCACCACCCACAACTATTTGATTTTGATATAACAATAACAAAGGAACGTGCGTTTGTTTTCAAATTAATTCACTGCCCTCAACCATTTGATTTTGTTTTTTCTTCAACTTTGCAGAGAATAACACATGCAACATGAAACTGATAATTGTTTATATATAAACGGTGTTTATGCACACACCATCCACAAGGCTGATTCATCACACAAGAAGTCAAAAATAAATATAAAATTATATTGTATATACTTAATTATTTTTAATATATATAAATCTCTAGAAAAAATGACGGTCATATCTAAAATATGCAAGTCACATGTGATGGTTATTTTAAATATTTGCAAGTATTTTATGGCTAAAATCGTTAAAAGATGTCTAAATAGACGTCAAATTTAACTCCTTGTCTTGTGGATTTTGTTGCAACCATTGAAGGACATGGAAGATGTTCGGGATGTTATTTGATCAAAAAATAAATTAGAGGGAGATTATTTTTAGATCTTTACTATGATTTATATTGTTAATTTGGGATCCCATCTTCGGGAACAATGTTACAATAAAATCAAAAAAATTCTTTAATTTTTTATTACGGTTGTATCTTTAGTAAAACAATTTAAATTTATTCCATATATATAATTGAATACGAAAATATATCTAGGTTGGTTTTATATTTAATTTTGATTAATTTCATATAAATATTAGAATATATATATATGGAATGGTTTTATAGTTAATTACATTCTCCTGCCTTGAATAGTCGCCATTTGCTAGTTTCTTTAGAATATCTTTAGTAATTATCTGGTTATGTTGAGGTTCAATCACATCATACTAAATGAACCTAGAAGTGTCTCACATCTCTTTAATTTCATTAACCTAACAACCACTAGAGTAACAAGGCATTTTAACTATTCAAATATGAAGAGTTTAATCTTAAAGATATTTAAAAACTGATAAGAACCTTATTCCAAAGCATAAATAATGACTAGCGGCCATTAGGCTATATAAACATAAACATGTTCTCTGTATAATAAAGCATAAATAATACCTATCGGTTGTTATCCCGTATAAAAGAGATACGTGTTCTATTTAGTCTAAAGAATAAATAATTCCTAGCAGCTGTTGTCCCATATAAAATAGAAACTTTTTTCTATTTATGGCAAAGCATAAATTGTGCCTAGAGACCGTTATCCCGTATAAACCATATACGTGTTATGTTTATTCCAAAAAATAAATAATGCCTAGTGGCCACTAGCTTGTAGAATGTGTTCAAATATTTAAAATTTCAAATTCCAATATTTTGATTTTGGATTCCAATATACAAGATTTTGGAGTGTAGTAAATTCCAATATATGTGCTTTTGGATTCCAATATATGCGATTTTAGATTCCGATATGTGTGATTTTAGAGTATAGATAATTACAATATTTAACATTTTGGAATCCAAAACTAGTAATATTGGATTCTAATATTGCCTATATTTTTAGCGACTTAGACTGGAATAAGTCTAGATTTAGTGAGATAAGTTTTATTATTGGATTAACAAGTAGGTTTAGTAATGTTTTAAAGATTTAATAATTTATTAGCCTTATTTACAAACAAAATGACATGGTTTATATCTCTTAATTATTGATTAATCTATTGAAATGGGGTTAATAATATATCTATATCAATGACTTGGAATAATTAGATACCAACCTTATAACACCTAGTTAAATTAAAACAACCCTCACCATGTAAAGATAACAAGGATGATTTTTATAATGACCATAAATTGCATGAATAAGACTATGGTTTTTGCATCCATTCTTTATACTCTCTAATGAAGTTATGGAGTTGGAATAACAAGGGTTAATGAAATGGGGAATCTAATGATTGCACAATATAACTCGACGATTCCATGTACACCCCTCTTGTTGGGAGATGTCGTAATAAACATATCTATCCTTGATTATGCAAATGATGGTACGAGGTGAAACTATTGCTTTAATTGGTTTAGTATATCCCTAGGAATCTAATTTATTTGGAATAACAATTGTTAAATCGCATATTTTTATCACCTAACATTTTTTTTTAAAAGTCTCAAATTTTACTAATTAGTGGATGAGTTTTTGGGTTGTGAAAATCATGGGCATGATAGATATGAATCAAGATCAAGGTAAAAGTTTGAATCTAAGATTTATTATGATTACCATATATGTATCAAACATGATGCATTTTTTTAATATTTTACATGGTATCGAAGATTTAATTTCTATTATTACTATAAAATTCATGGAGTTCCTAGAGAAATATGTTAATGCACAACCATATTTTTTAACCTATTAATCTCATAACCAAACACACATAAGGGAAATAAATTTTTCTTATAGAAAGTTTCCTCCTAAACATGTCAAGAATATATGTTTACCCCTACCTTTCACGACAAAAATTACAAATTTTGTTATCAAATTAGTTAATGTACGTCTAAGAATCAACACATGACTCTAGGATGCACTGACCTCCTGAGGTCGTACCATGACAACCGATAAGAGATGGAAAGAAGGATGTAGAATTTGTAAATAGGATGAATAGGTGGGATACACAAAAATAGGTAGAAATGGATTAAAGATAGATCAAGGAAATTGAATGTCTTCTAAGGGAACTATGGGAATATGCTCGTTTAAGGCATTGAACACTTACATGCAGGCGGGCGAAATGGAGTGGTTGAGGAGAATGGACATAAGAATATTTCTATCAATGTTAGTGTCACTAAATACCATCTGAAATGGATGTGTAATACATGGGAATCATCAATTGTATGCCTCGTAAAACTCTCCAGTAAAAGGTCATAGATGTGTGCTACGTACAAAACTATGGATTTCAAAATCTATTCTTGACCAAGTTGACTGTGTCATAATATGTAAGTGCTATCTCGCTTCAAATTTAAAATACGTCAATTGTGAGATAATAATGGGTGGAAGTGGGATGGTCTAAAAAATGAGGTGTCTAAGGCCCTGGTTAATATCCATCAACTGTGCAACTATGTTTGGTTGATGCACTCTTGGATCACACACTAGTTCTCTGGGTTGTCTAGGGCCTTGGATGGTCATGTGGAGGTGTAACCAAATAATCAAAGGAAATTATAAAACATGAAAAGAATCCACAAGAGGCAAGGTCAATGTTTAGGTAACCTAGGCCAACTAAGGAAACATAGGGAGTTGTGTTAATTTCCATCTAATTAACTCTATGTGCCTAAATTAACAAATAAAAGCAAGAAAATTTAAATTAAATCAATTTGATTACTCTCCTTGAATCTAATTAAATATACATGCAACTAATTAATCTAACAAATGAAATCTAATTAATTAAACAAATAAAGTAAATCTAATCTATTTGTTTTTGTATTTTTCAATGATTTTAAACAAAAAGGAATAAAACAAATAAAATAACTAACTAATCTAATCTAATGTTTTTGGAATTTTGTTTTTACTAAAAATAAATAAAATGTGCACAGACAATAAAAATTCCTATAGTTAAATGAAATTTCGTCTACTAAAAAATAAATTAAACTAAAAACGGTGAAATATCCGGATGTGGCTATTTCCCTAATGTAGAAGATTTAATCAATATAATAAAATAAAGGTTTTGCTAATTTGTAATCATGGATATTACTTCTTATGGGTCTACCTCAGAATCATAGGAAGAATGTAAAATATTCTCGAGAATAAATTCTTCCTTGAAGCTTCCCAGATAAAACAAAAGCTTTCTAAATGAAAAAATATAAATCTAATACATAGACATAGAAGATTCTAAAAATAACTTCCCATTCAAATCCATAGGCATAAGATGAGAAGGATATTTCAACATAATATTTGCTAGTGTGAAAATAAATATTAATATTAAATGTAGTGAACTTTCTAAAAAATTTAACAATGAATAAGTGATAAGCTGTCATTCCCCATGTGTTCATATGTAAATTTTCCATGCTAATCTAAACAAGTTAACATGTATTAGCTTCAAAGAAACAATCAAACCTACTATAGAACCATCAAGATAAGAGATTATGAGAAAAAAATTACAATGCATGAACAATATCAAACTAAACAATAAGCTATTTCTTACTCTCTAGCTTTCTAGTGACAAATGAACCTATTTTAGATCACTTTAGCAATCAAAATTGAATTGGTTTCCTCAAGATTTGAAGATGGAATATCACTAAGAAATGTCTATAAGTCCTTTTTGGATCTTCCAATGCTCTTGATTTGAGAGAATGTATGCGAGATGAAGAAGCTATTTCCTTTAATGGAGAATGGCTCAAGATCAAAATGCCTATAGTTTACTCTAGGGAAAATAAGGTGTAAGAAGAAAGGTAAGGAAGAGGGTTTCTTATATAGCTTTCTAGTTCAAGAAAGGATAGAAAATTGATGAATGTGGGATAAACCTCAAAGAGGAAATACAAAGGCCATGTATGTTTAATAAAGTATGTGCACTTTGTGGGAGTTGAAAGGGGGTTTAATTAATCAAAGGTGATTAATTAATAGAAGGGATATGCCTATAGAGGCTTGTTAGATGAAAGTTAGTATGATTCAAGAGATTTAAGTGAGGAAATTGGTTGATAAATAGTGATTTGTTGATTTAGATTAGTGGTAGTAATTAATTAAGAATAATTAATTAACCTAGGTAGAAGTGAATGTTAATTAACGAAAGGTCGTTAATCGACATCCTGAATGATAGGAGGGATAATTAATTAGCGAAACATAATTAATTAATGATGATAGAGGGACACTAGTGGCTTATTGATTAATTGTCATCAATTTATAGGAAAGAGGATAGTCAGTGTAATTTAAGTATTAAAATTATTTGACCAAATTCTAGGTGTCTAAATTTGCACCTCTTTGGGGTGGTGTAAGCGACACCACTTCAAAGATAGTAGAGATTTACATACAAGTAATTTTTAAGGAATAGAATAAAAGCTAGTACTATAAATGATGCCCCCTCGAGTGTCGATGGGGTGATGAAATATTTTGATGGATGCTAAAAAATAAAAGAACAAAATGGGGGAAAATCATATTGCGATGGGAAATAGATGATGATATACTTGAATATAAATATAGAGTAGAGATGTGGGCATCAATGACTGCATAATACCAATATGAAATATTCTGTTGAAAACTTCATGTGGGTATTGTTGTGAAGCGCAAGAAATGATTTTCTTAACATATCTTGTAGATATGATTTTTCTTAAATTGGTAGAGTGAAGGATTCTCCCTCGAGTGTTGATTGGGTGATGAAAGAGGTTGATCAATGATCGAAAGGATGAAGGAAATGAATAGAATAATAAGGAGGGGAAGAGGGTGAAACAAGTGAACCCTATTGCCCCAAGTGAATTAGAAGAATAGTGTTAATAGAAGAGAATGATAATGAAGAAAAATGAAGAGGAAGGAAATAGAAACATCATTCATCCATTTGATGTTAAAATAAACTTGTGTCATCATATTGCAAGTGATCTACGTCATCAGTCCTTATTAAAATATACACATACAAAAAAAGTGTTTAATGACATGAAAAGACATAATACGAACATTTTTTCATTTCAAAACACTAACTCAATGTAACATACAAAATGCAATGCAATACGAGAAAGTAAACAAGCTAATCTACTAGGGAAACAAGTACAAACACACAACGTTCAAGATAGTTGCACAAATGTTTTTGTTATCATGATTTGATTCCAACCTATGCGAAGTAACAAAAAGGGTTAACAATGGAATCCCGAGCAAGGATACATGCAAGGTAAGGACATAAAAGTCCAACATAAAATCAATCGTGGCCTAGGAAATTGTGCAAGTAACGTATTCGTGTAAAGGAAGATAGAGATAGGGGGTAAACAAAATTTTGTTCATGGAGGGTAGATCCAAATGATCTGTGAGTCATGTACAATAATAGGCAATATTCAAAGAAATATGTTTTGTAGGACAATTTTTTAGGTTTGAGTATAATGGATTTTGACATAGGCTTGACTCCGTGCATGCTTGTTACCACTTTTTGATTTTTTACAACTTTTTTTGGATTTTTACAATTTTTTTGGATTTTTAAACATTTTTGAATTTTAAGTGTTTTCGAATATTTACCAATATTGTTTTGCGAATGTTAAGTATTTTTGAGTTTTTACAATTTTATATTTTTTTGAGATTTTTTTAATATTTTTATTTTTCGGAAGAGTTCTAGTCACTGTAAGAAAAAAATACGCCCTAGGGAGAAGAAAGGGTTGTCAATTATAAAATAAATCCCTAGCATAGTGAAAATGGGTGAAAGATTATTATTTAATAAAAATAATCATTGATGGGTGATAGAAGAAAATAGAAAAGATCACAATGATCACATCACCTCATGCGACCATCACAGTGAGTGCAAATCACCACGGGGGATTAAAAAAACCTACATATACCAAGTCATGAGGGGTAAATCGTCACACCACATTATTGTTACCAAACTTTTTTAGTTTGTATAGTGATTTTCTCTAACATATGGGAGGGATGGCTTGAGTAAAGGATCATACATGACACACGGACCTCATTCGAGAGTACATGCGACTTCCTAACAATGGAATTTGGGTATGGGGAGTGAAATTTTTTCATTTAAAGCTCATTTAATACATTTATTACTAGGTATAAAATGGCACGACAATGTATGTGTGGCCCTTTGGGCGCGCATGTGTTGTTGGGGGCATGCATGTATTATCAAGGGTGCACATGTGTGCATGGGCCGCACATGCGGGGCATGGGTCAAAGCACTATGTTGTGGGCATGTATGTGGATCGGAAAAAGTTGCACGCAACACCCCTGTTAGGGTGACATGGATAAATAGGATGAGAACATATGTGTAAAATGGGGGTTGGGTGTGAACGAAGGGAATAATGCGTGAAAGAGTTATATATAGATATTATATTAAACGCGATTTAGGTTTGGGGGTTCGGGGCGTAGGTGTCACGCGAACCCCTTCACGAACCCCTTGCGAACCCCCTTGCGCGAACCCCCTATGTGGCACCAATGTGGCACCTTTGTGGCACATTTTGGCGCCGAATCCATTTGGAGGATAATTTTGTGAAATGCCATACGTAATTAGGGTTAACGAATGAATAAAATTACAAAAATTTAACACAAAATACAGAATTTTAACCTTAAAGAATAAATTTTTATGAGTTTTACTAATTTTTTTAGAAGAATGTATTTTAGGATGAATCAAAATTTGAAAATTATATGTTATGAAGTTAGAAAAAAAAATCAATTTTGAAATGATTTTTAATATTTGTACACCATTTATTTGAAAATATTTTTCTAAATAATTAATTAAAAAAAAATATAAGTCCAAAAATAGATGACGACCTCAAAATTACCCATCTTGGTAAAAAAAATAAATTTTCATTTAAAAGAACCACGTGGCGGTCATTCCTCTTTTATAACATAAGTGAGAATTTGTGCTTTTATAAAAAAAATGTATTCTACACTCTAAATACCATTTCGTTAGTTTGTGGAATTTCATGAATGTGTATGGTTTTATGGCTATTACCTTTAGAAAATCAATGAGTGAAGATCTACTGTGGAGATGACTACCAAAAAGTGGGACATTTTATTGTGCTTTCATGTATGTGCAAAAGGTGCAGCATATGTTAGGGTGGACATGGATAAATATACATATATTACATTAGAGGGAATCATGCGGCTAGGGGTGTCGCAAAACATCATTTTGATAATCTTGGATGGTGTGAGATGGCACGTTTTAGGTAACCTTAGAAGTTAGTGTTTTAGGGATGAATAAAAGAAAATTATATGTTATGTGTTAGAAGAAATGATTTTTAACCATCAAGATCGACTTACCCATTGGAAGATGTGTGTGCTGAAAGATAATTAGAGATCTACTTGGAGATGACTCAAAACTTGAATTCTCATGTAGCAAATACCATATATTACATTAGATCACATCATTTTGATAAGATAGAGATGGGGAGAGTTAGTGTTTTCGATTGAGTGCAGAGTTTCGACAAAGTAGAGTTTGGGGTTGAGATGTTTTTATGCCTTTTGGACATACCCAAGAAGGGTATTATTACGGTTAGGGTATACAGGTGCTTTAGTGATTTCGGCTATCTTGTGTAGTTGTATACGTGATGGCTATTTCCATTGACATTTTGTTGCATGACAAGAAGACTACCTCCTTTCCATTGGGCCTTATTGAGTTATTCATGGATTGATATAAAAAAGAGATATAATGATATAGTCAATGTTTAATGACACATTTATATTGGGATCTTCATCGATTACATTTCATGGTCGAGGACCATAGGACCAGCTATCGTTTTACAAATATGGGCATAGGATCATATTGCCATTGGTCACCCTGCAGGAGTTCTTTGAGTTCTGGCTCCAGATGAGCCCTCTATGATGGTATGGTTGCTAATGGGTGACAACATCTAGGGCTATATTAGAGATACAAATTACTATCATTGTTCCTTTGTTGAGCTATAATTACGCATGGTTACATGACACCCCTAGAAGGCCTATTGGTGTCCGAGAATTTTAGGGAGCTTAGTGTCAGAGTGGTTGAGCACTTTCTGATTAAGATCCGAGATTAAATTAAAGAGTGGATCAGGTGCAACAATAGTTTGATTGATTACAAGGTATACCTAGCGACGAGTGGTAGTATGGTCACCGATCTAGGGAGGCCACATATTACATGATGTTATACCACTTAGCCATGTCGGTGGATCGAGTGATCCTTACTATAATTAGTTAGTGGTAGTCGGTCGAGATCCAGGTCACATAGACCACCAAAATCAGTGCAGCAAAGAAAGTGCATGTACATCCATGGGGCCATTGTAGCAGATGCCCCCATCCCGAGTGATACGGCACTCCACACATGGGAGAGATTCAGAGTTGACTCTTGTTATTGATGATATATGTACAGATTTATCTTTTTGATGTATGCCACATATGAAGGCACACTTTTGACATTATGTATATCTATTATTTTAGATTATGAATCGACGTGAAGGAACATTTTTGATCCATGTCCATGATGGCATACTTTGTATCTGATGATTATGTATAGAGACACATTGTTTATGGACATTGAAATTTTTGACATATTTACATGTATATGATGATGGAATTTATTATGATGTATGATTGTATCACATGTGTTTGATTTATGAGATATCATTAGATGATATCACATTGTTTTTGATGAGATACTTATGATTGTCCATTTTTTTAATTTTTGATATTGGTTTGGGGGATAGGAGGTGGTCCCTATTTCCCTATTAGTGATATGGTAGGATGATAGTAGCTTCACATACAAGTTGGATGTTTATTTTCATGATGATAGATCTTAGCCATTATTGATGATATATATGATGTATGTAATGTTAGATGTGATGAGAAAAATGATGATGTGATAACAAACAATATACAAGTAACAAACACTAACAAGAAAAATTTAAAAATATAACAAATGTACACACTAAAGAACTTGACAACACAATTATGTATAAATATATACAAGCATGCAACACACACTTTGAATATAAAAATCCATAATGAATCTAATCAAGGAAAGAATAGATTAATCTAATAAGTATGTTAAGCTATACAATATACAAGATGTACAATAAAGTAATTACATCTATAAAAAATGTAAAAACAAGCAAGAAAACAAAGCAATAAATACAAAAACAAACAAGTAAGAACTACTATGTTTTTGTGGGATAATTTTGATACGTTTTATGATGTTTTTTGAGTTTTTGGAAACAATGTTCTATTTTTTTGTATTTTCTAGGAGATGGATTTCTAATGTTTTGGGACTATCAAACCATATTTGAATGTTTTTGCGAATTTCTGAACACATTTGATTGTTTTTGGAATTTTTGATTTTTTCCGAAGTTAGGTACAAGAAAAGAGAGAAATTTGGATGCCCCTAGTGTTAGATGGGAATATGCAAGGACAGATACTATGTGTTATGTACATGAAAGTGAAGATGTGAAGATGCCCCCAATGTTAGATGGAAATGTACAAAGGAAATCTCTTCATAGATTTACAAGAGGAGGATCAATTGGATCAAGGCTTTGAAAGGATAGGCTCAAAAGGAATCTCAAATGTAGGTGAAAAACTAGCTCTAGATAAAGAAAATGTACCCCTAGATGTGAGATGTTTGTGAACAATGAATCCTCCCAAGGTGCCAAAAACTATTTTTCACCAAGGGACTTGTCCAAAGTGCCACAATTGTGTGGTTTTCACATTTGGATGACCTGTTTTCTCTTTACTTTTTTTGAATACCCTTTCGTATGCATTCTTGAAAGTTGTTAACTCGTGAAATGATCCTCTTAGATGGTTATTTTGTGAGGATTACAATGCAATTTTGCAAATCAATTTCATTTATCGTCATACAAAATAAAATGGAAATAACTAATGAGTCTAAATAAGGTGTAATTTTATACTAAGAATGAATTTAAATAATTAAATAAATAAATAAATAAATAATTATAATAATTATTATATATACTAAATCGTTTTAATATAGTTTCAAAGTGAAGTAAGATAAAATAAATTTTAAATAATAATAATATTGAGAAAACAAAAAGTTGAAGGAGGTTGAATGTAATACCCTCTCGTTTTCGTGTTGTCGACTCCTCTCGTAGGAACTTGAGCTTAGGTTTCTTTGATGATAGGCGTAGATCCATGATCACAAATGTTCCTCATTTAGAATAATACTAACATTAATCAAATAATTAAATTAAACAAAAGCAAAGAAATTATAAAATTTAAATTAGACAGAAAGAAAATTAAAATAAACAAAGGAAGTAGTTAAATTATTTTAATAATAATAATAATAATGAATATATCAAATATTTTGATTGGTGTCCAAAGCAAACAAAATGGAATATATGGTTTTAAATTAATAATTATAAATAAAATAGAGATATTGAGCGCTATAGGAAGGCAATTGGTGTCGGAAGAATTGATTGCATTGGTTGATGAGTATATCTGATTGGTGGAGGCATGTAGATGGTGGTTTGGTAGGGTATGGCTGCCCCAAAGAACCTTGTAGACCTGTCATTTCAATTCTGCAATATAATAAAAGCACTCTATTTGGAATCAGCGTTAACCATAGTAAATTTGAAGTTAACATTGTAATTTAGTAGTAATTGGATAGTGCGGTGAGAAAAGTGCTCATATTTAATTAAAAAAGATGTTTGGGAGCTGTCCTAAATGGAGCTCTCACTAATAGCCATCCAAAATAATACCATTATGGGTTACACCTGAGTCCTAAAAACAAAAATAAATCTATACCTAATATCTCCTAATTTTACTATACACAAATTGATTGATGCGAATCGTATCTCGTATTGAAGTGGGTTCAATTATCTCTAAGAGGAAATATTTTCCCACCTTTGTTTTATTTGTTGTATGAAAAGAAGAACAAGAAGGAGATTGAGGATTGGGAGGCATTGTGTTTCTTTGTAGTGCCTAACTTTATTGTTTTTTCTTTCTCTTCTTCTAAGAGCACGTGTTACGTGCATTGTAACCATTGAAACACCATTCTTATTTTCCCTACCTTTATATTGTATTTTGAGGATATGTTGTATTTTTTTAGGTCTTTAAATTGCCTCTTGTGTTATCCTTATTATGTACGTGCAAGTTTTGTCTCATTTACTCTTTCTTGTGCCAAAGGGAGATATGAGGGCTCCCGAGGACTTCCCAACAAACTCCAAATGATTGTAGGCACAAGAAATGAAAAAAAAAATAAAAAAAAAATGGTCTATTTGGGAAAGGCGTAATCGAGCCGGTCTCATGGAATGCCACAAATGCTAGATCGGGTAAACTAGGTTGTTACAAATGCAATATTCTAACATTATGCTTTTGACAAATTTTATTCCAAATCCCACTACAGATTACTATCACCTCCCTTCCCATGTCAAATGGGGGAAATTTGCAAGACATGGGCATCCTCATGAAGTGTGGCCACTACCAAATAAGATGTTTAGAAAAGGGTATGGACAGGATATCCATCAAATGGATTTGTTGAAATAGTTGAAAATCTTTTGGACAAAAAATGCACTAAAGAACATTTCAAGTTATCCATTGATAGGAGACTACGGGGGAAAAACAAAACCAAATAAGTTCTAAGCGAAGTCAATGTGGATAATTCTCAAATTGTTTTGCGGAGGCTGGTATAAAATATTTCAATCAAATGAAATGGTGGGATTGTGGATATGTGTAAACCATTTAACGAAATGCATATTTGAGATGCTAAACCAAATCCCACAATTTCAACCGGCCGTTCCTCCGGGCATGGTCTCCCTTACCTTCATATTTTATAATTTTAATATTTTGGTTCTTCATTTGAAATATAATAGAATATTAAACCACATTGGATAATTATATAATTGGATATTTAACCAAACTTAAATAGTGTAAAGTAATAAAACTCCACCTTTTGATTTACACAACCGAGTTACAATTTGACCATCAATTGTGGTTTCTACCACAATATTTGTATGCTACTAATAGGGTATCGAAGTAGATGCTCGTGTCCAATGGTATCGGTGAGAGTTAGATGAGTCATCAAATAAAATAACCATTTTGTCTACCTTGTAAAGTTTAAAAACCCAATATTCAAAGACTCATGAAAACAACCTTCGTAACACAGAACAATAGATGGTAGGTTTCATCGTGTCCCTTGTTATGTGGGGAGTCGCATCAATCCTTAGATTGACCTAGATTGATCATTTGTTCACTTTTATCCACTCCTCTAGGAGCCATGTTACTCCATTTTGTTGTTTAAGGAATTTGTTAAAAGTGAAAAGTTGGTTTTCATTTCGGCTCACCATTTGGACCTTGAGCGAAGAAAAAGTTTCCGCCTTCACAAACCTCTAGTATTTCTAATAGAGAATTTATTGTAACCTTATTTTTAGGAAGAAACACATTTATATCTAGCTTGGAAAAGGGGTTTTGTATGCCACCAACTAGTAGTTGACTAGGTCAAACTAGACCAATTACGACCGGTGGCTTCGAAACCCAAATCGCCGTTGTAACCCATTTCTCAGTTCTTTGTTCATCGACTCGACTCGGTGAATTCCCGATATATATTAAATTATACAGAATTTTTCCATTATGCATTCATCAATAAAAATTCAATTTTTGGATGTGGTTTGTTTACCCTCAAGCTAAAATTGGTTGTTTTTGCAACTATGCCAATTACGACCGACAATCCCAAAAACTAGTTGTCGATTGTAAAGCTGTGCTTGAGTTCTAAATTCTTTCACTTCTTGTGAATTCTTTGTATATAGGAGGACATGTGTATATTTACCTGTTGTGCATTTTTTCATTAGAAGATAGTTTTTAACGTGGTTTCTTAGCCTTCGAGTCAAAATGAGATGTTTTTGCAACTAGTAGAAAAATGTAAAATAAGGTTGTGGGATCCTAGTCAAGACAATAAATCGTCATGAAAACTTATTGACACTTATAAATAATTGTATGAAACTCTCTTGTGGCTTTTTGTGTGAAATCTAAATTTTGGAAAATAAGTGTTTCTCTCTTCTCTCTCTTCCCTATCTCTTTCTCTCTCTTCCCTTAATTAAGAAATGAAATGAATATATGTCCCTATCCTCTATCTTCACATGTAAATTATTCTGATTTTGTAAATGGAAAATAAAAATGTTAATAATGTTAGATTAGGGTGGATGCCATGCCGGTGTTTTTCACTAACTTGTGCTCATGTGGTTTTTTTGGATGCATATAAGATGGTGAAATGGCATGGTTTTGATAACTAAGTATTTAATTAAAGTATTTAGAATCTACATTTAGTTACTGATAACTTAAAACAAAATAGAGTAACCTTGGTGATTAATGTTAATATGAAAAGAACATGTAATATATTTACTCTTAAACTAATAATCTTCTTTTGTTTCATCTCGAACCTTTGTTATTTTGCAACTAAGATAAATTACAAAACATAAAAACTATACAATTTAGAAAAAAACATCCTTAGAGAAAACACTAGTAGCCTCATGTGTGCACATATGTTCCTTCCAACAACTAGGCTACATCATTCTTTTGTGATAAGGAAAACAAACAAAATTAGATGGAATCATTACAAGTAAAATGTTAAGTAAATAAAGATAATGTAGTCTAGTTTAAATAAGAATGAAGGACTGCATGATAAGTGATTTTCAAATAATTAAGGTCAATAACAAAATATGAATGTAATAAATATGTAAACTGGGAAAGTGTTGTGTCATGGATGGTGCCTATACGGGAGTTATATTGTAGTTGAATTAGTATGTTGTGCCTTGTCATTTGGGGAAAGGTGGCCTTGATGTGCATCATGTATTTTTCATGTTATCTATGTGGGATAATGTTTGTGCAAATGTCTCATGTGTTATGTGTTGTCCTAAGAGATCCCTTGTGTTGTCATGTATCAAGCAATGTAAGTCAAAAATATATTCTAGTATTTTTATTGTTGTATTTGTGTGTCAAATTAATGGGCATTATATTTGGCATCAGAGAAAAGGTTCATACTCTCGAACCTCTGGAACATATTGGAGTTGTGATGATTTTGCATGGTGGTGGTGGAGATGGGAAGAGTAATGTGATATATGTTGTGATGTTACCAATGTTGTAATTGTGATATTATGAACACACATGTTATGCATGTCACTTAATGCGTATTTGTTATCATGTTGATGTGCTTGTGATGAGAGTATTTTCTCTCTTTTTCATGGATTCAATGAGGAGTTCATGTGTGATTTTCCGACATGTCATGTGTGAAAATAATGTTATTGTGGATTCTGGAGTGTTGGAGCATCTTGTCATTTTGTGATATGTAGGTGTGTTAATGTGTTGTATGAAAAAATTGGTGTATAGTGAATTGGATTATATCGTGATGAATTGTGTGTGTCACCATGTTATATTACAATTGACTGTATATTGTAATGTTAGTCACTGTGTTCATCATACATATAATTCATGTAATATGTGTTGGTTCAAGTCATGAATTATGGGCATATGGTGGTCATATGACCCTATTGTGCAGTACTTGCATCTTAGGTGCATTATGTGGAAACATGATGTATTATAACCCATGAAAGTAATGATTGTGTTATACCCTGTATATATACCATGCATAAGACGTTATGGTTAATGTATGTGAATCACCATTGTGTTAGTGATGTAGTTATGTGTTATGTTGTGAACCTTACACTAACCGACCCTAAGGGAATCCATCGGTAAAAAGCGTATGTGTGGAGAGACGAAATGAGTACCGTTGACCAGTCACTCGAGCCGAGTATGAGATAGGAAGTGGAGTCTTACATAGATTGAAAAATCCACTTCTATTCTTTTTTTATGTATGGAACATTTCCCAATGGGTGCCATATATATTGTGTTTGCAAACACCTTAGGCTCAGTAGATGGATGGTGAGATGCACCTTTCTCTCTCCTTATATGGTTGTTGTATAGATGACCTATGTGTATCTTTGCATTAGTATACCAAGAACCCATCAATCGAGCCGAGTATGAGATAAGGAGTGTAGCCTTACATAGACCGAAAACCCACTTGCTTTTTGTTTGGTATGCATGGCATTTCCCAACACGCACCATGCATATTATGTATGCAAACACCTTAGGCTCAATAGATGGTGACTTGTAACCCCTCTCAGACTATGTTGAGACTATGTTGAGCCTTGTGGGAGTATGGAGGGATGATTCATATAGAGATTATGACAGTTATATTATTTGATATGTTATTTTACGAGCTGAGGCTCGATGTCTAAGTGTCAGAAACTTGATGAGTACCCCTTTGGTGGATGTATAAGGCCACATAGTGATTGTGATGTGAAATTTCCCTATATGTAGTTTATTCATAAATTTGAATTTTCTTTTCTCTTCCTTTTCTAGAACCAACAAATGATTCTATTTAAATTTTGGTTGAGTTGTTGCAATTTTGGGCATTTTATTTGGTTGTTACACTAACATGCAAATTTTTGCACTAACTACAACTAATTATCCATTTTTTCTTGTATTTAAAGTTGGATTAAAATTAAAATTATCCATGAGTTCTATATATTTTCTCGCTTGGCCACAAGCGATTTAATTTTATGTCATTTGGCAAATTCACTTATTATTTTGGCATGCTTGTTCTAATGTCGTTATGTGTTATAATAGGGGCATGGGTTCACTAAGGATTCATTGTACCTATGGGTCCACTCCATTGTATGGGGGTACGCCAAAAGGAGTTATAGATAACTAGTGGTTTGTTGAACCACAACTTATTATGTCACTTAGGCAAGATGTGTTTGGACTTCATGTGCCTAGGGCTATAGGGTGACCTGACCTCTTTGGTGGAGCTAAAAGGAAAACTTGTCTTTATTTTATTGCTTAGGAGGTATATGTAGTTGTTTTGTGATGCTTCGAGAGGAATATGTAGTTATTTTGTGATGTTGTAGGAGGTATATGGAGTTGTTCTATGATGCTTTGGGAGGTATATGGAGTTGATTTGTGATGCTTTGGGAGGTATATAGAGTTGTTTTGTGATTATTTAGGAGGTATCTTGGGTTTTTTTGTGATGATTTGGGAGGTATATGGAGTATTTTGTGATGTTTTATGAGGTATATAGAATTTTTGTGTGATGTTCGGGAGGTGTGTGGAGTTGGTATTATTATTTGTGTGTACTTATTTGAGTATGGTTATCTTTTTGATGTTGAGAATTGATGCCCCTCATTGAGGGTACAATTTTGATCCCCTTTATGACACTCTACAACTACAGTTATGGTTTCGAGTTTCATGAAAACTTTGTATGCACATTGTTGGGAATTACGTCTTCTTATAGTATGTTTATGTTATGATTATTACGATTGTCGGGCATATGCGTGTGACAACTACTATGTTATTTAAGCCATGTATGTTCCTTTCTGTGGTTTAGTTGAGTTCCTGTGATGTGATAAATTTACATAGGTACATAGTTATATGTCTTGTTGACCATTAGTGTTGTGATTGGTCCTTGTGTGGCATCATGATGTTAGTTTTTGATGGGTACCCATGAAAATAAATAAATCAAAATCCTACGGATTGAAATTTTAAGAGCTTGATTTTTAGATATTCTTTAAAAGGAAAATAATAAGTAACAATGTAAAAGAGAGATGCCAATTTTCACATAACATTATGAAAATTTTGAACTTTCCTTCTTCTATGGGGTCACGCTTTTGCAACGGGTATCTTTTTTTTTTTCTTTGGTGACATGAGTCGTTGATTATTTCCTCTTTGCTCATGAGTACCTTTTATAACCTTGGCATTGTTTTGCATCGAGGATGATGCTCATGTAAGGGGGGAGATGTAGTGCCCCGCCCCACATACCCTTTTTATGCATTCTTTAAGTTCATCAACTCGTAATGAATCCTCTTGGAGAGGTTATTTTGGTAGGATAATAATGCAATAATTGCAGATCAGTTTCATTTATCATCATACGAAATAGAATGGAAACAAGTAATGAGTCTAAACAAGGTGTAATTTTATACTAAGAAGGAATTTAAATAATTAAATAAATAAAAATAATAATTATAATAATAATTTCATATACTAAATCGTTTTAATATATTTTAAAATTGAAGTAAGCTAAACAAATTTAAATCAATAATAATATTGAGAAAACAGAAAGTTGAAGGAGGTTGGATGTAATATCCTCCCGTTTCCGTGCTGTGAAATCCTCTCGAAGGAACTCGATCTTAGGTTTCTTTGATGATAGACATAGGCCCATGATCACAAATGTTCCTCATTTTATAATAATACTAACATTAATCGAATAATAAACTAAACAAAAGCAAATAAATTATAAAATTTAAATTAGACGAGAAATAAAATTATAATAAACAAAGGAAAATTGTTTTAATACTAATACTAATATCAATAATAATAATAAATCTATTAAATTATTTTTATGGGCGTCCAAAGCAAATATAATGGAATATATGGTTTTAAAGTAATAATGATAAATAAAGTAGAGATATTTCATGCTAGAGGAAGGAAATAGGTGTTAGAAGAATTTGTTGCGTTGGTTAGGAGCAAATGTGATTGGTGGAGGCATGTACAAGGTGGTGCGGTAGGGTAAGGATGCCCTAAAGGACTTGTTAGTGTAGAATCACAACACCCTTAAAAGTCTGCAACTCTATGGGTTGAGACTCTCAGTGTGATTGCATAACATGGAGCATCTCTCAAAGTGTGGGACATTGAAATCGAGAGATCTCTCCGGATGAAGGCCGGTTCCTATTCCTTTGTTCAGGTGCACACATAAAAGTTGCAGAGGATCTATTCAAAAATATATTCTAACTTGTCAAGGAGACAGGGTTAAGAAGATGCAAGAAATTAAACATAAACTAACGAGAGGTGATGCACCAAAGGAATGTTGAACACCGGCTTTCTTTTGCCAAACACAGACCATTAAAATGTAATATAACCACCATGCACAGATAACCAATATTGCAATGAAAAATCAAGTAAAGGCAATGAACACAAGAGAGGGTTGAAATCATCCACAAACATGTATTATTACTTCACAAATTGATACAGAACATTACAATGGCCAAGAGGAAAAATACTTGCATTACATTCTTAATAGAAGGTTTGAACTCCACGAATTCATCGACATGGACTAGAGAAGAACGGAGGGTGAGAAACCAAAATATCAAACCTCTTGAAACTGCCCCTCCTTTACAATATATAGGAAGAATGAGAGAGAAAGGAGGAAAATTTAGACCTTATTCCAACCGCCCTCGAAGGAGCATTGAATTCCCTTGCCAAAATGATGAATATGGCTATAACACCCATTCCCCATCACCGTTCCTTACTAGGAAAGAAAGGAGGCCCATTCTTCATCATGGTGGAAGGTGGGAGACTTGACGACCTTGAAAATGGTGGGCCGAAAAGTTAATGGTGGTAGGTAGGTAGTAAGTTCCGAGAGCTCTTCAAAACGTCCCCCTCCCGCTCGATTTCGAGCTTTTGGTCAAAGATATGGCCACGAAGGTGCTTCGGGCTTGGAGTTTACTCACGTAAGATCCACGTGGACGACCCGTTGGTTCCTAAAGCTGTCTAAAGAGACACGTGGCATCATCCATGGGCCGGTTCTATCATTTTTTGTTTCTGTCTGAGCCCCTTACTGTTGGCGGAGACAATGTGTCCAACCCGGCCTCAAGGGGATTTGCGCTTGTTTGGGGACCGCCTTTGGATCGTGTCTTTGAAATTGTGCTATGGAGACACATGACATTATCCACCGGCCCTACCTTGTTTTCTTGGGCGATTAAGGGGGCTACTTCATATAATGCTCAAACTTCTTTACGGGTGGGACCCTTGTAACAAAGCACCCTAAATTGTCACAGTGGAACATGTGGCTCCTTCTATGGGCCACTCCTCTATTTCCTTGTGTTTGGCCTAGTACCTTTATTTTAGTGGGGGCTATATCTCTAACGCGGGACATGTGGGGGCACTCGCATGTTTGGGACTTTTTTTTGGGTCACACTTTTGAAATTACACTATGGTTACACGTAGCTCCTCCCGCAGCTCTGTAACTTTTCAATGGCCGATGAGACCGTTTTATGACTCGACCACGAGGTGGGATGACACATGTTTGAGACTTGCCCCCAAACTTTTCTTTTGGAGGAGTGCCGATTAGACACATAGAGGGTTTTGTTGGACCTTATTTCCTTAGCTGATTCAACAGCCTATCTCGTCTCCTTTTGAACTCATTACCACATTGTGAGCTAGCACATACTTGGGGACCACCTTTGGATTCAACCTTTAGAGATGCACCATTAAGGCACGTTACACTTTCTTGGTCTCCTTCACTTTGGTCGCTTCTAAACTTGATTTTGGAATCGACGTTGAGTCAATATGACTAGGCCGACCCTTCCATTTTTCCTATGCAAGATTTTGTTTGACCACTTTTTCCTAGGGGAAAATTGGGATACAGATTGGTGACTCATGGGGAAATATTCTGCTAGATGAAGAGACCAGTAGCCTTGGAAGTATCCATTAGGCATGGAGTATAAATGAGAGCTTGGTACTTATTTTCTCGCTGAAACTATGAGCCTAATCTGCTCACACTTGGTAACCCTGAACCTGCCCCACTTCCCATGCTCTCAATTTCATTAGGAAATTTTGAAAATGAGGTTCTGAGAGTAGAAAATTGTCTCATCCTAGGGATTTCAATTGTTCTAGAAATGGACTTCCTTGAAATCCTATTTTAGTTGCTATGTATTTGGCCTATTTTTAAATTAGCAACTATTGCAGGCAACTATGGGTCTCCTAAGCCGTAAAGGTGAAGGGCCTCTTGTATTCACTGGAGGTGCACCAAACTATATAATGACTCAACCTAAGAGAAATGAGACTTGTGTTGAAGCACTTAGGGAAATTGAAACCTACACTACAACAAGACAATGTGCATTTACACCTCTTCTACTAAAAACAAACCTACTCCTACCCTACACTAACAAGAGAAACGGGAAACTTCAAACAAAACCTGACATTGGAAATACAAAGTAGCTACCCTTTCTTATGATTTGCAGCCATGAAGATGATTTGGCAACAAATCTAGAAGAGATTAGGAGTGAAAGGTTGGATGCAAATTGATTCTTCACCCCTCCATTCATCAAGGCATCAACAAGAAACAAGACATAGACCCCTTCCGACTATTGTTCAATTGGTTCCAAGGGGTATTGTTGTTGATCCTTGGAACATTGAAGTTATCCCTCATGCTTAGAAGCAAACATGACTAGTGTTGGCGCTGCTCTTAGCTCCAATGAAGCCAAGTACCTTATAGGGCACGGTCTGGTCCTTTGAGTGTGCCCATCACTCCAAATTCCAACTTTAAAAATGAAGTCTTCTTACCAACCTTCTTGGAAGAGGTAACTGTCTGAAATTAGATTTTCTTCCTCTCTCATGTCAACAGACAACTGATGTGTCACCTTTGTGAGTGGTACAAAGGGGATGGAAATGTCCTATTCTTTTCCTTCCTCTACATCAAATGTGGCACATGGAAGATCAAAATATCCCAAATCTAATTCAAGGGGCATGCTACAGATTGTAGGTTGTGCTTGCACGTCCTCCTCCATGGCGGTAGGTTCTTGTGGTTGAAGGATGAATGATGGGGCAGTGAAAGTTGTAATTTCAATGGGCCCCTCTTCATCAAAACATTCCTCTAGTTTTGATAGAAAATCAAACCGATTCGTTATCCTGTTGTAGCAAGATTTCTCCCTCTTGCATGGCGACCTTCAAATCTAAATTCTTTTCACCATGTGTAGCTCCATCTTCAAACATTAAGCTAGTGAGTTCAAATTCTTCCAAAAAATCAGATTTTTTGAGAGATGTAGTGGGAGAGAAATATATAACTTCTTGTACAACCTGCTCATGATTCACCGCCTCTAAATTCATCCCTGTTCACCTCCATGTTCTCCGTTGTTGCAACATTGGCTCCAAAATCAGCCCCGACCCCAAGTTTCTCTTCATATTTCATCTCCTCTCTTGGCTTCACCATCAAGGGAACTTTTTCAATATCGAACTTAAGAGACCATCTCTTCAAATCCTCCATTATTTTTGTTGATTGAGCTCTTTTTGTTGTCCTTGGCTGTTTTTTTAACTATTTTCTTCCCAAGTTGAACTTGGCAAGAAGGTAAGAGGAGGGTTGGGCTGGGGGACAACCAGTTTTGTAATTATTTGTGGTGGTGGGAGAGATGAAACTTCATGTTTCTTTGGAGGAGATGGTTGTTTGGAAGGGAGAAGGGTGGAACAATTGAGATGAGGTGGAAGAACAAAATATGGAGGAGTGAAACCCATGATGGGGGAAGTAGGTGAGAGACTTGAAAATTGATACTCAGAATGAGATTATGCTGCTTGTGGAGTGGGAACAGATTGTGGGGTGGTAATGCTGAATTTTCCCATTGACCTGCAAAATATTCAACATCCTTAACCCATTCTTCAAGTTGGGGCAGCATCTCAATGATGTAACTGAGTTTCTCTTATGGGATGAAATAGCTTGGAGTAGGGCCTTCCCATGGACAAGGGACCCTAAATCCAATCTTGAATGCTTTCTCTTGATTTGTAGCCCAGGCCTGCATCATACTTGCCTCCAATTTGTTTATCTTGAGCTGCAGCTCCACAATCTATGGCGTAAGATATCCCCCATAGTTCACATATTTGTTTTCTCCCACAATTTCATAGTTCGGCTCACGTCCACACTGATTTGCATATTTCTCCTATGAGTATTCCCATTGTTCATTTTCTTTATAACATGGGTTTGGAGGAGGTTGATAATAACCTGAGAATGAATTTTGCATGTTTGGAGGAGAGTATGGACTGTATGGTAGTTGTTGTAAATGTGAGTTCCACTGTGGGAATGAAGCCATGATTACACAACTTCATAGAATGGAAGAGGATGAAAGAGGTGGAAGAAAATGGATGAAAATGGATGGGGAGAAGGTCTCGTAACTCAGGACAATGGGTTTTTGACCAGATGGAGTCACCGGATGTGCTTCAAGGTGCCTCTAAAGGATGAAATGTTCACCAAGAGCACATTGAACCCGATGAAGTGAATATATAAATCTCTTCATCTGGTCCCACTGTGCATGCCACAATGGCCCAAGTTAGTGTATAATCAAAGCATCCTTGGATGTCTGTAAATCTTGGGTTGAGACTTTTAGTGTGATTGCATAACATGGAGCATCTCTCAAAGTGTGGGACTTTGAAATCGAGAGAGCTCTCCGGATGAAGGCCAATTCCTATTCCTCTATTCAGTGCACACATAAAATTTGTAGAGGATCTATTCTAAAATCTATTCTAACTTGCCAAGGAGACATGGTTAAGAAGATGCAAGAAATTAAACCTAAACTAACAGAGGTGATGCACCAAAGGAATGTTGAACACTGGATTTTCTATCAAACACAGACCATTAAAATGTAATACAACCACCATGCACAGATAACCAATATTGCAATGAAAGATCAAATAAAGGCAATGAACACAAGAGAGGGTTGAAATCATCCACAGACATGTATTATTGCTTCAAAAATTGATACAGAACATTACAATGGCCAAGAGGCAAAAAACTTGCATTACAGTCTTAATAGAAGGTTCGAACTCCATGAATTTGTCTACAGACTAGAGAAGAAGGGAGGGTGAAAAACCAAAATGTCCAACCTCTTGAAATTGTCCCTCTTGTACAATATGTAGGAAGAATGAGAGAGAAAGGAGGGAAAATTTGGACCTTATTCTAACTACCCCTAAAGGATCATTGAATTCCCTTGCCACAATGATGAATCTCACTACAACACCCATGCCCCATCATTTGTTCCTCATTCGGGAAAGAAAGGAGGCCCATTATTCATCATGGTGCCAAGTGGGAGACTTGATGGCCTTAAAAATGGTGGGCTGATATGTTAATGGTGGCAGGTGGGTAGCAAGTTCGGGAGCTCTCCAAAATGTCCCCTCCCACTCGATTTAGAGCTTTTGGTCGAAAGATATGGCCACTGAAGGTGCTTCAGGCTTGGAGTTTACTCATGCAAGATCCACGTGGCGACCCTGCACGTCTTAAGATTATGCCCCTCTTGTTGGATCCTCGAAGTTGTGCCAAAGAGATAGGTGTCATCATCTATGGGCCGGTTCTATTATTTTTTTGTTTCTTTCTAAGCCCCTTTATGTTGGCGGAGGCAACGTGTCCGACTTTGGAACACGTGGGGGATTTTCACTTGTTTAGGGACCACCTTTAGGTTGTGGCTTTAAATTACACCGTGGAGACACGTGGCATTACCCACTCGCCCTACCTTGTTTTCTTTTGCGAGTAAGGGGGCCCACTTCATATAATGATCAAACTTCTTTACGGGTGGGACCCTTATAACTAGCTCCCTAAATTGTCACAAGTGGGACACGTGGCTCCTTTTGTAGGATGATCCTCCATTTCCTTATGTTTGGCCTAGTCCCTTTATTTTGGAGAGGGGGTGTATGTCCGACTTAGGACACATGGGAGGCTCTCGCATGTTTGGGACCTATCTTTTGGGTCGCACCTTTGAAATCGCACCAAGGTGACACGTAGCTACTCCCGCAGCTCTATGACTTTTCAATGGTGATGAGGCGTTTTTCGACTCGACCACGTGACGGGCTAGCACATGTTTGATACTTGCCCTCAAACTTTTCTTTTGGAGGAGCATCGATTGGATGCATGGAGGGTTCCTTTGTCCCTTCTTTCCTTATCCGATTCAACGGATGTATCTGTCTCCTTTTAAACTCCTATTCACGTGGCAAGCTAGCATATACTTAGGGACCGCCTTTGGATTGAACCTTTGGAGATGGGCATGTGGCACCCTCCCGGTTTCCTTCACTTTTCTCACTTCCCAACTCAGTTTTGGAATCGACTGTGAGTCCATACAACCTGGGCCAACCCTTCCATTTTTCCTATGACAGATTGTGTTTGACCAATTTTGCCTCGGGGAAAATTGGGATAACAGACCTTTTAGACCTATCATTTCACTTACAATATAATACAAGTGCTCTATTTTTTATCCAAGGAATTAACCACGTGAATCCCGAGTCGGGATTGTAATTTAGCATTAATTGGATGGTGCGGGGAGAAAAGCGCTCATATTTAATTAAATAGAACGTTATGGGAACTATGCTAAATGGAGCTCTCATTAATAGCCATCCAAAGTAATAGCATTATGGGTTAAATAAATGATCAAGTTATTCATAGGAATATTAATAACAACAACCAAGTCACACAGTTAATGAACAAACAAATAAAACCTACCCAAAATTGTCCTCTCACCTATGGCAGAGGATCTTTCTTCGCTAGTCTATATGGTTATAAACAACAAAATTTGGTTTTTTAACACCTTTACTAAGAGATTTAATTCAATAAAAAAAAATCTATTCTTATTATATTTCAAAACAACATTCAAATTGTTTACAATCAATAGAGAACTTCATCTTTTAGTAAATAACTCAAATCTGCCATGTTTTGCTCTTAAGAACTTCATTTTCCATAGGCTCTAAACCATGCATATATTGGATTATAGATAATTTTATGAGATCTGATCATCACATATATTTATTTCATTCCATATATGTGTAATAAATTCATTCAATTGGTTTTAAATAAAGAAGAACTGCAAGTTTTATCGAGTCCTTAAAATTTCCCTATAAAACTTCTCAAGAAGAATGCCATTGGTGAGTTCATGTTGGGAGAAATCCAAAATGACCCAAATAAAAGTGAAATGTATTTTGAACATAATTTTTCTCCCCAATTCTCTTGTAAAATTTTATGGCTCAAATCCCAAGGTAAACAACGTTTCCACCACCTTATCTCCTTTCTAGACAAGCCTTCATTAGCACCTACAATTATATAGTCTAAGTTTTCATGTTTTTAATAACCAAAACACATAAAAATGACTTGAAATTTTTTATTTAATATTATTAGGTACCAAAAACATGCCAAAAAAATTCATAATGTTTCCATTTATAAATCTAAAGTTATGCCCTTTTTTCTATTGCAATCCTAGGGCTGCCAACAACAAGACAACAAGCAATGAAAAATCAATATCTTGATAAAATTAACACCTCATGATCTCAAAACAAATTTTAAAGTTATGTAATAACATTAATAAACTTTCTTATTTTTACATCAACTCGTGATTCTTTTTGTAATGGTCCCACCAACTCAGTTTGCACACTCTTTTCATTGGAATACCTTGTTTTCTTCATGCACAGTTAGAGATATCAATCACATTTCACTTATTATTCTTCAAACCACATAAAATGAATTCAAATGAAATGAAATAAAATTTTAAACATAGTTTTTCATTCCTTTACGTGATAAATTTATAAAATACTCTTGCTCAAAAACTTTTAGTTTTCATTGATGGAGGTTTTCATCTTGGTTACAGTCATATCAAGCCTTCATTTCTTCATGAACTCCTCTTTTTGCCTTGTTTTTCATACATGAGACCTCACTCATGTGGAATAAGCTTCCATTCCTCCATCTAATACCCAAAAATTCTTCCTCATTCAAATATTAAATCCCTAACCAACTTTCCTTAGTTATGACCTTAAATACGCTTGACAACTACTTAACTCACTTGAGTTATGAACTTTACAATTATACTCTATTTAATATCACCTTGATAAATGAATAATTTATCTCAAGAATGGTTTCATACATTATTTAAAAATTCTCCTTTCATCCAAAACGACTACTAAACCACTTACAAGCCCAAAATTGACTAAAATACCAAAATAACTTAGAAATTCAAAACGAGTTTTGGCGGGAAAACTCATCTATATCTAAAATTTAAATTTTATAGCCTTTTAATGAACTCCAACCTCTTTAATTGACCTATTTTGACCCCTTAAACATGTTCAAAGTGGAATTTTTCTCAATAAATGCACTTAGACTGATTCCCCTACATCATAATCACAAGGGACAAGAAAGTTTTCCCCATAAACTTATGTAGAATGAAGATTTTCTTCTTTTTCCTAATCTTCAAGTTGAATTTATCCTCCATGAGCTTGTTCTTGGTTCTATACCATGATTAAAAGTTATTAATGATTTTATCCATGCTCATTATTATCCTTGTTATCACATGAATAAGTTTTCTTCTTGGTGAAAATTCTTTGGTTGCATTGAATGTTATCTTATTCCTTCCTTTCTCTGTATGCCAACCTATACATACCCAAAATCAGAGGGTACTCGCATTGTTGGAACGATGTAACACGTACCCCAATGATGATACTGAGTCTCCTCGCAAGGTGTTCGGGATCTGGAAAAGTTCTCCAAGTGTGCGTTAACATCCCGCATGCCCCACTTAGCCCCCACGTGCTTTGTTTTTCTCTTTTTCTCTCTTTTCTTGGCCTTTTACTCTTGATTCACAGGGGTGCCGCCCTGATTGGGTGGCGGTCTCATGACCGCCACCCAAGCAGTGGCGACAGCCTCAGAATCGCCGCCCTACTCGGGCGGCGGTCCTTATGCATTTTCCAGAATGCTCTTTTAACGCGACTCACATAAAAATCAATGATTCACCAGCTTTTTCACCCCATAAGCTTGCATTAATGATTCTGGTTACCTGGAATAGTGTTTTGCCATTGTTTATAGTTTAAGAGTTCTATTTGGTTTTTACCTTGGGTAAATGTAAATGCTATAAATAGTTGGCTTGTGCTCAAGCAAATGGCCCATCAAATTTGCCTTTGAATTTCTCATTCAATAGATTAGTCTTTCATCTTGTTTAGATTTCTTAGTTTCTTTCATTGCATGCTTAGTTAGTGTTGTTTTTTACTGTTAGGAAGCCACATATCCATATTGTGCAAGTCTGTTGTTGATATTTTACCCAATCCATTGGAGTAAAATAGTTTGTTTTCAATAGGAAGCCATTAAAGTTACAAGTTTTGTTCTTTTAGACAGGATATGTTTCAGGAGTTCGGACGTTTTCATTGCATGACTCACAATAAATCTCGCTAGGAATTGCATAAGCCAAGATTTGTACTCTTGCGCTATCTCTCTCCTACTCACATTGTATTCAGTTTCTATCCTAAGTTGCCTTTGTCCCAACATCTACTTCTGTTGATGCTAGCATTACACGCTTTTCTGGATCCAAGTGAACATGAAGGAATGAGGAGATCACACTAAGGGGACAAGATCACACACACCATCGGATTCGCCACTGTTTTGCGGAATCCAGGTTCTAGCTTTCAAAGTTCTAAATTAGAATCATATCAAATAAAGTAGTTAATTGCTTTATTTCAGTTAATTTTACTTTCGATATTGCCGGGGAAGTTATGGGGATTGATAGTTTCTGAGAAACTATGATTCATTCCTCACTTCTGAGGTAGGATCGATAGTCTTACAAATAGATTAGATCAATTATTTCATTGTTTAGAATAGATCTACAAATTGCACAGACAAATAGCTATACTCGGTTATTTTGTTTGTTTTAAATTGTTATTTTAGCTGTCAATTCTAGATATATTAACAGTTACTCTTTTAAATTCATTCGAAAAGTTCATCAGGAAAACACAAAAATATAGAAGTTATATATGTTCTAGATATATTTCATATAGTTAATTTTTTGTATTTGCATTTAGTTTATATTAATGCTTTTCCATGACAATCACGGGACCTAGAGAGCCCAGGGAATATGTATTCAAGCCAATCATGCCCCAACCCAATCTCGTCACAGCCATAACTGATATAGATCAGAATCTCAGGATCCAAGTCTTCCAAACAACGGTAAACTTACAACAAATCAGTTTCCAACTGCACGGGTTAAACATAGAAGACGACCAAGCACACACATTTTGGTCCAATCAACCCAACTATAGATTACCCTAGATTCATATCCACATGACTGTAGAAAGGTTTGAAAGAGAGTAGACCTTTGGTTGTGACCCTTTGGTCCCACAGCCAGACGCAAGGAGATACTCTCACAGACATAGATACTAGCTTAAGAATTCAGGTTGCACAAACACCTGTAAGATACTCTGAGAAAATCACACAATTATTAATTCTGAATATAGAAGTTGAGAAAGCATACGATTACTGGATATTAGGGATTAGGGACTAATTCTACACATGACCATAGTAGGACCACAACAACCATGAATCTACGGTTGTGACCCACAAATCCCACAGCCCAACGAATCCATAGGTGAATCAGACATAGATACTGGCCTACGTACACTAGTATTCCGGTCTACTCCACTTCCACCTATCATCATCAAACAGTTATCCTTATTAGACGTAGCAGCTAACAAAGCTAGGGAATTCTGGACTAGGCCAGAGAATCACCCATAGAATCAATTATATTTACCATCCACCCTATGACCTTATCTAGAGACATACACGAAACTATCCTAGGTCACTTTCCACGTATTCCACAACCCATAGACCGAATCATGCCAGAGCTTGATATTGATTGGAGCCTTCGAGCAGTCATCCTTGCTGATCGATCTATCACACCAGTTCAGGTTAGGAGGGCCTTCGTTGCCTTAGATTCACAATTTCCATTAGTGTGTGTCAAAGATATCAGATTTCCCAACTAGTTTGTCTGCATCCCACATATATTCCATCCCCACCGGCTGTCTCAGCATGACCTCGGGAGGTCGGGTGCGAGGAAAAGTTACTTGTAGATTCCCACACTCGCTTGTCACTTTTCCATCGTATAAAATTGTTGAACCCGACGTGAACTTCCTACTTTTGAGTTCGGAGTCATAGTATTACTTGTTCTTCCAAATTAGTAGCCTTTTATCTTTTCCACCCCATTAGCTTTCACCATCACCTTCGCTCCTTCCCATTATTCTACGGGTATTCATATACCCCCGAATATGTTGGGATTTGATGCATATGGTAGGCCTCTCTTAGGTCTTGAGGCATACTATGCTCAACTGAATGGACAATCATCACCCTCGCTCTCAGTATGGGGTGACAACTACTCAACTAACCAATTATCAACACAAACTCCATCTCCAAGGATCATATATAACTCATCTTTCCAAACAGAGGAGGGATCAGCTCGCTCAAACACAACAAATAGAGCCTTCAGGCTCAAACAATATGATGCTCACAGGAGAGTCTAGTTCATCTCCTCAGGTACTACTTAGACCACAAATTAGTAGACAATCAGACCCATATCTGGGTTTAGATGATGAGCATTCGGTACGTTATACCAGGAATGAACAACATTCTTGAAACATGTACCCACCTATATGAGGTTTACAAACATAACCGAGGTTTCTTTTCAAGAAATACCTCCATGCCACTACACATAGGAAATGCCCAAGGGGAAACTTGGCAAGGTAGTGATCAATTCATAGCAAGATATCACATGCCTATACAAAACCATGATATACAACAAATGCCGCTAAGGCAAAACACCATGACTTCACCAAATGAAGTCATTTCAACATTGGTAGAAAAAGTGAGAGGGTTAGAACTTGCTCAAGCAAATTAAACTTCTCAATTCATGCAGGCAGGAAGTTCCAATCCTCCACACCGTCCTATCCAAGTAGACCTCCTCACAGGAATAAGCATGTTAGGCATGACCCCTCAGTATTCACAACAAATGCCGATTAGAACCACCATTTCTAATACCACTCCAATACCTCCCGGTTTAGTACAAAATAATCCATTCTTGGACAATACCCCTTCATACTTAAACATGTATTCTAAATCACCACAAGGGGATATGTTCTCCTCTCCTGGCATATTTGCTCAAACACATAGGTTTCCTTATGCCCCTACCAATGCATATGCAACGCCATGTCAACAACCCATTCCACCCCCCTCAGCAGGCACCATCAATGGTTGAAACATATGTGATAGGGACTTACTCAGAATATTTGAAAGAGCCCTTAGATTTCACCATACGAAGCGTCATGCTTCCAAGACCTCTTCCCGATTTGCCCAAGTACAAAGGTGAGGGAGACCCAAATGCCCATATCAAAGCTTACGCTACGGCCATCCGAGAACTACTCCCATGGGATGGGGTTGTTGCCAAAATATTCCCAAAAACCTTGGAAGGTATCACTCTCGATTGGTATTATAGAATACCTGAGGCTTCCATCCATTCGTTCAAGTAACTCGTGTTAGAGTTCATCAAGGCATTTGACATGAACAAACTATTAAGAACATGAATCAGGGAATTCTTGCACATTAAGTAAGAACACAATGAATCTGTCACCCATTTCATCTAGAGGTGGCGTACAGTTCTTTATTCTTTGGCAAGTGCTCCATATATGGATCAAATGGAACTATGTGATTTATTCCTTCATTCTCTCAACAGAGAAGTGAAGGAAGAAGTCCAGAAGTTCCCATTAAGAACTTACGATGACGTACTTGAGAGTGCTCTCCGAATAGATCAAACGACAATTGATAGTGGTCACAAGACATATGGATCAAACGGGAGGTTAATCACCTCCAACCAAAACACTACAACTTATCCTACTACCACGAATGTCAATCAAGGACCTAAGATTCTTAGCAAAAATCGCAGAGTGACAACGGATGGAGTAACTGATCAGCCTAAGAAGGTAAATGTTGTCAATACTCCATCACAAATAAATAACCAACGAAACAACAACTTTACCCCGATAATCAATGTGGTGGATTTTAATCATCCACAGCAGCAACAACAACAACAACAATGGCGAAGCCCTACACAGAATTCAAATCAAAATTCAACTAGGCATTAAAACTAGAATTCAAACCAAAAACAACAACAAACATAAAACTTTAATAAACAATGGTTTGATCAGAATTTTGGGCCACAATATACATCAAGCCAACAAACTAGGAATTACAATCCTAATTCGTATTGTGGTTTCCACAAAATTCAGGCCATGACACTAGAACGTGCCGTGACTACAATAAATTCATGCAACACTTGCCAGATGAACAAAGACAATTTTTCATAGATATGTTCTTAGCAGATCCTACGTCACCAGCACCAAATACTTTTACAGGGGTAGTTTCCCCTCAAAATGCACCCCTCAAGATCTTTAATGATCCGCTCCCAAATCACAACAATAACAAGTTAAATCCAAGTGGGACAAACAAGGGTGTAATCGCAGGAAGCAATGATCAGGAGGCTTCAACTTCGCTAAATGCATTAGTTGCGCCACAACTAGGAAGTCAACCACGACCTAAGATAGTCGGTTTATTGGAATTAGATGCTGAACTACCCGTAGAAGCTGTAACAATGACACAAGAGTATTCCTCTCAGCTAAGTCCAAGCTACCCGCTAGAAACAGACAATATCCAACAAGTATTAACAAAACCCGTAGGTGCTTATGACTTAATTAATGATCTAACAAAAACCTTCTCGCACATCTCCTTTTTGGACTTACTAAAGAACTCTCCTGCCCACAGGGCTGCTCTTTTAGAGGCATTGGGTTTAGGTCATTTAATTAACATCACTCCACCTCCTGAAACATAGGTAAATCATATAGACTTTGATCTTCATCCTCCGGGGCAGGCGGATAGGGATGTCGAATTCATATTCAAAATAAACAAAATGCCAATAGATGCTGAGATTACACGCCGAGGTGATCCAACCTTACATTTGCAAGTATGGGTTTATAACAACTATGTAAAGCGTGCAATGGTAGACGATGGGGTGGCAGTTAATATAGTCCCCTTCTCTTTCCTTCAAAAGCTAGGGTATGGAGAAACAAATTGTTCCACAACCCGAAATACGCTAAGAGGCTATGACAGCCTTAAAGCCACCTCAATTGGAACTATAATATTACCGGTCACCTTAGGACCCAAAACCATCCTGGCTGAGTTTTATATTATAGATCGAAAAAATAACTATAATATGATCCTTGGCCGACCATGGATACATCATATGAAGGTAATCCCTTCTATGCTATTTCAAGAAGTAAGGTTTTTACACTTAGAAAAGATATTCATAGCCAAAGGTGATCCAAAACCATTCGATGTACACCTAGCTGACCTAAAGAAAATACCATGCATGCACTCGGAGTTTGTACTCCCAACGAACCAACTTAATAAACCTACCGAAGAGAAACCAGAAGAAAAGTTGGTACCTACGATAGATCTTAAAACTATGAGCCTAGTCAAAATGATCCCAGCCCCCAAAGATGAGGCTAACCCTATAGAAAAAGTATCATTAGGAACTACTGCAAAAATTGTTGAATTACTGGAACAAGATCTACCAATGTTCCTACCGTTTGATTCTGTAGGCATGTGGTGCACCCTAGGTGTCAGTTCTCTCCCAGTAGTAGATCTTTGCATGGTAGAGGTAGAAGATGTTAACACAACAAAAATCCTAGCACCCATATTTCTAGCTAAGTATTGGACTCTCCATTTCGATGGAGCTAAATGTCGTTATGGAGTTGGGGCTGGAGTAATCCTTACTTCTCTCGAGGGAAAAGTCCTACCATTTTCCTTTAAGCTAAAATTCGAATGCACAAACAAAGGCACAGAGTATATGAAACCAAAGCTAAGCACCTACAGCTCTACAAAACAGCTATATTGAATTTAAGCAAGGAGTTTGACTTCATATCGATCGAAGCAATCCCATGAGAAAAGAATCTCCTTGCTGATTCAATAGTAGCATCAGCGTCACGCTTTACTCCAAACAGTAAGTTAGAGGATACCCAATTCATATTATCCCTTCGTGACAAACCATTGATAAAAACAATGTCAAAACCTCTTTTTAATGGAAATGAAAACAAATCTACTATCCTAGACCACATCGATAGTGATACAACCACTCTTGATTTCTTAAACACCTATGCGGCATTACATCTCACCCATCATGCAATAGATTTATCTTTGATCCCGCATTCATCTTCCTATTACAGAATCCCATGACAAAGTTCCCCATAAACGGAACTCAAGATATACGATATAATCAAATCGAGAGTAGAGACGAGCTAGAACTACCCCCAGCCCCCCGCCTGATTTTGAAGAAGGTAATGGTTCTTTAATCAAGAAACAATTGATATTAACATCAGAATGGAAGATGAACCAAGGATATTGAAGTTATGATCCTTGTTAACTCCATTAGAAGTGGAAATACACACTCGGATCCTCAAAGAACATCGAGAAGGCATTTACATTTAATTATAAGGAAATGACAGAGTTACACCCCACATTATGGTGCACAACCTCGTCACAAGTGGAATCTAAGATGTGTCGACACAGAAGAATCCAAGAAGATTCTCCATGAATCTCACAGTGGAATGTGTGGAGGTCACTTCGGTGGCCATGCCACCACTCGCAAAATACATAGAATGGGCTATTTTTGACCCACTCTAGAACACGACGTAGTAGAGTTTCAGACGCAGTGTCATAAATGTCAAGAATTCTCCCACGAAATTCACATGCCAACACAATCTCTATAACCAATCGCTACTTCATGGCCCTTTTCTACGTGGGGCCTATATTTAATAGGGAAATTCTCTCCCTCGTCCACCGACGGCCATAATTTTATAATCACGGCCACCGAATATTTTACCAAGTGGGTAGAGGCTATGCCTCTTACTACTGTACCAGGTTCTATAATCGCCAAGTTCATTTTGAACCAAATCATTTGCAGGTATGGTGTCCCGCAAATCATTATCTCAGATAATGGAACTTCTTTTAAGAATGATGAAGTTTGTGAATTGTGTAATAAATTTAAAATAAGCCATCATATGACTTCATTATATTACCCTCAAGCCAATGGACAAGCTAAGGTGATGAACAAAACATTAAAAGCCATTCTCCTTAAAACGGTGAAAGAAAACAAACGAGATTGGCATTTGAAGTTATATCCGGCCTTATGGGCCCACCGAACCTCAATAAGAACACCAACAGGAGTGACTCCTTTCTCACTAGTATTCGGGGTAGAAGTAGTTCTCCCGCTTGAGGTTGAAATACCCAATCTCCGCATTACATTACAAGGGATTCTAGATGAAGATGCTTATAGAGAAGCACGTTTTTCCCAACCAGAAAGCCTAGATGAAGCTAGGTTAGATGCTGAATAGCGGCACAGAGTCTATGCTGACTAGATGTGCCGGCAGTATAACAAGAAGGTCTATGAACGTGACATATATGAAGGTGATCTAGTTCTAAGGCTAGACAGCCGGATCGACAAAAAAACCGGCGAAGGAAGGAAGTTCCGGCCCAAATGGTTGGGCCCATACCGAGTCATGAAGGACTATGGAAACGGTGCATACCTCTTATGTACAGCTGGAAGGTGAGGAATTTGGTGAAACAGTCAATTCCCTGCACCTCAAATGATTCTACGCGTAAGCAACTAGCACTACTTGTATAATTATATCTACATTACATCTTCATATAGATTAGGATCATTTTGTCCGCTTGTTTCATACAAAGATTGTGATCAAGGAATTTGTTCTCAAAGCAATTCATTACAAACTCATGATGTTGTTGGCATAAACACTCTAATCGTACTTCTCCATTTCCATGATATCATCAAGTTATTCAGAATCATTTCATCAAAAAAAGCTAGATATGACAAGGTCTTAACGGTAACCATACCAAGATCTGCAGGTTGTTCTCACTTTTGGTTTCTTCTTAGGATAGGTGTCTTGCCTATGGTCTATTCTAGAAGCTTCATGGTGTCACATCTATCCCGTATGTATATCTCTTTGGAAATAAAAACACACTGACATTTTACTCAAGTAAACAAGTCAAATATAGAATCAAACAGAAAATTTTAAATTTACACATTTCCTTGCCCCACCAACCTTCGGTGATGAGCTTACGTCTCTTACTAGTGACATAGGGTTGGGAAAGGATGGAAATTCCCTTACTCACCTATGCCTTACCTATGGTGATAAACCCATGCTTCTTACTAGTAGCATGGGGCAAAGTGTAGGGGGTCCTCTTGATAAACAAATGCAAAAGGTCATAGACAAACAATTCAAATCTTGAAATCTTGAGTCAAAAACAAATGAATCAGATGTCCAAAATTCCAAGAGAATTAAAAACCTAAAAACCCAGATTTTGTCTACCATGTGGCCATCTACGGATCTAAGTCTAGATAAACCGCAAAGCGAGTTGCATCCCAAAACTATGAAGTCACTCGAGTGGAGTAAGTTTGTAGCATCCTAATTTGGGTCCACCAAGGCTTTTTCTATCTCTCATCAGTATCATTTCAACACATTTCATAACTTGCGCCCTTCCCAACTCTCGGTGATGAGCCCTCGCATCTTACTAGTTGCGTGGAGTTAGGTGTAGGGGCAGGTTTATCTGCTCATCATATCAGCTTATCTTCACCACTTTGCCAAAACAAATATGAAGTATCCAAAATTGCTTACGTAAACTAAGATTCGAAATCACATTATATCTACATTACCATATATCAAGCATCATGAAATATAAAGAGAAAGTAAGTAAACACTTGCATTATTTGTTCTCCATTGCATACATTCTAAATAGCATACATGCATAATATCATAGTTCACATGAGAAATAGAAATGCAAGTAAGCCACAAATGCCAAAAGTCTCGATCCAAAAAGATATATATATATATATATATATATATATATATATATATATATACAAATGATCAAATTTTTCGTGACAATGCCATCATGTGCTAAGCATGGTCAAAACGCTCAAAGAGTCAGGGATATACAAAAGAATACATCATACAAAATCTAGGAGAGCCATGTGGCTTCTCAACCCCTATGAGACCCTCCAAAGGTACACACCCACGCCTAGGACTCAGCTACACTAGCACTTTGAGTGCACGGAGGGCTCAAGATCTCGAGGGGTAGCCCCAGTCTCGCCATGAGAATGACTCCTCATCAGGCGCTCGGCTGTCATATACCCCACTAGCTCTATGCGGAGAGTTGATACCATCCTGGCCACATGCCAGACTGGGGCAAAGATGTCAATGTGTCTACCAACTGCTGAGGGCTCCCCAACATCCACAGACAACTCTACACGGGTCCTCTCCATGGGGATCATCAAGGTATAAGTGCATACCCTACGAATCAAGTCCCGCCACTCATCGGCGAGTCTCTGCAAACAAAGGAGAAAACAAATTAGAAATAAAACAAGAGGAGAAATAGTAACTAAGGAAATCCTAATAAAAACAAACAATAAAAGGAAGGATGGTAGCTTATTCGGATCACCAGGCCTCCAGGATGGATCTCTAGTGTCCGCACCTACCACATGATGCCGCCGCGACCGATGTGCTCCCACGTGGTGGAGAAACGTGGCGTCCTACAATGGACTCATCCTCCCCACCACCCCTGGGAGAGTGGCTCCTTTGAAGCTAAAGTAACTCTCTCGCCGCTTTGTTCGCACTCCTCTCTGCTGCATGCATGAGATCCCGAGTGTCATGCCACTCAGATCACCGTCCTCCTCTATCTCTCCCCGTAAACTCCTCGAATCGAGTCTATGTTGATAGGGTCATCGCCGTTATGGGCGGGACCCACAACAATTCAAAGAAAAGGTGCTGAGGTGCACCGGCTCTCCTTCGAGCACGTACTACCCTCCTGGCTGCAATAGGAATGCCAGGAGTAACAACTGTCCAACCCGGCCTCTAGGACCCCCTCGGCCTCTCGAATCGACCTATATCTGGTGCCACTGGGAAGCATACCCATGTAAGGTCAGCCAAACAATTGAGGAACTCGGCCAAAGGGGTGTATCTCCACTCGCCCCACTCTGTCAATAAGCTGCCCTGTGGTGGAGCAAGAGATCAAAGTAAGAGCCTCCTCACCCCATATACCTACCATGGTCCGATACAAGTGTGGCCTCCATGTCAGCAAAGTGGTCGAGAAGAAACTAGCCGATGAGGTGCTCGAGCACCGACATATCTCGTCCATTTGACTGCCCTCACAACTCGGGGTCTCGCCACCTCTACACCTCTCGCCATAGGGGATGAAGTGCTCATAGACCCAACTCATGACCAAGGTCGGTGGCTAAAGGATTGCCCCTGTAAATTGACTACCCTATATAAATCATGGTAGGTAGTCCCAAGTATATTTACTCCCCAGGCATATATCCGGCCATGTCCCTCTATCTGTGCAATGATGGGGGACTAGCAGTATAGCAATGTGTTTCCTCCCTTGTCCCCGATCAGTCTCGAGGCAAGGATCCCCATAATGGCCTGGCGAAGCAAGGGGATGGGCAAACTAGGAATAGATCAAACTCTGACCCCCTTCTTCGAACCCATGGAGATGACTACATCTCCCATATAAGTGGCCCACTATGCTATCTGGGCCCGTGAACCTACTGTCTCAAGGGTCAGACGTCTCCCAATGTTCAGACCCCCAGAATGCGATAAAATCCTCCAAAGTGATGGTCCACTCACCTCGGACCCCTAAGTAATCGTAATGTGTTCCGATCAACATCTCAATAGGAGAATAAGTCACAAATAATGTGACCTGGATGGTGCAACATGGGGAACGCGTGAGATACGTAGTATCCGTGCCCTCTAAAGAGTGTCCTCCTCATCCCGTGAGAGTGCATCCAAGATCGCAGGGAGCCACCACACTCCCTCTCTTGGCTCCACCGAATATACTCCTCTCTCACCTGCATACACCCAAAAACACACAAAACAAAGCAAGTTAGCATCCGAGTAATACTAGAAAAATCATGAAAACACATAGAAATGCTAAAAATGTAAAAACAATCTCAAACAGATGTTCTTTTGGCATTCTCATGCAAAACCACCGCCCCTGAGCAGGAGGCGAGCCAGTAACCACCACCTTAAGAGTGGCGGTCGTGTAAGCCGCCACCCTGATTAGGGTGGTGGTCATGTAACCACTGCCCTAGGCAGGGTGGCGGTCATGGCCCGAAAACCCATGCGGGCTTTTAAACCTAAAAAAGCCTAAAATTGCCAAAAGAGGATGAGTTTTACTAAAATAAGACCTACCTAGTAGGCGCCTCCCCTAGATGGACCTTTTAAACCTAACATTTTCAAGAATTACCCCCCCATGACAAAGATTTTAGCATTTTAAAATTAAGGGGGTGAAAAGGATAAATTGAAGAAAACTAACCTGTGATCTCGTGGGTCGATGTTCCGCTCGCGGAGGCATGATCACTATCTAGTCACGAACGTTTTGGCTCTACTCACGCAAGAAACCATCACCGTGGGTCCCAGAGCTCAAAATCAATCAAATCAACGCGCGCAAATGAATAGGAAAATGGGCCCACTTTCATATATATAGCAACCTGACTTGTTTTAAAAACATTTTTTTCAAAGTTTGGAGCACCGACGGAGGTAAGTTCTTACTACCGCACAAATGGTACATCCTCATTTCCCATTATTTTAGTGTTTATTTTCCGATCTATCTTGTCTATCTGCACTTGAGTTCTCTTTTCATTTTGCAGGGAGCGGGAATTTTGGATGGCGTCATTTCGACACATGGACATATCAGGTATAACTTTCAACTTCCCATTTCGGGACCGCCATACTCGGACCCACCATTTTATGCATCTTCATGGCTAAAACGCTTCTCTGAGGGGGAAATATGTACATACCCAAAATTGTAGGGTACTACACCTGCCGAACGACGTAACACGTACCCCAATGATGATATAGGTCTCCTCGCAAGGTGTTCGAGATCCAGAAAATCTCTCCAAGTGTGTGTTAACATCCCGCATGCCCCGCTTATCCCCCGCGTGCTTTTTTTTTCTCTTTTTCTCTCTTTTCTTGGCCTTTTACTCTTTAGTTACGAAACCGCCGCCCTGACTGGGTGGCAGTCTCGTGACCGCCGCCCCTAAGCAGTGGGGCGAGTCCCTGTAACCACCACCCGCTTTCAGGTGGCGGTCCATTACGCGTTTTCAGAATGTTATTTTAACGTGACTCACATAAAATCAATGATTCACCAACTTTTTTCACCGCCATAAGCTTGCATTAATGATTCTAGTTCCTTGGAATAGTGTTTTGCCATTATTTATAGTTTAAGAGTTCTATTTGGTTTTTACCTTGGGTAAATGTAAATGCTATAAATAGTTGGCTTGTGCTCAAGCAAATGGCCCATCAAATTTACCTTTGAATTTCTCATTCCAATAGATTAGTGTTTCATCTTGTTTAGATTTTTAGTTTCTTTCATTGCATGCTTAGTTAGTGTTGTTTTTTTCTGTTAGGAAGCCACATATCCATCTTGTGCAAGTGTTGTTGATATTTTACCCAATCCATTGGAGTAAAATAGTTTGTTTTTAATAGGAAGCCATTAAAGTTGTAGCTTTTGTTCTTCAACAGGATAGTTTCAAGTTCTGGACATTTTATGTTGCATGACTCACAATAAATCCCGCTAGGAATTGCATAAGCCAAGCTCTGTACTCTTGCGCTATCTCTCTCCTACTCGCATTGTATTCGGGTTTGTATCCTAAGCTACCTTTGTCCCAACATCTACTGCGCTAAGCATTAAACACTTTTCTGGATCCAAGTGAACATGAAGGAACGAGGAGATCACACTGAGGGGACAAGATCACACACACCATCGGATTCGCCATTGTTATGCGGAATCCAGGTTCTAGCTTTCAAAGTTCTAAATTAGAATTATATCAAATAGAGTAGTTAATTTCTTTATTTCAGTTAATTTTACTTTTGATATTGCTGGGGAAGTTGTGGGGATTGATAGTTTCTGAGAAACTATGATTCATTCCTCACTTCTGAGGTAGGATCGATAGTCTTACAAATAGATTAGATCAGTTATTTCATTGTTTAGAATAGATCTACAAATTGCACAGACAAATAGCTATACTCGGTTATTTTGTTTGTTTTAAATTGTTATTTTAGCTATCAATTCTAGATATATTAAAAATTACTCTTTTAAATTCATTCAAAAATTTCATCAGAAAACACAAAAATATAGAAGTTATATATGTTCTAGATATATTTCATATAGTTAATTTTGCTTTTTTGCATTTAGTTTATATTGATGCTTTTGCATGACAATCACGGGACCTAGAGAGCCCAGGGAATACGTATTTGAGCCAATCATGCCCCAACCCAATCTCGTCACAGCCATAACTGATATAGATAAGAATCTCAGGATCCAAGTCTTCCAAACAACGGTAAACTTACAACAAATCGGTTTCCAACGCACGGGTCAAACATAGAAGACGACCAAGAACACACATTTTGGTCCAATCAACCCAACTACAGATTACCCTATATTCATATCCACATGAATGTAGAATGGTTTGAAAGAGAGCAGACCTTTAATTGTGACCCTTTGGTCCCACATGACCCACACAGGAGATACTCTCACGTATATAGATACTAGCTTGAGAATTCAGGTTGCACAAACCCCGTAAGATATCGTGAGAAGATCGTACAATTATTAATTCGAATATAGAATCTGAGAAAGCATATGATTACTGGATATTAGGGATTAGGGACTAATTCTACACATGACCATAGAAGGACCCCAATAACCATGAATCTACGGTTTGTGACCCACAAATCCCATGACCCAATGAATTCATAGGTGAATCGGGCATAGATCGGCCTACATACACTAGTATTTCGGTCTACTCCACTTCCACCTATCATCATCGAACATTATCCTTATTAGACGTAGCAGCTAACGAAGCTAGGGAATTCTGGACTAGGCTAGAGAATCATCCATAGAATCATTTATATTTACCATCCACCCTATGACCTTATCTGGAGACATACACGAAACTATCCCTGTGTCACTTTCCACGTATTCCACAACCCATAGACCGAATCACGCCGAGCTTGATATTGATTGGTGCCTTTGAGCAGTCATCCTTGCTGATCGATCTATCACACCAGTTCAGGTTAGGAGGGCCTTCATTGCCTTAGATTCACAATTTCCATTAGTGCGCGTCAAAGATATCAGATTTCCCAACTAGTTTGTCTGCATCCCGCATATATTCCATCCCCACTAGATGTCTCGGCACGACCTCAGGAGGTCAGGTGTGAGGAAAAGCTACTTGTAGATTCCCATGCTTGCTTGTCACTTTTCCATCGTACACAACCCCTCGCTTGAGATGTCCATGTATCACTTATTGAATTTCCATAATGTTATAATCATGATATTTTCCTTGAATTTTTCTTTCATGATGATTTGTAACCTCAAGAACTAAAAATGGAGTCTTTTTCTTTCTTAAAACTCTTGTTTTCTCTTGTTCTATCTTCATCTCTTCCACTAGTTTACCTGCACAAACACCACTAAGAGAAATATTAGATTGAAAATCTTGGGCTTGAACAACCCTCATGGTCTTTTCTTACATGAAATCTTTGTCTTCTTCATCTAGATATCCTTCTTGAGCTTCCCATGCTTCATTCTCTCTTTTAATGCACTCACATTTTGCTTTCTCTTCTTCAATATTCTTAACCAACTCAACCATATAATTTGAATATACATTTTCTCGATTCAAAAAAATTTCTAACACCTTCATTTCCTCTCCCAATGAAACCTCATCGAACTCTTCATTTCCGTCATCATACTTAGGACCTTCTTTTCCTTCTTTATCCTCTAAACTTTTCTCTTTTAAAGAGATCTTCATCCTCTTTCAAATTTTCATCCTCTCTTTCCTGTGTTACACTTGTATTATTTGTTTGCCACACCTTCTTGATTATCTTGTGCCTTTCTCGATTCCTCAAAATTTATGATTTTCCTTTCTTACTTTTTGTTTGTCTTCTTGTGTCTTCAAATATCCAAGTTTCACCTCATCTTATGATTTATTAAGCCACATAGGCATTACATATCCATGATTCATTGTTTTATCTGAGTGATTAACATTGGTCTTCCTTACTTTCATCTATACACAAGCATTCTCATTCTTGATTATATGATTATAATCAAAATTTACAATGCTAGTTACCTCTTCAAAGATATGATGCTTGATCCCATCATCTTTCTTTCTTTCATAGCTTTATTTCTTCTTGTTTATGCACTCTTTCTTATCCGTCTTTGCTTGAATACTCTCCAAGGAATCATGAAACATTAAACCTTCATTCATATCATCATTAGTATACTGAAAAACACTAATTTCTTTCTCAAATACCTGCTCTCTTTCTTCATCACATCTATTTGTCTCTAAGGAGGTTCTTCTTGACCTCTTTCTGACAACTTTCAATGCCACATCCTTCATTTTATTCACCAAATTTTACATACCTGTACACAAAAATGAAACACAATCTCAAATATGAAAATAAAATACAAAAATATATTCAAAAGTGCCTCTTTTGTGGAAACATTTATCTTCTTCTTCATCTCTTCACCAAGTGCTTCTTTGTGAACTTTTCCGCTTCTCCTTTAATTCTTTCTCTTTTTAACAAGCTACTCAACTGGCCACTTCACCTTCCTCTTCAAATTCCATCCACTCATTTGAATTCCTTTCAAATGTAGACACCATTCCTCCAAAATATCTAACATCTTCAAATCATTTCTCAAAATTGCTATCTCCTTATCCACCTTTGTTTTTCTCATCCGATTCTTTGTCTTCATCCTTATTATATATTCAAAAGATAAATCATCTCACTCTAATACCAAATTATGTATATGACTATTAAGGACAACAACCAAGTCACCAAGTCAATGAACAAAAAAATAAAACCTACCCAAACTCTGCTAAAGGATCTTTCTTCACTAGCCTATATGGCTATAAACAAGAAAATTTGGTTTCTTAACACCTTTACTGAGAGATGTAATTCAATAAATTTGTTTCTATGCTTACTATATGTTAAAAAAACATTCAAAATGACTACAATCAATAGATAACTTCATCTTTTAGCAAATCACTCAAATCTGCCATGTTTTGCTCTTAAGAACTTCACTTTCCATAGGCTCTAAAACATGCATTTATTGGATTATAGAGACATTTATGAGATCTGATCATCACATATATTATTTTCATGCCATATAGGTGTAATCACATCATTAAAATTGGTTTGAAATAAAGAAGACTTGCAACTTTTATCAAAGTCCTTAAAACTGCCCTATAAGCCTTCTCAAGAAGAATGCCATTGGTGAGTTCATGTTGGGAGAAATCCACAATGACCCAAATCAAAGTGTAAGGTTTTTTTAACAAATTTTATGGCTCAAATCCCAAGGTAAACCACTTTTCCATTACCTTATCTACTTTCTAGACAAGCCTTCATTAGCACCTACAGGTATATAGTCTGAGTTTTAAGTTTTTCATGACCAAAACACATCCAAATGACTTTAAATTTTTTATTTAATATTATTAGGTACCCAATGACATGATAAACAAGTTAGAATGTTTCCATTTATAAAGCTCAAGTTATTCCATTTTTTCTATTGCAATCCTAGTGTCTGCTAACAACAAGGACAAAAATAGTGAAAATCAATATCTTGATCAAATTAACACCTCATGATCTCAAACAAACTTTAAAAGTTCTATAATAACATTTAGAAACTTTCTTATATTTAAATAAACTCTTGATTATTTTTTTAATGGTCCCACCAACTCAGTTTACACAATCTTTTCATTGGAATACCTTGTTTTCTTCATGCACGATTAGAGATATCAATCACATTTCACTTATTCTTATTCAAACCACATAAAATGAATTCAAATTGATGTGAATCCAGCTGCAAGAGGTTGAAATACCTCCAAAAACACACATAAACAGCTTTGCAAATAAAACTAGGAGTTTCAAAATAGCTTACTTCTCATTCTGGAATTCACACTGATCTATTACATCATTACAATTCTCCTTTTATTTCAAGACTACTCTAAAACCCTAAAATGCCAAAAAACCCTAAAATGCAAAACAACTCGGATTGACCCCAAAATTTTCGTGCCAAATATGCATTCATAAATTAGGGCTCACATGAAATTTGGACTTATTCTGACAAGCACAACAAAAGTTATTAAAGTTCTAAGACCTAGTCAAAAGTGGAAAAAACATTCGGAGCCAATTTTAGGCCACTAGATGACGGAATCCGAGCCCAAAAACGTGCCAAAATGAGCACAACCTTGCATGCAAAGTTGTCCCCAACATAGTACTAATGTATATCTACCACCCTGTAAAATTTCAGGACGATCCAACGGTCGGATCAAAAGTTATGGCCTCTGCAAGTTATGCTCCCGCATCATTCTCCCTGGTTGAAAAGAATTCAGCTCCTGCGAATTCTGTTGATGGAACTCATCTAATTTTGCACTGTCAAATTTCCTCAACTCCCACTCAGGAATCCAAGTGTTTTCTTCTTGCTGCAAACCTTCCCAGTGTACCAAATATCTGTTGTAGCTCCCATGTCTAGTAGTGATTGTCTTTTGGTCCAAGACACGCATTACCCTCTCCTTTTTCTCCTTCAAAGCATCTATTTCTTCTAGTTTATTTCTTCCTCCTCCACAAAATTTTCATCATGACCTAGAAAATTATATAAGTTAGAAACATTAAAAACTAGTGAGATAGCAAAGTTTTCAGGTAGCTCCACCTTGTAGGCATTATCACTCATTTTCTTCAGAATCCTACATGGCCCAATCTTCTTATACTTGAGTTTATTATATGTTCCCTTTGGAAACCTCTCTTTTCTAAGATGAACCATCACCATATCTCCTTCTTCAAATACACTTACTCTCCTACTGGCATCTGCAACTATTTTATATTGTGCATTACTCACTTTTAGCTTTTCCCTCACTTCATCTTGTAGTTGTAGAATGTGTTCTGCAAATGCTTCTACATCATCACTAGTTTCATCTTCACCTGGTAGAACAATTAGATCTAGGACCCCCTTGGGATTCCTACCATATAAAATCTAGAAAGGAGACCTCCCTGTTGACCTGTTTACCGAGCTATTATATGCAAACTCAGCTTGAGGTAAAGTTAAGTCCCATTGTTTTGGATTTTCTCCAAGTATACAATGTAGGAGATTTCCCAAGCTTCTGTTCACTACTTCAGTCTACCCATCAGTCTGGGGGTGATATGCACTACTGAACTGTAGTTGTGTCCCCAATTTCTTCCACAGAGTCCTCCAAAAGTGACTCAAAAACTTCGTGTCCCGATCTGAAGTGATCGTTTTGGAATTCCATGCAATCGAACCACTTCTGAAAAAAATAAATCTGCAATTCTGGAAGCATCATTAGTTTTTTTACAAGAAATAAAATGTGCCATCTTAGAGAATCTATCAACCACAACAAAGATAGAATCATTCCCTCGTTGTGTGTTAGGAAGCCCTAACACAAAATCCATACTCAGATCAACCCATGGCCCTATAGGGATAGGTAATGGCATATATAACCCAGTATTCTATGCATGACCCTTAGCCATTTGACACACTCTACATCTTGCTACAACCCTACTTGATGTCCCTCTTTACCTTTGGCCAATAATACTTTTCTACGACAAGAGAAATTGTCTTACTTATACCAAAGTGTCCAGCCAACCCTCCACTATGCAATTCTCTTATAATATTTTCTCTCATTGAACCAGCAGGGATGCACAATTGTTTCCCCCTAAACAAATAACCATCCTGTATCAAATAATCAAAAGAATCACTACCTATTGTAGGCTCCTTAAGCTTTCTAACAACATCACTAAAATCAGGATCACCTTCATACAATTCCTTAACTGCCTCAAACCCTAGGACTTTATTTTCCATTGTTGTCAAAAGGGCTACACGCCTACTCAAGGCATCAGCAACTTGATTATGCTTACCAGACTTATGCTTTAAAACAAAAGTATATTCTTGCAAAAATGAAACCCATTTTGCATGCCTACTATTTAGTTTCTTCTGTGTGTTTACATACCTCAAGGCTTCATGGTCAGTGAAGAGTACAAATTCCTTTGCTACCAAGTAATGTCTCAGTTCCTTAATGCCTGAACAATAGCGTAAAATTCCACATCATAAGTAGAATATTTCCTCCTTACTTCATTTAGCTTTTCACTGAAGAATGCCATAGGTCATCCTTCTTGACTCAACACAGCTCCAATCCCAACATGTGAGGCATCACAGTCAACCTCAAAGACCTTGCTAAAATATGGCAATACCAAAACAGGTGCTTCTGACACTTTCTTCTTCAACAATTCAAAACTATCTGTTCTTTGCCTTGGTCCATACAAACTCCCTCCCTTTTGTACACTCTGTTATGGGTGCAATACTACTGAAATTCTGATGAACTTCCTATAAAAAGTTACCAATCCATGAAAACTACAAACCTCTGTCACATTCCTTGGAATAGGCCATTCCAAAATTGCCTTTACTTTTTCCTCATCCATCCTCACTCCATCCCGATATGACAAATCCCAAAAAAAAAATACTCTTTTGAAGGAATCTACACTTCTTTAAGTTTGCATATAGACTCTCTTTACATAACAAGTCTAGCACCAATTTCAGATGTAACAAGTGTTCTTCCACTGTCTTACTGAATATCAAAATATCATCAAAATAGACAACAACAAACTTACCATTGTATTCTCGGAGTACTCTGTTCATCAACCTCATGAATGTATTGGGTGCATTAGATAGCCCAAATGGCATCACCATCCACTCGTATAATCCATCTTTTGTTTTAAAAGCTAGTTTTCCATTCATCCCCTTCACGGATTCGGATCTGGTAGTAACCACTCCGTAGGTCAATCTTGCTAAAATATCGGGCTCCCACTAGCACATCCATCATATCATCCAATCGCGGAATTGGAAACCGATACTTAATTGTGATCTTGTTTATGGCTCTATTGTCTACACACATTCTCTAGTCTCCATATTTTTGGGAGTCAATAACGCTGGAGTTGCACATGGACTCATGCTTTCTCTCACTAACCCTTTCTGTATTAGATCTGTCACTTGTCTGTTCAACTCTTCACTCTGTGTCGGACTCATCCGATAGGCTGCCTGGTTTGGAAGGGCCGATCCTGGGATCAAATCAATATGGTGTTGAATATCTCACTTTGGGGTAACCCATCTGGTAGCTCATCTGGTATGACATCTTTGTATTCTTTTAGTATCTTTTCTGCTGCAATAGGTATATTAAAGCCTTCTTTCTCCAGCTTCTTTGACATTAGTGCATAACAACATCCAACTTCTTCCATTTCTATAACAAACTCTTTTGTAGCCAATAAGCCCTCACTCTTCTCTTCTTCCTTGAAGGGTAATAAGACCACCTTTACACCATCCTTCCAAAAGGTATATGTATTTTTCCCTCCATCATGTGTAACCTTTCTATCATATTGCCAAGGCCTACCCAGTAATATATGACATGCATCCATTGGGATAACATCACACCACACCTCATCCTTGTAGGTATTCCCAATTGAAAACTTTATAAGGCATCTTTTATCTATGGTTACTTCATTTCCTTTCTTGAACCATGATATATGATAGGGATATGGGTGCTTGTCATAGCATTTCAGATTCAGTTTATCAACCATTACAGTTGAAACCATATTTTCACAACTACCACCATCAATAATAATTTTACATACCTTTCCTCTAGAGGTGCATCTTGTTCGAAATATATTTGTTTGAAGCCACGAATCAGCTCCAGCAACATCACGTTCTTTCTCCTTCCTTGGGACAATCATCGTCCTCCTTATCATGAGGGTTTCACCCAAGTCTGCAGCAACCTCCATTTCTTCTTCCTCTTCAGCCTCAACCAGATTTACTCGTGGTTTTTCTCCTTGCCATCTATCTTGTGTAGGATAGTGCGGACACTCAAAAGCTTTGTGCCCCTCTTCACCACATCTGTAACATGTATATTTCCTTTGGGGGATATTCCAGCCCCGTCCTCCATTATAACCTCTTCCCCTATGAAATCCCCTACCTCTTTGGTAGTTACCATGGATTTGACCAGAATCTTCATGCCCTTCTGTATTAGAGGATTCACCTTTTGTAGATTCAAATCTACCCCTGCCCCTCATTGGAGATGATGATGGACCTCTCTTCACACCTCTTCTAAAATTACTCCTCTTGTTCTTTTCCTCTGCCTTTAATGCAAGTTGATAAGCATCATCTAGGCTATGGATCCGGAGCATACTCAGCTCATCTTGTATGGTGTAACTCAACCCATTTATGTACCATGTAGCCTTTTTTTCTTCGGACTCTCCTGTTCCACCCTGATTGATAACTTGTAAAATTCATTAGTATACTCCTCAATCTTTGAGATCCTTACGCCTTATGTTTTGGAACCTTGAAAGAGTGTCGAGCATAATCTAGGAAGAAACTTTTCTTTCGACTTCTTTACCATTTTATTCCAGTTTCGGATCTTGCCCTTTCCACTCCTTTGTCTTTAATTTTGTAGGTGATCCCACGGATCAATGCATGTCCGGCTAACTTAGTGCATGCAAACTTAACCTTCTTCTCCTCACGAAAGGGTTTTCCACTCAAAGAATTTTTCCATACGATTTAACCGAGTCAATCAACTCTCTCTAGTCATAACCCTCCACCATAATCAGGAACATTAATCTTGATGTTGTCATTCTTTCCCTCTAAAGCCTTGATCAATCTCTCCTCAAATGGTCTCTCATTCAAGGTTTCTTCGTCTCTCTCATTTTCTTCTTCATCTCCTCCTTCATTCATTAATGGAGTCTCTTCTTCAATATCACTATCTGGGTTTGCATCCCCATTTGCATGTCTCCTTCTAAGGCGGGTAACTTCTCCCGTGAGCTCAGCAACTTGTCTCTGTAGCTCCTGCATATGCCTATTCATCTGGGCATAACCTCCCCTCCCGCGTCTAGCCATGGTTATATAAAATAGAGGTAAAAACTACACATAAAAATGTAATATGTTACCTTAACTATTTCTGCAAGATCAAAATCCTGCTCTGATACCAATTGATGTGAATCCAGCTGCAAGAGGTTGAAATACCTCCAAAAACACACATAAACAACTTTGCAAATAAAACCAGGAGTTTCAAAATAGCTTACTTCTCATTCTGGAATTCACACTGATCTATTACATCATTAATTCTCCTTTTATTTCAAGACTACTCTAAAACCCTAAAATGCCAAAAACCCTAAAATGCCAAAAAACCCTAAAATGCAAAACAACTCGGATTGACCCCAAAATTTGCGTGCCAAATATGCATTCATAAATTAGGGCTCACACGAAATTTGGACTTATTCTAACAAGCACAACAAAATTTATTAAAGTTCTAAGACCTAGTCAAAAGCGGAAAAAACATTCGGAGCCAATTTTAGGCCACTAGATGAAGGAATCCGAGCCCGAAAACGTGCCAAAATGAGTACAACCTTGCACACAAAGTTGTACCCCAGCATAGTACTAATGTATATCTACCACCCTATAAAATTTCAGGATGATCCAACGGTCGGATCAAAAGTTATGGCCTCTGCAAGTTATGCTCCCGCGTCACAAATGAAATGAAATAAAATTTTAAAATAATTTTTTCATTTCATTCCATAATAAATTTATAACATACTCATGTTCAAACACCTTTAGTTTTCATTTATGGAGGTTTTCATCTTGGTTACAATCATATCAAGCCTTCGTTTCTTCATGAACTCTTTTTGCATCCTTTTTCATACACGAGAGCTCTCTCGGTTTGAATACCCTTCCATTCCTCCATATAATGCCCAAAAATTCTTCCCAATTCAAATATCAAATCCCTAACCAACTTTCCTTAGTTATGACCTTAACTAGGCTTGACAACTACTTAACTCACTTGAGTTAAGAACTTTACAAGTATACTTTATATCAAATCACCTTGATAAATGAATAATGTATCTCAAGAAGGGTTTCATATATTATTTAAACATTCTCCACTCATCCTAAACACCTACCAAACCACTTACAAGCCTAAAATTGACTAAAATAAAAAAATATCTTACTTAAAAATTCAAAATCAGTTTTGGTGGGAAAACTCGTCTATAGCTCAAATTTAAATTTTATAGCCTTTTAGTGAACTCCAACCTCTTTAATTGACCTCTTTTGACCCCTTCAACATGTTGAAAATAGAATTTTTCTCAATAAATGCACTTAGACTGATGCCCTTACATCAATTAGTCTTACACATAGAAATAAATATATACCTAATATCTCCTCATTTTACTATACATAAACTGATTGATCTAAATTTGTATTTGTATTGAAGTGGGTTCAATTATCTCTAAGAGGAAACATTTTCCTACTGTATTTTGTTTTTTTAATGAAAAATAGAAGAATAATATTGAGGATTGGGAGGTGTTGTGTTCAGTTTAGTGCATAACTTTATTGATTTTGGTTTGTCTCGCTTCTAAGAGAATGTGCTATGTGCACTGTAACCATTGCAACACCATTATTTTGTTCGCTCCCCTTATCATACATTTCAACGATATGTTGTATTATTTTAGGCATTGAAATTTCCTCTCCTACTATCCCAATTATATCTCTACAATTTTTCTCTCATTCACCCTTTCCTTCGCCAAATGGAGCCGTGAGGGAAAGCAAGAACTTCAAAGAAACTCCTAATGGGTGTAGGCACCGAAAAATAAAATAAATAAACAAAAATCAATGGTTTATTTGGGAACGGTGCAAGTGATGTGGTCTAATGGAATGCCATAGATGCTAGATTGGGTAAACCTGGGTTGTTAGAAATACCATAGAAATTTTAATACAATGCTTTTGGAAGATGTTAAGCCAAATCCTATCAGATATTCCTTTCACCTCCCTACTTGTGTCAAATGGGGGAAGTTTGCAAGACATGGGCATCCTCATGAAGTGTGGCCATTTCCAAATAAGATCTTTAGAGAAGGGTATGGACATGCTATCCATCAAATGAATTTGTTGAAATAGTTGAAAATATTTTGGATAGAAAATGCACTAAAGAACATTGCAAGTTATCCATTGATAGGAAACTACGGGGGGAGTACCTAAACCAAACATGTTCTAATAGGTGATCATTGTGGAGGATTCTCAAATCATTATGTAGAACTAGTATAAAATATTTCAAGTAAATTAAATGGTGGAATTGTGGATGCATGAAAACCACTTGAAAAAATGCCTATTTGAGATGCTAAACCAAATCCCACAATTTCGATTGGCTTCGTTCCTCTAAGCATGGTCTCCCTTACCTTCATCTTCTATAATTTTCATATTTTGGTTCTTCATTTGCAATATAATAGAATATTGAACCACCGGATAGTTATACAATTGGATATTTAACCAAACTTAAATAGTGTAAAGTAATAAAACTCCACCTTGTGATTTACGTAACCAAGTTACAATTTGACCATCAACCATGGTTGCTTTACCACAACCTTGTTATGCTTCTACCGGGGTATTAGAAGTAGGTGCTCATGTTTTCTAGTATTGGTGATATTGAGATGATTCATCAAATAAATTTACCATTTTTATGTACCTTGCAAAGTTATAAAAATGCAATATTCAAAGACTCGCAAAACAACCTTCTATAACCCAAAAAATAGACATTAGGTTTTGTATGTGTCCCTTGTTATGTGGGGAGTCACATCAAGCCTTAGATCAACATAGATTGACCATTTATTTTCTTTTCACCACTCCTCTAGGATCCCTATTACTTCATTTTACATTTTTAGGGGAGCTATTAAAAGTGAAAAGTTGGTTTTTCATTTCAGCTCTCCATTTGGACCCGAGCGATGAAACACATTTTCACCTTCGCAAACCGCTAGTATTTCTACTAGAGAATTGCTTGTAACCATTAGTTTGGGAAGAAAAAAATTCTATCTAGCTTAGAAAAGGGGTTTTGTAGGCCACCAACGACTAGTTGACTAGGTCAAACTAGGCCAATTACGAATGACGGCTTGAGAAACCCATTCACCATTTATAACCCATTTTCTCGATTCTTTGCTCACAATCCGCTAAATTCTTGATATATATCAAATTGTAGAGGAATTTTTCCATTTAGAATTCATCAATCGGAAGTTTGTTTTTGGATGTGGTTTCTTAGCGCTTGAGCTAAAATTTGTTGTTTTTGCAACTATGCCAATTACGATCGATGACCATGAAAAACTTGCCATCATTTGTATATTGTTCACCACTTCTAAATTTTGTCACTTCCTCTAAATTCTTGGTATATAGGAGAACACATAAAAATTGACTCGTGAATTTTATCATCAAAAGACTATTTTTGAACGTTGTTTCTTATCCTTCAAGCCAAAATGCGACATTTTCACAACTAGTAGAAAAATGTAAAATTTGATCATGAGACCCTAGTTAAGATAATAAACCATCATGAAAAATTAGTGACACTTATAAATAATTGTATGAAACTCTCTCGTGGCTTTTTGTGTGAAATCTAACTTTTGAAAAAATAGTGCTTCTCTCTTCTCTCTCTTCCCTATCTCTTTCTCTCTCTTCCTTAATTAAGAAATGAAATGAATATATGTCCCTAACCCTCTCTCTTTGCATGTGAATTATTCTAATTTTATAAATGAAAAACTAAAAACGTTAATTATGTTAGATTAGGGTGGATGCCATGCCAACGATTTTTGTTGACTTATGCACACATGGCTTTGCGGGATGCATATATGATGTTGAAATGGCATGGTTGTAATTCATTTTGTGTATTTTTATAATTTCTATATGTTAAAGGAAAAACATGTGTATTTTTATGTTACAAGAAGGGCTTACTTCCCTATTTAATTTCAAATAAAAAGGATTGTCCTTATCATGCATGAAGTTTTAATGGTTCTTTGTTATCAAGTTTAAATAGTTAGCAAAATATTACTTAATTCTCTTCTTGACTTCATTTATAGCTATGTTGTGAAACTTACATCATGTATGGTAGATAGAAGTATCTATTTGTAAATTAAAATGGAATTGTGCTTTAAACCCCTTCAATTCTTCATCTTCTCTCGATTATTGCATGACTAGTAGGTGAACCTTGACACTATATAGTTAAAAACAACTTGATATTTCTTCCATATTGAGTGATCCCCACTCTGACCATGACCATCCTCAGTACGGGTGCTAGTGTTTACCAGCTAATAGTTCTACTCTCATGTGTCATGCTTCGATAGGACCTCATGATGATGAGTTGTGCCCTTGTGTATCACTTTACAAATATCATATCTAGTATAAACCTCTAGACTTGTTCCTAACGAGGTGTTGAACCTAATGTAAATTAAAACTCATGATTTATCTCATGGAATTAACGCTAAGCATGTTATGTACTTATGAAATGAGGGTTTGGACCATGAGTGGAACCCACATCATGAGATACCTATGTATGAAACTTGTGAGTTTGAATCCCCTTTCTCTTCACAAATAGGGGTGTTATCTTGGCAGGAGTGTTTCTAGTTATGCATAAGTTATGGGGTAAGCATAATTGTTTTCTCTAGTTTATCCTTTTGGTATGGTGTAGGACCCTGTTAGGTGTTAATGGAAATTAGTCAAATGTGAACCTCTTATGAGAATTAGGGTGAATTACACGTTAATATATTTTGACTTGCAAGAATGGTAGTGGATAGAAGGTAATAGGGTGTATAAAGTTATAATTACATGTCACCTTGTAATACACATTTAATTCAAATTGGACAGTAATAATCCAAACTTGGTCAAGTTGGAAATCATACTCCTTAGTCATCTTTTAACCTAGTAAATGGAGAAACTTGTGATACGTAAGGGAAAAACATAATCATGACACCCCTTAATGCAATTTACACAATAATATTAACTTATTAAAACTAAGAAAAAAAAGAAATTTGAGGATTGACCCTTTTTTGACTCAAAGAAAATCATGTACTATGTATCATGATCAATTCAAACTAGGTATTTAATTAAAGTAGTTACAATATACGTTTAGTTGTAATAACGTAAAAAAATAGAGTAACCTTCGTAATCAATGCTAATATGAAAGGAACGTGTGACCTATTTACTCTTAAACTAATAAACTTCCTTTGTTTCATGTGAACCTTCCTTGTTGCAACTGAGATAAATCGTAAAACCAAAGAAAGATACAACTTAGAAAAAAACTAGTAGCCTCATGTGTGTACATATGTTCCTTTCAATAACCAGGCTACATCATTCTTTTGCGATAAGGGAAACAAACAAAATTAGATGGAATCATTACAAGTAAAATGTTAAGTAAATAAAGATAATGTAGTCTAGTTTAAATAAGAATGAAGGACAACATGATAAGTTATTTTCAAATAATTAAGTTCAATAACGAAACATGGATGTAATAAATATGTAAACCTGGGAAAGTGTTGTGTCATGGACGGTTCCTATAAGGTAGTTATAATGTAATTAAATTAGTATATTGTGCCTTGTGATTTGGGAAAGGTGGTCATGATGTGGATCATTTTATTTTCATGTTATCTATGTGGGATAATGTTTATGAAAGCATCTCATGTATTATACCTTGTCCTAAGTGATCCTTTTTGTTGTCATGTATCAAGCAATGTAAGTAAAAAAAATTCTTATTAGCGTCTCCAAACAATGCTTGGGGAAAAAGCTTGGTCTTTGGAGAAAATTGGCAGAGAAGTGTTTCAATCCACTTAGCAGCCAATAAGTGCCACATCACTCATGGGAGTAGTAGTTAACTTAGTAAAAATAGTAAGTAGGGAAGGAGAAGTTCATACACATCTAACAAGGTTAAGAACAACTTATTTGGTCCGAAACATATGAGAAAGGTGAGTTTAAAGAAGAAAACATGCATCTAGGACATGTTGAAAATACTCGGTTAAATATGCATGGAACCACCAATCTACGCAGACCGAAGATCACAAAACCACCATGGCATTTGTGTATCCTCCACTCATGGAATAGTAGTGGTTACGTAACCATTGGGGTGGTTACGTAACCACCAGTGTGGTTCCATAACTAAAGGCTAGCAAGCAAAGGAAAATATGCAAATTAACAAAGGAAATCGGGAAAAAGTTAGGAAAATATGGGTAAAGCATAATGAGGTACAATAACATTCTTCAAACTAGGAAATTGGAATTGAACATCTTTGGAATTGATATTTATCATCATCGGGATTTGAAATGTTTTGATAATGTAGCACCATGTAAATTTGGGCGCATACATATTGCCCCCTCGGAGAAGCATTTTTGAATTGAAGAGCCTAAAACATGGGATCCGAGTATGGCGTTCTCAATAGGAAGGTTATAAATTATACATGACACACCCATGCATTGATACCAAATGAATCTAAGCTTCCGCTACTGCAAGAAGAAAACATGAATCAAGTGCAGATAAAAACATAATCGACAAAACATGCTAAAATAAAACAACAAGAGAACTTACCATATCCATGGGGATAGAGATATACCTACTCTAGTGTATTGCTCCTTCCCTGTTATATACACACACTAAAAATAGAGTTAAAACATGATATATATATATATATCTCAAAATTACTATTTCTAGAAATCATTTGCACTTACCCACTTGGTGAAAATTTGAGCTCTAGATTACCTATGATGGTTTCAAGTGAGAATATAGTCAAAATGAAGAGTAGTTAGACGTGATGAAATCCCAACCAGTAGGATGAGCAGCGGGTCACGAATATGTGAGTTATTTGCATTTGTTTATTTCTACCCTAAAATGTGAAAAATGTGAAAACTAAACTTAGGGGGATATTTTAGCTAATTTTATAGTTAAAATGTTCACTAGGGGGTGCCACATGGGATGTGGATTTTGTTTTATTCAAAAGGGTAAAATTTTGTCTTTTTGTGAGTTTTTTGGGACCTTAGGGTATGGCCCGCCTTTTATGGATGGAACCGTCACCTGCGATTATCAATCGCCACTCTGCGTAGAGTGGTGGTTGTGCAATCACTGCATCAGTTACACAACCTCCACTCTCCATAGAGATGAGGTTATAGAACCACCTCTCTGCAAAGAGCGGTAGCTACGTAATTTTGGGGCAACTCTCAAAAATGACAAGTATGATAATTTTTTTGGATTTTAATTGTTTTTATGAGGTTTTTGGTGAGCTTATTATGCATTAAAATGATTCTAACTTGATTTTTTTATGTTTATGAATGTAGGGGAAGTATATTAGATGGAACAAATATCAAGAGTATGATTGGTTGCTCCATATTTTTATGCACTCACCGGGATAAGAGAGACTTATTACAAAGAGCTAGGATATGGAGGATATCTTAGACATAGTTAATTTCACTAGCTAGTCATCTATTATGTGATTTAATGAGTTACTCGGATGCGTAACAGAACACCTTCCAATTTCCTGGAGTCAAGGGGAGTGGACAATTACCTTAGGGAATGTCTACTGGATTCTGGGAGTTCATGTCACTCGTAGGAAGTTGACTCTTGTGAGCATATGTTCAATAGTACAATCCCTCAACTGGCCGTATACATGGGAAATGTGCAACAATGTGACATTGGTGTCAAGCATGGGATGATAGTGATATTAGTTGCCTCCAAATACATCCCTTCCTTTCATAAGGCCATTATTGGCATCTTGGCATTGCACTTGGTGGAGATAAGGACGAGGATGAGCTTCTTTGGTATTGGGCACCGATTATTCAAAGTATTGAGCAAGCATGGCCACATATTTGCATGGGGTGTCGATATAATTTTTTCAACCTACCATGATCTATATAGATTTGTACAATGAAGGGAAAGGGCCTTAGTCACCATACATTGGTTATGATATGGGTTTACAAGTGCAAAATTCCCTATCAAAGAGGGATTGGGATAACATGTCTCGAGGTGATCATAATGGATGGGTGGACATGGCTCCACTCAAGTGGCCACATCGATCAATGTCTGATTACCAAAGATTACATGGTTACAAAACCATATCGGGACATGACTAGATTTTGGGGTGATGATGTTGTTATTCGTGTTTTATATAGTTATAATACACAGTTAGTGAATCGAGCCAATAGAGGGAGGTCCATCAAGTTCGTGAGAGTACCTCAACAGTTTAGACTACCTTACATTGATTCCCTCGAATAGTCTCGACAATGTACATTGGGATACGAGAGGTCGAGAGATGGCAGGAGGAAAAATAAAGTGGACCATTGTCACTCTTGGGATTCCAATCAAAATTCCATAAGTTACACAAGACCTTACTAGGTTGGTGCAGATTATAAATATTAAGACAGCGCCCACAAAAACAATGGAGGGGGAGGCTAAGAAAGAGGAAGAGGTAAAAGAGGGAGGATAAGAGGAGAGCAACATAGAGTGGGTAGCCAATGGAGAGGATTATGTAGAAGCTAGGGCAAGGCGGAGGAAGAGACAATACACTCCAAGGACCATTTGACCATTAGAGGAGGAGGGGATGCTTTGAGTTGCTCTATGGATAGAAGACGGGTGCAAGAGAGATAGGATGAGAGGAGATTAGAGTGGATGAGATTTTGTCGTAGCTCTCACACTACCGTCAGCACCATTTGACCCATCTTGGATTCTAGGAGATCCGAGTAAGTATAATATTCTTCTCTAGACTCTACTTTTTACACTAGACTTGTTAGTGAACTATGCACTAGTTTTTGTTGTTTATTTTGAAATGTTTCTCACTATTTTTTTACTTGTATTTTGCAACTTCTACGGATGGCTAGAGAGACTTTATTTTTCATATTCTCTTAGAAAATTTTGCACTCCCTACAGGGGAAGACAAAAGATCAATCGCTCATAGACATTGGGCAACCAATGATGGATAGACGCCACATATATGTGTTCACGCCAACATGGCACACTACTTCAGCAATAACCCATGTGAGAGTCGAGCTTACTTGAATACTAGATAGCTTAGAGGAGATAGAGGCGAGGAAATTCTTGCAGAAATGCTACTACTACTGCGATAGATCACCTACCCCATATCATGGTCACTCTCATTGGTCAAAGCACATAGAGGCTCTCACTCCTATCATAGGATTTGTAGTAGGATCCCTCATCTTACACCTTCAATGGGATCCCACAGAGAGGGATAGGCCACATGTGCTTATTTCGGAGATCATTTTTACGTATATAATTTTTTTGGATTTTTGGCTCATAGATGAGCATTTTGACCATACTTGTTAGAGTATGATGGAATTGTACATGAAACATGAATTTATTGATATATACATATATACATCTACTTTTGGTTTAGATATTCGTGTAAGAGTTGACTCATTTATGGTTCGTCTCACATGTGTACTCTTAGATGGTTAGAATCTCTAATGTTTTTATATGCTTTTATGGATGTATGTTGTGGACGATGATGATGCAAACATGTAACCTAATGATTTTTCTTTCTTTTTTTCATATGATGATGCATCTGAGGATAAATTGTAATTTGATAATTTGGTTTTCAAGCAATATTTAACACTTTCATTTTATTTGCAAAAGATGGTGAATGTGATATAATAAGAAAATGAACTCACTCAAATCCTAACCCCACACAACCTGTAAGATGAGAGCATTCATCATTGGGAGCCAAGAGGCACGTGAGTTGCATGATTTTTATGAGTGAAAATGGTGAGAGAAAGACAATATTTTGACATGATTCAACTCGATTTTACAACCCAACCCTAATCAAATTCAACTAACCAGCCCAGAATGTGTTTTCTTGCAAGTTTAACTAGACTTAGATCCATAGATGGCCTTTTGATTGACAAAATATGGTTTTAATGATTTTAATCTCTTGTAAAAAACACATCTAACTTTTTTTTTTTATTAGGATTTTTGACATTTCAAAGAAATTTTTATTCATTGAATTATTTATAACTTATTGACTTATTTGATGGGACCCCTACATATTTCTCCATGCTTTACTAGTTAGAAGCATAGGCTCATCACCAAGGAAAAGAAATATGCAAGTAAGGGCATTTCTCTCCTTTCCCAACCTCATGCCACTAGTAGGAAGCACAAGATCGTAGCCAAAGGTTGGTAGGGAAAGGAAATGTAACATTATTTATGAAATAAAATATTTTTACATTTGATGTTGATTTATTTTTTATTTTTTGTTTTAACTTTAGACTTTTTCTTTTAGGAAGGAACACTTTCCCTAGCCTCAACCCCACACAACTATTAATATTTGAGGGCTCACCACCGTAGGTTGAGATAGGAAAAAAGAGGCTTGGGTGAAATGTTTAGATTGTTTCTATCATAAGAGAGGTATTTTTAGGGAAAGATGTGACATCAAGAAGCTTCTAGTACAAACTATGGGAAAAGAAACCTGAGCTAGAAGAAACCATGAATAGGAATAAAGTCATGTTTCATGTACAATGCCATCATAGTCTAATTCCATCTTAATTACTCAAATGATGATGTGATTAAAAAAATTTGATGATAATAAAATAGATAATTGAAGAGATATGATTAATTCTTTTTGCTAATGTTTGAAATTTCCTTAAAGTTTACTTGAAAAAAAAGTTCCAGTTTACAATTTCATGATATGATAATGTAGTATGAATGCAATAATGTACAAGTGGATATGTAGATGAATTATGCATAGAAACATTTAAGGTGAAGTGAATTAACCGATTCGCTGAATTCCTCACCTTCTAGAATACATGTGTAATACACACCATTTTGAACCTTGTTCCTTCATCATACTTTTTGTCAATTTGGCTATCATGTCTCAACACTACATATCCTATGTGTATTTCACACTCATATACTTTCTTATTATACTGATGACACATCTTGTCAGAATAAATGCTATGAAACTATTTATCTCTAAGTTGAGATTCATTAGGGTTTCAATTCAACCAAACATGCTTACCAGTTTAAATCCTCATCTAAAATTCCTTGCAAAGATATGTAAAGACTAGGAAACTGAATTTCTAATGGTAAAACCACTTCAGATCCAAATACTAAAGAATAAGGGGTTTCCCCATGGGTGTTCTTACCAATGTCCTATAGGCCCATAAGTCCGAAAATATCTTGAGATGTCAATCCCTTTTTTATCCTTAACCATCTTAAGGAGAATGGACTTTACGGTTTTGGTTATAGCCTCAACTTGTCCATTATCTTGAGGATAATACAAAGATGTTGTGGGATGAGATATTTTGAATTGCACACAAAATTCTTGTATCTCTTCATTCTTGAAAGGCATTCTATTATTTTAAATGACTTGTGGGACTCCATACCTACAGATGATTTGGTTTAAGATAAACTTGGCAATTATGGATTTAGGTACAATAGTAAGAGGTATGGCCTCAACCCACTTTGTGAAATACTTAGTGGCTGTGATAATGAAGTTATGGCCATCTGATGATGAGGGAGATAACTTCCCTATCAAATCAAGACCCAAAGTAGAGAAGGGCCAAGGTGTCACAATGGGTTGTAGAGCTTGAACAAAAATGTGTATCTTGTGTGGGAACTCTTGACATTTTTGACACCTATGTAGATACTCTACAACATCATGCTCTAATGTGGGCTAGAAATAGCCCATGTGATGAATCTTACAAGTGGTTGTATTCCCCTCAAAGTGACCACCACAAACTCTACTGTTGGCTTCAAAGAGGATCTTCTCTAACTCTTCTTAAAGTTATGTGCACAAAGTCTCTTGTGGAGATAAACAATGCCTTAATACTTCACAAATAATGGTCCTTGATAAATCAGTGACATGACTAGCTCATTTTAGCTTGTTCTAAAGGGTGTTCAATTAACTAAAAATGGCAAAAAATGACTTTTTAGGCCTTCAAAGGAAGTAGTCTCTCATAAAAATTAAATGATTCAATCGATCACCTTAAACACTATTCATTACACACCTTTGAAACATGCTTTGAATGATATTTTATAGACTTTCCTTTGGGTGAGGGTTTATGATTTAGGTTTTAGGGTTTAGGGATCGGGGTTTAGGGCTAAGGGTTTAGGACTCAATGTTTAGAGTTTAGGGTTTAAGGTTTATTGTTTAAGGCTCATGGTTTAGATTTTAGGGTTTAGGGTTTAGGGATCGGGGATTAGGGTTTAAGGTTTAGGGTTTTCATTTAGGGTTTATAGTTCGGGGTTAAGAGTTAAGGGTTTAGGGTTTAGAGCTATAGGTTCAAGGTTTAGGGTTTAGGGGTCAAGGTTGAGGGTTTATAGTTTATGGCTCAAGGTTCAAGGTTTAGGGTTTAGGGATCGGGGTTAAGGGTTGAGGGTTAAGGGTTGAGAATTGACGGTTAGGGTTTAGGGTTTAGGGTTTAGGGTTCGAGGTTTAGGGTTTTGTCTTAGGGCTTAAGGTTTAGGGCCTATGGTTTAGGGTTTAGGGTATAGGGTTTAGGGCTCAAGGTTTAGGGTTTAGGGGTTAAGGTCAAGGGGTCAGGGTTTAGGTTTTGGGGTTTAGGGTTTATGGTATAGGATTTAGGGCTTAGTGTTTATGGTTTAGGGCTTAGGGTTTATGGTATAGGGTTTAGGGTTTAATGGTTTAAGGTTTAGCATTAAGGATTTAGGGTTTACGGTTTAGGGTTTAGGAGTTAGGGTTTAAGGTTTAGGGTTGAGGATTTAGGGTTTATGGTTCAGGGTTTAGGAGTTAGGGTTTAAGGTTTAAAGGTCAGGGTTCAGGGTTTAGGGAAAAGGGTTCAGGGTTTAGGGTTTAGGGATCAGGGTTGAGGGTTTAGGGTTGAGAGTTGAGGGTTCAGGGTTTAGGGCTCAGGGTTTAGTTTTTAGGGTTTAGGGTTGAGGGTTTATTTTTAAGGGATCAAGGTTTAGGGTTTTGGCCTAGGGCTTATGGCTTAGCACCTAGGGTTCAGGGCTTAGGGTTTAGGGTTTAGGGCTCAAGGTTTAAGGTTTAGGGGTCACGGTTAGGGATTAGGGTTTAGGGCTTAGGGCTTAGGGTTTAGGGATTAGAGTTTAGGGTTTAAGGCTTAGGGCTTAGGGTTTAGGGTTTATGGATAAAAATTTAAGGTTTATGGTTGAGTATTTAGGGTTTATAGTTTAGGGTTTAAGGTTTAAAGGTGAGGGTTCGGGGTTTAGGGCAAAGGGTTTAAGGTTTAGGGTCTAGGTTTTAGGGTTAAGGGTTTAGGTCACATAGTTCAGGGTTTAGGGTTTAGTTTTTAGGGCTTAGGGTTTAGGGTTAGTTTTTGGGGCTTAGAGTTTAGGGTTTAGGGGTCAGGGTTTAGGGTTTATGATTTAATTTTTAGGGTTTAGGGTTTACGAGACCTTTAGGATTTAACATTTAGGCTTTAAGGTTTAAGGTTTATGGTTTAGGGCTCGGGGCTCGGGTGGTTTAGGGTTTAGGGGTTATCGTGTATGGTTTAAAGTTTACGACTTAGGGTTGAGGGTTAGGGTTATGGGTTTAAGGTTTAGAGGTTAGTTAAAGGTTTAAGGTTTAGGGGTTAGAGATCGGGCTCTAGATTTAGGGTTTAGGGCTTAAGGTTTAAGGTTTAGTGTTTAGGGCTCAAGGATTAGGGTATAGGGTTCAAGGCTTAAGGTTTAGGGTTTAAAGTTTAGGGATTAGGGTTTATGGTTCATGGTTCATGGTTTACGACTTAAGGTTCGGGGTTCATAGTTACTAGTTTATGGGGGTTAGAACTCGGGGCTCTACATTTAATATTTAAGGTTTAGGGCTTATAGTTTAGGGTTTAGGTCTCATGGTTGAGGGTTAAGGGTTTAGGTCACAAAGTTCGGGGTTCATCGAATTTGTACAGAACATTGAAAGAGAGTCATAAAAGTTTGATGTTTTTCATCGTTGATATTTTAAAGGAGGAAATGTCATATTCTTGATTGTATAATCTTTCCAAAGACCCCAATATTCCTCAATCCTTGGATGTAAAGTGAGACAACATTTTGGCTTACATTTATAATGATAAAGATATTTGAAATTTCATGTTATGACCTCTAAATCTATATGAATTTCAAGTTTCTTGGAAATCACATCACACCCTTCACTAGGATTGATGACTACCTATATCTTTTTGTTCAGGGATTTTGAAAACATCCATGGGTTTATCATATAAGGAATTATCAATGAATGGAAGGTCACTAAGTCGTAGGCAGTGTAACTCCGTTTAGAACTAAATAGGAAAGATTTACTAGGCGATTGATAACCCCTTAGTGTGCTTAGCCATTCCCCTATTTCTATTCTTATTTTGAACACTTTAGGAAGTTATGTCAAATTTATTATCCATTCCAGTAGAACACTTGAACTTTATGTTTCTCTGGAGGAGAGGATACTACAGGAAATTCAATTATGATCTTACATCTCTGCATTGATATATTCTCTATGTTTCTTTTGTTTCCTTTAAGATTAATTTTTTTGTTGTGATGGTTATTTTCCGATTCCAATGGGTCATCTTGGCTTGCATAATACCATACATGGAAATATGACAAATGTGAAATTTATTTCAGAGTGTGAATACATTCAAGAGTGCAAGTATATGTGGGGAGAAACAAGTTTGGAAGAGATGTGTAATATATGCATTACAAGGCACAAGGTAGATGTAATATCGATTTAGTTACTTGTCTCACCTCTCATAAACAAGGTAGTTCTATAAGCAGACTCAATGATGGTTCTAGGCACGAGACTATGAAATATTGATGAAATATGGTTTGGAGTTTAGGGTTTAGGGTTTAGGGCTCATGGTTCAAAGTTTAAGGTTAGGGTTCAAGGTTCAAGGTTTAGGGTTATGGTTTAGGATTTAGGTTTTAGGTTTAGGGTTTAGTGTTTATGGTTAGGGTTTATAGATCGAGGTTAAGGATTTAGGGTTTAAGGTTTAGGGTTTAGGGTTTCGGGTTAAGGATTTAGTGTTTAGGGATAAGGGTTTATGGTTTATGGTTCAAGTTTTAGGGTTTATGGTTCAGGGTTCAGGGTTTAGGATTTAATGTTTAGGGATTAAGGTTTAGGTTTTATGGTTTAGGGCTCGGGGTTTAGGGTTTAGGGTTTAGGTTTTAGGTTTTAGGGCTTAGGGTATATGGTCTAGGGTTTAGGGTTTAGATTTTAGGGCTCAGGGATAAGGGTGTAGGGTTCAAGGCTTAGGGTTTAGGATTTGGTGTTTAAGGTTTAAGGTTTAGGGTTTAGGATTTAGTTTTTATGGTTCAGGGTTTAGGGTTTAGCATTTAGGGCTCATGGTTCATGGTTTAGGGTTTAGGGCTTATGGCTTAGGGTTTAGGGCTTAAGGCTCATGGTTTAGGGATCACGGGTAAGGGATGAATGTTTAAGGTTTAGGGTTTAGGGTTTAGGTTTTAGGGTCTAGGGATCATGGTTAAAGGTTTAGGGTTTAGGGTTTAGGGCTCAAGGTTTATAATTTAGTGTTTAGGTTTATGGCCTATGGTTTAGGGTTTTGATTGTAGAAGTTAAATGCTAAAATATTTAGGTTGAATGCTGAAATCTTGAAAAATTACCTATGTACTGACCAAATTATACTTTTAAAAACTATCTCCTAAACCATGACTCATGGAGTTGTGAGACTAATTCCATAAGGTGCAGAGTGACCCTAATTTCTTATATTTACATAAATAAATTTAAAGTTTTTATTTATTATTATTTACATTTTACTATTTTATTATTTATATTGTATTATTTATTATACTTAAACATTTATTTATATGAATAGAAGCATGTAAAAATCATACATAATGTTTATACTACATAGAACGCATACGCGTTATGTTTATACTACACAGAACACATACATGTTATAACGCGTAAGCGTTATGTTTATACTACACAGAACGCGTACGCATTATAACGCGTACATGTTTTGCATTTTCTCTTTTCCCAAGCCATGCCTCAAGGCTTGGGATCCGGTTTGAATCCCCAAGCCTGATGCATGGACCCACACAAACACAAAAAAATGTGTTTTTACAAGAAAATGTATAAATTACACTTCCTATATGATAAATCAAAATAAAACAATCGATCCATTTAAAAAAATTATACCACAACGTATAATGATTCTCTTCTTTCTAAAAATATAATTTTTCAAATTTTCGACTAATATATCGTTTCCATATTATTTATTTTCTAACTATGCCTTTTTATAGATATTTTTTTGAAGTGTAAATATGTCTATCTTTCATGGTATATCTTTTTTTGGGTGATCAAAATTTTAAAAAGATATATACATAATTCTATACATATTCAAACAAACATCTAATTTTCGATATTTTTGAGGTAGTTAGGGGGAACGGTTGGAGCTATGTTATTTTTCAAAACATAAAATTTCTGTACTAGAAAAATCATGAATTAAAAAAATATCACTAAAAAAATCTTTTAGAAAATGGAGCCCAAACTAGATGCTCCTAGCTATCTTTCAACCAAAGGGTTTTAAATACTAAATGGTGCTAAAAATGGTGGGGGCATGAAAGTCACTCTATTATGTTTTTAACCAAAATAGGAGCATCTGTTGGTATTTTAGTTATTTGATCCACTTAAACTTATCCATTTTCAATAAAATTTAGTTGCTTAGAAACTAGAATCAAAGTGATATGATTCATATTTCTACAACATCTCCCAATTTTGAGTGTAACTATTTCGAAAAACTCATACAAGTTGAAGTTTTTTTTTTCAGAAAAATGCATCCACTTAAGACCCCTTTTTAGCCCCCTAACTTGGTGCACTTACCCTTCATCAACACATCTTAACAACATATCGTCAAAGGTTTTGCGATCGAGCACTTCTTCCACAATTACTTACTTAGTTGTTAATAAAGGTGAGTTCAAACTCACCCATCAACGTAATGAAATGGACGAAATTTTTGGACCGGTGCAACCTAGGTTAAGAAGGTTTGCAATTGGTTGTATTTGACTATCACTCTTCGTTCCTAGTTAACCATGTAATTCCTTAACCTCTTCGTTGTGAAAACTATAGCCAAGCACTCCTTCTCCACTTGCATGTATCATGTTTTGTAATCAAGAAGATTATGGATGATGAAATAAATGACCTAATCATGACTATCGTCGTCCTCTTATGCCAACATACATGCAATCGAGACATTAGTGGCTTGAGAGTATAAAATCAAGGGACAATCAAATTTTTGTTGTATAAGCATAGGAGACGACAAACAAAAGTGATTCAGAGACTCAAATACTTCGTGACACTCAATTGTCAAAATTTTGCAATAATCCTTCTTAAGTAAACCATTGATAGGGTGAATATCATATGTTAACTAAACAATAAACCCTGTGGATAACCTCGAGCTTACCTAAGAAAGACTTGATGCTTGATTCATCGATGGGAAGGGACATTTCTAAAAATTTCCGGATCTTTGCGGGATCAACATCAATACCCGGGATGAAATGATTTATCTTAACAACTTACCTCATGTTAATCCAAACATAAATTTCTTAGGATTTAGCAAGTACTCCATATTCAATTAGGGATGAGAGAATGACATCGAGCACTTCACGGTGATCACCACGCTTCTTTGATTTTTATGAAGGTCATCAACATATGATTCCACGATCTTATGAATAAGATCGTGAAAAATGTACATCTTTTCCCGATGGTTAGTGGTTTCGGCATTCTTGAGGCCAAAAGGCATGAATGCGTAGAAGAAGGTTACCCAAGGATTTATGAAGGTAGTTTTTATTTGGTCCTCCTCAAAGATCCTAATCTGGTTGTAAAAAAAAAAATCTATCCATGAGAGATAATAACTCATATCTAGTTGTTGCATCTATGATTACATCAATCGAGGGAAACGGAAAATTGTGTTTGGGACAAGCCTTGTTGATGTCCCTAAAATAGATATAGATATGTATCTTACCATTATTTATAAGAACTAGGATGATGTTTGATACCCACATGGAATAATCCACTGGCTTGATAAACCCTACCCGTAGGAGCTTAATTACCTCCTCTTTTACCATTAAATCCACGTTTGTCTTCACAGTTCTCAATTTTTTATTCATACGTTTAACATCTCGGCTTCGTAAACAAATTGTGGATTACCACATTAAGGGCAACATTTGCCATTTCCTTATAGTTGAAAGAGAAGGATTTTGAGTGATCTTTAAGCACCTTTATGTGTGCTTCTACTTCTTGAGACAATGAAGAACCAAGTTTTAATATTTTGGGTTCCTCTTCCATCCCTATGTTTATGTCTATCATTCCTTTGATCAAAGAGGAGTTACCCTCTTTAAACTTAGGTGGGGCTAGAGGCAGCTCCAAGTCTTCCTTGACTTCATAGATTTCAAAATCTTCATAAGAAGAAGACCTCATTGTACGATATCCGAAGTAATAGGAAGAGTGATGTATAAGGGAAATCCCTTTTTTCTGGTGTGTGGGATGAAGGTCTGTATAAGCATTGAGGTACCCTAAGCTTTTTTTTACATTTTCTATGAAATCTAACATGGCGGGCTCTTTCTTAGTCTCGACATATGCCAAAATTAAATTTGTTGGAATCCTACGAATCAAATGTTTAGCTCAGACTAAAACAATGAATTTGGTTTCCTTCAAGTCCGCACATGGATAAATGCGAGAGGAGGAAGTATCCATGGAATCATCCAGTAAGTTTTGTTCTCGTGGAATAGATTTTGTGGAGATGAAATTTAAAACCATTTTAAAGCTGAAGAACAATATATTTTTATAGTTTTAGGAGCTCTTCTCTAGTCTCATAGAATTCTCGATACTTGATTTTTAATGAGTTGAGAGTCACCCAAGACTCTAACGTTATTCAAACCCATCCTCTTGGCCATGATAAGACTAAGTAGGGATTCATACTTAGCTTTGTTTCTCGTGCATTCAAAGTTTATCTTAAAGGAAAAGGGCATGACCCTCACCCCGGAGAAGTGAGGATCACTTATTCCCAATGCCAAATCGACACTTTGCACCATTGTAGTTGAGAGTCTAACAATTGTCAAGAAAGATAAAATCTTGATTTTTCTTGGAATCTTCTTTTTTAACTTCCGAGACCTCAACCATAGAAACCTCATCAAAGACACTGGATTGAAGAGAAGCAATGCCAAGAGCTTGACCTATTCCCAAAGAATCAAATGGTAGAACAATAGGTAAATCATTCTCTAAAAGCTTAACAATTTCAATCGTGTGGTTTTTGTTGAAACAATTTTGACTACAGGAGTTTTTTTCCACTAACATCACCCCCTTCAATTTCTTTAAGGGATCCTAACTCTGGTTTGGGAATAAGATTAGTCTTTGGAATGGATTCCCTTAAAGGATTATGCATGTTCGACTTGTTAGCCAAGAGCTCAAATTCAATATGAACCCTGTGTTTCTTCTTAAGGTTGGTTAAGTGGATGTCAAATGGATATGTGTCGACCAATAATCATAGTATAGTTAGTTTCCCAATCTATATTATAAAATTCAGTCAACATGGTCTTGGGTCCAAGGGTGATTGGAAGGACTATGGTTCCAATAGAATTTTCTTTGAGACTAGCATATCCTCTCAACGTGTTTTAGGTGGAGTAATAATTCATTTCTCCATAGCCTAAATTTTGCAGAAATGAAAAAAGGAACTTTATTAATGACATCCCCATAATCTATCACAGCTCAGTCAAGGTAATTGTTAAAATAAAAACTTGCAAGTACAACATGGGATCGCCTCTTTGTGCTAGTTCAACGTTACTACACATCTTTCTGATATCAAACATAAATCCAACATCTCTTTTAAGATACAATGGGGGATAGACATCGATGTCTCTATGATTGATTTGGGCCTCCAGAGGAGGGGTGATATGGATCTAGATGACCAAGACCTAAAACTTATAATAAAGCTAGATCGATGTGCAGGGGAATTATTTAACAAATCCAAAAAGGAAATGTGGAAAAGGTATTAGTCAAGTTTATGATTAAATCTTAGGCCCCTACTCGCTTAGGAGCTACTAGAATATCATCTAACATGGAGGGATAAATGGGGAAAGGTGTTAAATAATAATCGTGTGTGTGATTTTCTACATGGACTTCTAATTTTCTTTCTAGTTCAAACTAATTGATGATGTTAGTTTGATTTCATTCATCCAAAGTATGAGCTACCCAAGAATATGAGGATGTAGATTCCTTGTGGTCATTTTTCCCTATGGGTGTCCTTATAGGCATCTCATTATTGATACCATGAGAATTATCCTTTTCATTTTCACGGTGCATTGGAGAAGGGTCTCTATAAACCCCAAGAGTAGAATTTTGTGGAGCAATAAGCCCCATGTGAGTGTTTTGTGTAGGTGTTGTGGATTATCCAAGAACATATCAATGAAGAGTTGTCTATGGTCTTCTAGAAGCCATTGTATGAATTTATTACAATCATGACACGTTCGAGCATCATGTCCTCTAACCCTATGAAAACCACAATACAAGTCAGGATTGTAGTCGCGAGGTCTTTGGTTCTAGTTTTGTTGTGGCCCATAGTTCTTGTTGTTATTCTATTGTTGATTATTGTAGTTGAATTTTGGAGGCCTTTGACCCGGTTATGATAATCGATTTGGAAATTGCTTCAAATATTGGTTTGGGTATTGAACTAGGACATGGGCCTTGACTTGTTGAGGAGGAATGAGAGGATGACTAAAATCAACTACATTAATGGAAGGAGTAAAATTTTTACTCCTTTGGTTGTTTGGATTCACATTATTATTACCATTATTTACGTTGTTGGTGTTAACAATGTTTGAATTCTTAGATTGGTTAGTTACACCATCTGTTGTAGCACCATAGTTCTTGTTGAGGACCTTGGGTCCTTGATAAATTGTTCAAAACATTAGGGTAATTTGTAATTTCCTTGAGAAAGAGTGACCAATTTTCCATTTCGATAGTAAGTATTTCATCCACTATTTATCGTCACTTGGTCAATATGGAGAACACCCTCTAAGACCTCATAGCTCATGAGAGGAAAATTTTGTACTTCCTCAATTTCTCAATTGAGGGAGTCGGGGAATAGATCACAAAGCTCCATTTTATCCATGTTGGGAACACCTGGTAGAGGAATAGAGAACTTAGCACCACATCCGGATGAAATGGGTAGTGGATTCATTATGATCTTATTCAATGTGAACGAAATCTCTATTTCCCATTATTAAGATATTTTTCATGTTGAAATACTTTATGAACTCAGATACGAGTTGCCTAAAAGAGTGAATCAAAGATTCTAGTATTCGTAGTACTAGTCTAGAGCAATCCCCTCAAGGGTAGATTGGGAATATATTCATTACAACCACATCGCATGGGAATAGCTTTCTAATGGAAATGGAATATTCTATGATTTTCCCATTGGGATCCTCTTTCCATTTGAATTTGGGAAGATTTGAAAATAATCCTGGGAGAATTACACTTCGTATGGTGAATTCAAGAGGCTCCTTCAAATACTCGAATATGTGCCTATGTGCATATGACTCAACCATTGACAATCCTTTTCGGGAGGTGGTGGTGGAGTAGGAGCCCTGTATGGTGCAACATAGGCATTTTTGGGGCATACAAAACCCCCTATGCAGAGAGTGTATGAACAAGGCAATAAGAAAAGAATTCCTCCTATGGTGATTTTGAATACATGTGAAGATATGGGGGAACAATTTTTTGATAAGGATTTATAGGGATGAAACTAGGGAATGTCAAATTTTTGGTTAGAATGGAATTTATGAACTTACTTCCGGTTTACCCTATAGTGGGTATCGATATAAAGAATAAGGGTTCATGCCTAATGTGCATGATCCAAAGAAGAAGTTGTTTAGGGTTAGGAACACCCATATGGACTCGGGAAGGAGAAGGTACCAAGGGAACATAACCATGGTTTATAATGTGGTGGGGAACTTTTCCTTTCCATTTGAATGGTGTGGAATGCAAAGGTTGGGCAAGATCTAATTCTTTTTGTCCACCAACGTTAAAATCACATCGCCCGATGTAGTGCCCACACTTTACACACACAAATACAATAGTAAAATACCAGGATAATTTTTTTGACTTACATTGCTCACTACACACAACACAACATGGGCTTTAAGTACATAACTCGACTCGCATACGAAAATCACAAAAATCATCGACTCACATAGACACACGAAAAACGAAATAGGCATGCTGACGCTACACTTTTCCCAATGGAAGGTTACTAGTAAAGACCCAACCACAAGAACATGGCTTCAGGAATGGCGAACCCACAACACATCATTTCCTTAAATGTATTTTTGGTTAAAGTTAACATTCCAAGGACATTATGAGAAAGGATAAATTTTCTCATTTGTCCACCTACATTTTCTTAAGTTTGTTCCGCGGTTGAAAAAAACAATTCGACCTTCTCAAGTTGGCTTCTTATACTTTATATAAATTTCCATAACTGACATACATATTTGGCATAAATCAAATTACATACAAAGTACTTAATTATCTTATTATTATGTAAAAATATTCTTCTCCAACATTTATTTGATGTCTACAGTTTTACCCTTACAACTCAAGCGAAAGTGACTTGATGTCCAAAACGCAATCAAAGGATTTGACGGAGATTTAGATACAGGGCAGCTTTTCACCAAAATATTTCTCGATTCACACTATATTTATTTCCCTACCATTGTTATTATAATTTGAAAACTTATTGAATTCCTATAAGATTTATATATATATACATATCTTTTGTTTTCTCAAAGTTTGGTCGCACCAAGGTAACTTATATTCTTTGCAACGCATGATAAAGTTTAATTAAGTTATAAGGACTCCAAGATTGACCTTAATCCTAATCTCCAAACCCATGTGCAGCATAATATGATATGCTATTACATCACACTAAGGTCTCGTTCTTAGCATCATCTCAAAACAAAAAGAGTTACGAAAGCACCTGTCTGACATCTTAAGGAAGTACATGGCTGGGACCATTATAAACTACACATGAACACAAGTGATCTCGTGTTCATGAAGATCCCATATCCTTACATTGCACAATTCCACATAAGAAATATTCTTTATTCCTTAATTCCATAAAATGACATAATAAGGAATTAAGGGACAATATGACAATTTCTAAGGTTCTCTAGAATCAACATCTTTCAACTCAATTTCACATACAAGGAGTTAAATTATAGTTTTCTACCCAAAGTTAACATACAAAATCCATTAGGGTTTATTTTAATTCCAATATGCACTTAACGATCTACGCCTCAACTAAAATGATTTTAAGGAAAAAAGACATATTTATACTAAACCACATTCAAGAAAAATACCAAGATGTTGTTTTGATAGAAACCAAGGTAGCACCACTTAGTCGATCCTTCGAACAAGGATTCATAAGGTGACTCCTAAGGCGGTCTTCAACACTCAACCTAGTGTCGGACCTGAAGAGAGGGCATTCTTCTCGCGATTACCAAAACTAGAAGGAAAGCGTATACTACTGGATAAAGTTGGACCATGTTATTCCTAAAATATGGGTTCATGACAACGTTGCTAAACCCAATGACTATGACGGTAATTCGACTAGGGGTTTTATTTACCTAACCTAGGATGTCTCATCGAATGTAAAGCTTAATTTCATTCTACGGTCTTAAATTTCTTATATGGTAAAGGGGTCACACATGCATGCAAGCTATGCGCGAGTATTTTATTAGGGTTGAGTGTTTCCATTAAAAAAACTCTTTATTATGTTTGCAAGGAAAGAAGATAACCCAGTAGTTAATTTAATCGTTTATTGAATACTGAAAAATTACTACAATATATTCACTTCAATTTCAATTTACTTCATATAAATCAAACCCTTTTTCCATACACAACTAAGAATTAAATTGGCCAGGTGATTAGATACACATTTCCAAAGTTATTCCCTAAAACTAGCATCTCATGCATATTAACAAATTTCAATTCTAACTTTTTTGTAACAAGAGACTACATTAGACAGTTATTCATTTTACAATAACCTATAAAAATTACAATAATAATAATTAAATTACACATCACCTTTTTCATGGTCATTCTTCCATCCTAAAAACCCACGTGAGCAAGATATCAGCGATAACTTCTACCATGGCATCCACCCTAATCAATCATAATTATCATTTTTCAGTTTCCCATTTACATCGACAATAATTACAATTGTAATGCCATATTTTTTCTAATGCAAGCACACTAAAATTTAAGATTCAATATGTAATGCATGTACATTTCATAGCTATATTTTACAGATTTCAAACCAAACAATCATTACAAATGAAGAGAAGTAAAATAAAGAACTCATGATCTTATGTGGTAATCTCTTTTTTTTAATAGAGGTAGGTTACAAGACAAAAGATGCATGTTATAACAAGACTTTCAAATCACAATAGGATGAGTTTACAAGAAGAGGCTATCCACAATCTACCATATAACATAGTTACAATAAGGTGTAATCTTTACAATGATTTTTTTTTTTTTTAAGGATAAAAGAACAAGTCACCACTTCAACAAAACTTCATCCTTGAGTCTCCAACCTTGAATGTGCTCCTAAGAATGCTGCAACAAGAGACATGGCTTGTTTACCACCCAACCAATAGGCATCATCACATGCCTTTCCATGGTTGGAAGTCATGCTAGCCTCCCCCAAGCCCATGGGAGAGAGGAACTAGCTTCCACAATGTGCACAAGTATAAAGGGGGTTTACACACCACAAGAAAAAATATAAGACCATTTAACCACTTACTACACATGAAAACAACAACATGAGGATAACAAGGTCAACCTCACAAGGGGGAAGAGAGGAAGTAGGATGCCCAAATCAAGGTGTCCAACCATAGGAGCACCAACAAAACATGTATACAAAACTCCTTATACCTCCTAATCATTCATCCTCCTTATTCCTCCTTTATGCTATAGAAATCCTTCTTGGGAGGATTTTCAAACCCAAAAGGGTTTCCTCACCAAGAATGGGGAAAGGTTCAAGCCATATGAACCTTTCTCCCACCTCAAACCATATGAGGGGATGAGAAGGGACCTTCATGGCTTGACCAACAACCATGAGGTTTGAGAGGGAAATCCCTCTCTCTTCCCCTACATTCTCCAAAAACCATCAATCCAAATGATGGTGGAGAGAAAACAAAGAAAACAAAAACAAACAAACAACTACATTTACCATACAACTCACAACACATCATTTCACACACACCAATCCATTGATTAAACATAGTTAACAAGATAGGCACAACTAAGAAGAAAAAGGTTAAGAACCCTACCTCTATAATGCTTTCCAAGACTCTAAGCTTTTCCCTTTTGTCCAAGCTCTCCTCCAAGCTCCCAAAATTCTCCAAGTGCTCCAAAAAAATGAACCAAGAAGACCCATCCTCCCACATGAGGAAGAATAAGAAGAGGAACCCAAAAGTTTCCTCACCAATGGGAAAGTGACAAGTGTCACCCCCTCTCCTCTCAAGAGTCAAAGATTCTAAAAACCAAATAAGTAAGAGTAAACTCACCTTTTATCCCTTTTCACCCAAAATACCAAAAACTAAAATAAAACAAAGTGGAGCAACTTTTAACAATTTCACACAACCCAACCATCTTACATGGATGGTGACTAAAGAGGGCAAAATGGGAGGGAAAATCCCTCCAAACCTTGGAAATAGGCCCCCTACCTATTAGGTAGGGTCCAAGGGCCCATTTTCATGCTAAGGGAACCCCAAACTCAAAAGGGGTCCCTAAAAATGCCCAAAATAACCCAATTTCGGGTTTGGCATGCTTGGGCACAAGGGTAGAGGGTGTGGGGTCCACCCAAGGTTCACATGTGGTCCCCAATCCCTTCTACCAACACACACACACTTTCCCAAAACCAAACTTAAAATAAGATGAGATCATTAAACCCCTAAGCTAGTTTACTTAATAAAACACACCCTAAACCTAATTAATTTTACAAAACAATATTACATTACAATTGAGGGGTTCACCCATGGTGCCCAATTAAATAAATCTAATCTAAGGCCTCAAACATTTAGCATGGTTAGGACTCAGCTCGTGGGCCGCTTGTGCACAATTATGTAGCTGCCCTGAAATCCATGCTCTCCTATACCCGTCACTGCGCACTCATTACACACATTAACCGCATCTGGTCAATATAATTAACATCATCTACACATCACAAATTTAATTTAACTTATAATTTCCTAACATTATTAAACAATTGATAGTGCAATGCATACAATTATTCACATAGTTTGCCATGAATCACCACCAAATAAAATTGCCACGACATACACTTAGGTTAGCATGAAATTACCATCATTAAATTCAGAACACTATATCATTAATCAAATCAACCACAAGAGACTAACATCTAACCAATAAGTCTATCATATAACCCTGTTAGTGTCATCAACATCATAAGAAATATATCAGTATACGAATCTAGTCCAATTGGCACTATGCGCCCAAAATGCCATAATGTCCATGAGGATAAAATATCATAGTAAAAATTCCAAAGTCTATCAGAGTCTCAATCAAAACATGTCTAGGAATAAAGGAACCAATAGATAACTGGAGCTATAAAAATGTGGGCACTACATCCCCCTCTCCTAGAATTAGACTTCCTCCTGGAAGTCATTGGAAGAGATAGGGATATTTAGCCCTAAGTGGTGTAGTATCCTCCCTGTAGTAGGTGATGACTAGTCATATCGGTCCCACTGCACTCTAACCTGGTCCAAATCTCGACCCCGAAGGGCCAACCTCTGGTGCTCTAGTATGTGTACGGGCTCTAATCTCCACTGCCCTCCGTCCTCTACCTGTAATGCCGACCAATCCAAAACATGAGAAACATCTGGTACATATCTACGTAGTACATAAACATGAAAAACATCGTGGGCCTGTGCAAGGCGTGGTGGCAAAGCTAGGCGATAGGCAACTGGACGGATGACCTCAAGAATATCAAAAGGCCCCACAAAATGAGGCAATAGCTTAGAACCCTTTCCATAACGGATCGAACTCTTATGAGGACGAACCCTCAAGAAGACTTTGTCACCCACTGAGAAGTGACGATCGATCCTCTTGGTGTCCGCATATGCCTTCTGGCATGCTCTAGCCTGCTCAAGATGCTGCCAAATCAGAACAACCTACTGTTCTAAATCCTGAAGATAAGATGGCCCCAAAATAATCCTGTCATCTAGTCTATCCCAACTCAAAGGTGTCCTACAAGGTCGTCCATACAAATCTCGATAGGGAGCCATGCCAATGGAGCTATGATAATCAGTATTGTAGACAAACTCAACTAAATGCAAATAGTCTTCCCACTTCTTCCGTTGGTCCATCACATACATCCTCAACATGTCCTCCGAGAACCATATTAACCCTCTCTATCTCGCCCATCTGTCTCTGGATGATATGCCGAACTGAAATTAATCAGGTACCCAAGGCCTCCTAAAATGAAGTCCATAAACTCGATGTGTAGATGGTGTCTCTGTCATTGATGATCGTCTTGAGAATCCCATACAATCTAACAATATCCTCCATAAAAACTTTGGCAATGGCTTGTGCATTATAGGTAACCTTGGTTGGCGAGAAATGCGCAACCTTGTTCAACTTATCCACAAAGTGACCATAATGGCATCATGACGATAAGATGACATAGGAAGTCCTACTATGAAATCCATAGAGATCACATCCCATTTCCACTCGGGAAGTCACGAGGATATAAGAGTCTTCGGGATGAGAATGCTCTGCCTTGACTCTCTGACACTTAAGACACCGTGCTACAAAATCTACTATGTCTCGACGAAGACCTAGCCAATAATATAACTCTCTCAAATCGGCATGCATCTTCATCACTCCTGGATGTGCTACGTATGGGGCTCGATGACCCTCAGTAAGGATAAAACTACGCAGATCACCTTCCTTAGGCACATAAATGTGCCTATGGAACTCAAGCAAACCATCTGAATCTAACACGCATCTTGAATATCTACCCTCAAAAGAACCCTGAGAATCCAACATCTACCTAGCACCCTCATAAAACCTGTCCTCTGGAAGATGCTCAAGTATCCTACCTCTCAAATCTGACTCCAGTGTCAAAGAAGCAAGCACATGACGTTGTCTACTAAGTGCATCTGCAACAACATTTTCCTTTCCCTTGATATACTGGACCTCCATGTCATACTCACATAGGAACTCCATCCAATGCCGTTGACGAGCGTTGAGGTTCGGCTGAGAGAAGATATGTTGTAAGCTACAATGATCTGTCCTCAAGATGAAAGGTCTACCCAAAAGGAAATGTCACCAATGCACAAGTGCATGAACAACTGCTGCAAGCTCTAAGTCATGAGTAGGATAGTTAAGCTCGTAGTCCTTGAGCTTACAAGACTCAAAAGTAATAATCCGACGCTCCTGCATAAGAACTTCTCCCAAACCCTCTAGTGATGCATCAGTGCAAACAACAAAATCCTCTGTCAGGTCTGGAACTGCTAAGATGGGCATCGTGGTTAGCCTTTCCTTAAGCAACTGAAAGGCCTACTCACATTTTTCTAACCAATCAAACTTCTTCCCTTTCCTCTGAAGAGAAGTAATAGGGTGAGCAATCCTAGAAAAGTCCTGCACAAACCTACGGTAATACCCTGCTAAACCCATGAAGCTCCTCACCTCAGTGACTGATGTGGGTTGGCCAATCCAAGATAGCCTGAATCTTAGAGGGATCTACGGAGATACCCTCGCCTGATATGATATGACCCAAGTACTGAATCTCTGTCTGAAAGAAGCTGCATTTTTCCAAGTTCCCATACAACTTCTGCTCTCTCAAAACCTGAAGTACCTGCCTCAAATGCTCCTCATGTTCCTCCTCGGAATGAGAATAAATCAATATGTCATCAAGGAACACTAAAACAAAGTGATCCAGAAATGTCCTGAATACTCCATTCATGAGGCTCATGAAGATAGCTGGGGCATTGGTCAAACCAAATGGAACCACTGTGAACTCATAATGCCCGTAACGTGTGCGAAATGTTGTCTTATGAATGTCTACATCTGAAATGCACAACTGATGATATCCTGACTTGAGATCAATTTTGGAGAACACTCTAGCTCCCCGCATCTGATCAAACAAGTCATCAATCCTAGGGAGCAGATAACGGTTCTTTATTGTGACCTTATTGAGTTGTCTGAAGTCTACACAAAGCCTGAGAGAACCATCCTTCTTCACAAATATGACTGGCGCTCCCCAAGGAGATACACTAGGGTGAATGAGACCCTTCTCTAACAACTCCTCTAACTGAATCTTGAGCTCATGAAGCTCTAAAGTCGTCATCCGATAGGGTGCCCTAGAAACTGGTGTAGATCTAGGCACTAAGTCAATGGTGAAATCCACCTCTCTCTAGTAGGTGGTAAACTGGAAGCTCTCCCGAAACACCATCTGCATACTCCCTCAAAATTGTGTGATCATCAAGGGGTGAATGCTCTGGAGTACTGTCTCGAACGATCACCGATAGTGATAGCAAACAACTGGCAACCCTTACACATGCTCCGCTTGAGCTGCTTAGCCGAGATCATGCGCAGGAAATGGGTCTCCGCATCCCTGAAATCACAACTACCTACCCAAATCATCTTGACACTCAATGACCTTCTCTCTACAATCCACCTTAGCTCGATGAGCCTCGAACCAATCCATACCCAAAACTACCTGATAGGATCCTAAAGGAATAACTCAGAGGTCAAGCGTAGTGGAGAAGACTCTCAAATCGAGTACACAACTCTCCACATATGAGTCCATGGCGAGTTTAGCCCCAGAGGCCAACTCAACCTGCCAACTATCTGGCTGCCTAGCCACCACTAGCCCACACTGGTCCACTATAGAAGGTGATATAAAAGAATCAGAAGCACCTGAATCAAAAAGTACTGAGACAGAAATACCCCTGATAGTACCTCTCGTCTCAATGATAGCGTGGCACGATGCTCGGCTGGTGATTTTCAATCTGCTGCATACACACGATGGGCGCGTCCCACATCACCCACTGTCTACTCGGATCTAGGAGCTCTCTGCATATCCGTAGTAGTGGGCTTGTGCGGACACATACGCACATAATGGTCTGGAGCCCCACAAATAAAACATCCTCCTGTACCTCTCTGAGATGGGGTCCCTCCTGTGCTCTGGCAAACTGAACCTGCCGGTCCAACCCTAGTAGATCGCGCGAGTGGGTGGCAAGCATGAGTGATGAGTACTGGCCTCTGTCTCTAGACCCACCAAAACCACCTCTAGACCCACCTCACTGAAAACTTTGAGTCTGTCTACCCCTCTGATGCTGGTGTCCCTGATGCTGTGTCTGCTGTGATGGGTGTGGAGGAGCTCTCGATGCTATTGGAGGAGACCAGAATCCTCCTCTAGGGGGTGGTACTACTCCTCGTGCTCTCTGACTCTGGAATGCCTGAATCCTGTCCGGAACTTGCTCTTGTTTCTATCTCTGTGCTCCTGAGCCTTGGTCCTATTCTCCTCAGCCAAGTAGGCCTTCTCAACGGCCTTCTCGAGTGTGGGAGGAGATAACATCCTAACAACTCCTGCTATATCTGTATTCAGGCCCCGAATGAACCTGTTTACCTATAATTTCTCATCTTGCAAGTAGTCTACATACTACAAGAGATCCAAGAACCTGCTCTCATACTGCACCACTAAGCCAGAACCCTATCGTAAGTCGTGAAACTCATCGATCCTCTTCTGCACAAAATGCTCTGACATATACCGGGCCCTGAATCGCTCCTCAAACAACTCCCAGGTCACTGTATCCCGAGTCAAATGGAGCTTCCACTCCTCATTCCTCCACCAAATGCTTGCTGCATCTCGGAGGAGGTGTATGGTGAACCTGGCTTTGACATTGCTCTCATGAGAGTGTAAACCAAAGCAGCTATCCAAGCTAAGGAGCCAAGACTCTACCCCAAAGCCATCTGTCGAACCAGTAAACGTAGGCGGCTGAAGGCGAAGAAGGTCTCGAATCACACTGCCTGTGTCTCGATCCTGACGATGTGGTCTAACAGGTGAGAGGGGTCGCATATCTCCAAAAGGTCCCTCGAAGCTGTGTGATCGGCTGTGACGAAACGAGGCCACCCTCTCGCCAAGGATGGAAGGGCTGCGTGACCTCTCTCGTCTCAGAATGTCATGCTCAGGTGGCTCTGGATGTGCGTCCTCACCAAACAACTCCTCGTCTCCTAACTGAATGTCCTCCTCTCTCGGCACCTGCGGTGGTGGAAGACACTCTTGTACAACACCTATCAGCTGCTGCAGGGTCTCTAATATCTGAGGCCCAAAATCGGGGGCTGGCGGCTCCGCGTAGGTGCACTACGTCCCGAACCTCAAGCCGATCGTCCCCTCTTGGGTGCCATCCTGAACCCGAGATAAAAAAAAAAGTTTTATAAACTTTCTAAACATTTGTTGGAAGCGTTATATTATTATTATTTTTATTATCATTATAACACCAAATGCAATGCCCCTTTTTGTTAATAATTAATTTATAATAATAATTAATTCTCCCAAATTAAATTAACACTATCTTAATAATAATTTAATTATTTTACCCTATTAAGCTCCCTAGGGCCATATTTAAATATCTACACTCCTAGCAAGTGAATAGTCTTCCTCCCTTTTAAATTTATTTATTTATTTATTTTTCTACACACTCTTTAAATTTAATTTTGTTTTTCCCCCTTTTAACTTAGTTTATCCACACACACTTCCCCCTTTATTTATTCTTTTTGTTTGTTTGTTTTAATTTATATATGTGCAATAATATATATATATATATATATATACACACATATATAAAATAACAAGATATATATATATTTATATGTAATAATATATATATATATATATATATATATATATATATATAATACTAAGTATAATAAATTTTAGGGTATTACAATGAAAATGTATGTTTTAAAATTATTTATAATAAATAATGAATATTGTTGTAAGAATATTTTCATATATATATATATATATATATATATATATATATATATATATATATATATAAAATTAATATATATATTACAATTATATTAACATATTTCCAATATATTAATATCACATATAAAGAAAAGAAAAAAGTTACTAGTCATAAAATAATGGATTAAAAATCTCTTTATTTTTTTTTTTTTGTAAGTTTCAAGAGGATGCCACTTTCTGGTTTTCCAATAAAGCAGATTTTTAACTTTCTTACTCTCTTGCCTAAATAAAAGAGGAGGTAACTTTATATATATTATTTAAGAAGGGAGGGCTTGGAAGCTAATTTTAAGACTTAGTAAGGAGATATGATCACATATGGTTCACTAATGTTTACATCTTGTTGAGTTAGCAAGGAAAGAGAGTAAAATTAGTTTTATTCTATTCACTAAATTCCAAAGATTACAAGAATAGATATACTTTAAGAATGGTATTTTATTTCCAATTCAATAATGTTAAAAGATTTAACCACAAGAAGAAGATAAGTAGCAAGAATATTAATATTTCCAATCAATCAACTTTCCTTCAAAATGAAAAGACTAAATAGTATTCCAAATTTTTGCAACATTTATTATTATTATTTTTTTAACAAAACACTAAAAATAAACAAAACAGAAATTACCCAAAGAGTCCGTGTGTTTGAACCATGGCTCTGATACCAAAATGTAATGCCATATTTTTTCTAATGCAAGCACACTAAAATTTAAGATTCAATATGTAATGCATGTACATTGCATAACTATATTTTACAGATTTCAAACCAAACAATCATTACAAATGAAGAGAAGTAAAATAAAGAACTCGTGATCTTATGTGGTAATCTCTCTCTTTTTTAATAGAGGTAGGTTACAAGACAAAAGATGCATATTATAACAAGACTTTCAAATCACAATAGGATGAGTTTACAAGAAGAGGCTATCCACAATCTACCATATAACATAGTTACAATGAGGTGTAATCTTTACAATGATTTTTTTTTTTTTTTTTGAGGATAAAAGAACAAGTCACCACTTCAACAAAACTTCATCCTTGAGTCTCCAACCTTGAATGTGCTCCTAAGAATGCTGCAACAAGAGACATGGCTTGTTTACCACCCAACCAATAGGCATCATCACATGCCTTTCCATGGTTGGAAGTCATGCTAGCCTCCCCCAAGCCCATGGGAGAGAGGAACTAGCTTCCACAAGGTGCACAAGTATAAAGGGGTTTTACACACCACAAGAAAAAACATAAGACCATTTAACCACTTACTACCCATGAAAACAACAACATGAGGATAACAAGGTCAACCTCACAAGGGGGAAAAGAGGAAGTAGGATGCCCAAATTAAGGTGTCCAACCATAGGAGCACCAACAAAACATGTATACAAAACTTCTTATACCTCCTAATCATTCATCCTCCTTATTCCTCCTTTATGCTATAGAAATCCTTCTTGGGAGGATTTTCAAACCCAAAAGGGTTTCCTCACCAAGAATGGGGAAAGGTTCAAGCCATATGAACCTTTCTCCCACCTCAAACCATATGAGGGGATGAGAAGGGACCTTCATGGCTTGACCAACAACCATGAGGTTTGAGAGGAAATCCCTCTCTCTTCCCCTACATTCTCCAAAAACCATCAATCCAAATGATGGTGGAGAGAAAACAAAGAAAACAACAAGAACAAACAAACAACTACATTTACCATACAACTCACAACACATCATTTCACACACACCAATCCATTGATTAAACATAGTTAACAAGATAGGCACAACTAAGAAGAAAAAGGTTAAGAACCCTACCTCTATAATGCTTTCCAAGACTCTAAGCTTTTCCCTTTTGTCCAAACTCCCCTCCAAGCTCCCAAAATTCTCCAAGTGCTCCAAAAAAATGAACCAAGAAGAGCCATTCCTCCCACATGAGGAAGAATAAGAAGAGGAACCCAAAAGTTTCCTCACCAATGGGAAAGTGACAAGTGTCACCCCCTCTCCTCTCAAGAGTCAAAGATTCCAAAAACCAAATAAGTAAGAGTAAACTCACCTTTTATCCCTTTTCACCCAAAATACCAAAAACTAAAATAAAACAAAGTGGAGCAACTTTTAACAATTTCACACAACCCAACCATCTTACATGGATGGTGACTAAAGAGGGAAAAATGGGAGGGAAACTCCCTCCAAACCTTGGAAATAAGCCCCCCTACCTATTAGGTAGGGTCCAAGGGCCCATTTTCATGCTAAGGGAACCCCCAAACTCAAAAGGGGTCCCTAAAAATGCCCAAAATAACCTAATTTCGGGTTTGGCATGCTTGGGCACAAGGGTAGAGGGTGTGGGGTCCAGCCAAGGTTCACATGTGGTCCCAAATCCCTTCTACCAACACACACACACTTTCCCAAAACCAAACTTAAAATAAGATGAGATCATTAAACCCCTAAGCTAGTTTACTTAATAAAACACACCCTAAACCTAATTAATTTTACAAAACAATATTACATTACAATTGAGGGGTTCACCCATGGTGCCCAATTAAATACATCTAATCTAAGGCCTCAAACATTTAGCATGGTTAGGACTCAGCCCGTGGGCCACTTGTGCACAATTGCGTAGCTGCCCTGAAACCCATGCTCTCCTATACCTGTCACCTGCACACTCATTGCACACATTAACCGCATCTGTCCAATATAATAAACATCATCTACACATCACAAATTCAATCTAACTTATAATGTCCTAACATTATTAAACAATTGATAGTGCAATGCATACAATTATTCACATAGTTTGCCATGAATCACCACCAAATAAAATTGCACGACATACACTTAGGTTAGCATGAAATTACCATCATTAAATTTAGAACACTATATCATTAATCAAATCAACCACAAGAGACTAACATCTAACCAATAAGTCTATCATATAACCCTATTAGTGTCATCAATATCATAAGAAATATATCAATATACAAATCTAGTCCAATTGGCGCTTATGCGCCCAAAATACCATAATGTCCATGAGGATAAAATATCATAGTAAAAAGTTCAAAGTCTTCGAGTCTCAATCAAAACATTTCTAGGAATAAAGGAACCAATAGATAATCGGAGAGCTGTAAAAATGTGGGCACTACAACAATTTTCAATCAAAATAAAAAGGTCTAAAAACATGTATTCATTGCATTTCATTTTTCTTCATTTTCAGAACCCAGAGAGAGAAGGAGAAGGGAAGAGAGAGAAAACACCATTTCGTCAAAAGTTATATTTCACACAACAGATACACAAAAGGGTTTTAAATATTTATTAGCATGTGTTACATGTTTCGTGGTGGTTTGGCAACCATACGAGGGTCCGCACTTTCTATTTTTATATTTTCTTACTAACTACAAAAACATACAAAACATGCTCGAGAGACCAAGAAAGCGCTTCCAAAAGTTATCTCTCGATGAGCATACACTCCATGGTTAATTTTATACGTGTCCCCAAATATACCAAGAATTCATAAGAATCGATTGCGAAATTGAAAAAGAGTGAACGGTTTGCATTTGGCGGCCTAGTTTTCCGGGGCCACTAATCTTAGTCCACCCGAGTTGTAAAATGACAAAAGTTAGCTCGAGGGCCCGTAAAACCGTATCCAAAATGAACGTTCGATGGAAGGGCATGTAACGAGACATCTTCTACTAGTTCCCCTATCTAAGGAGAATTCATCAAAGTTGACGGGACTGAGAACTAGTAATCCACTTTCAAACGGCGTCAAGTTTTCTAGAGCGACAAGATGAAATTGGTCCAGTTTGACCTCATCAAACCGCAACCGGAGGCCTACAAAACGGCTTCACCAAACTTTCCCGAAAATTAATCTTTCCTATACTGAATGTTCCATGTATTTTTCTAGTGTAAACGCTAGAGGTTTGCGAGGATAGAATGTGATTTCTCTTTCCGGGTTTCAAATGGTGGTCCAAAACGAAAGCCAACTTTCTAGTTTTAACAACTCTCTACTTTTGTAAACCGATGTAACAGGGCTCCTATAAGAGCGTCAAAAGGATGTCATGTGATCATTTCGGGTCAAATCAAATATCAAGGTGACTCCTCGTATACCAAGGTACACGAATGAAACTTCACATCTCGTTTCTAGAGTTGCGAAGGGTACTTGGTGAGTCTCCAAAAATTACAAAATTTAACTATTTAAAACCAAGAGAAGCTCAACTTTATCAATGGGGAGTCAAATTCGTCTAGTCGATAAAACGATATTGGAGTGATCAAGAATGGTAAGAGTTTTTTAAATCATCTCGAAGCGAGGGTAATAGATCATGGTTTAAAGTAGACGAGTTATAACGACTTCGAGTGTTGTGACATGACACTTTATTGTTTTGCAAAGAGTTGAAGAGCCATTTAACTGTATTTGAAAATACTAATAATTTAAAATTCTATTTAGTTGCAAAAGAGAACTAAAACACGAGAATTATGAGAGGTAAGGGAAGAAGAACCATGCCTAGAGAGTGAAGTTAGTCGAAACTGCGGGATTTGGTTCAGTAACTTGCTTGGGCACATCGTCAACTAGATCATGAGCATCAATAGCTCCACCATTTGACATACACGTCTATCAATAAAATTTGCAACTACAGACTTGAAAACCATTCCGCTACTCTGATCACATTTCTCCTACCTTCTAGATTCGACCCACCACTTGCTGAGCATGATCAAATGGTTTCTTATTGTTGTTGTTTGTATAGGATGAGATCTTCCTCCTTTTTGTGCATATCCTCAAATCTTGCAAGTTCCATTAGACCAATATTTTGAAGGCGTTTAGTCAAACACTTCACATGCCTTAAACATGCCTCCACATTTTGCACATTCTCATGTGCTCATAAAAACTAGCAAACATAATGATTAATTTTCGGCATGATTCTGCAAGAGGCACTCATGCCAACGAAGTATTTACAACCCTCATGCACTAAACCTACCTGGCTAAATACTAAGTAAACAAAAATGAAGCTTACATGGTTAGGGTATGTTCCAGAAGACCACATCTTTTGAGGAATTTTGCCAAACAAATCACATGCCTTTTCTTCACATCCATTTTGTGCATATGCTGCCATCATGGCATTCCATGAGACAACATTTCTTTGAGGCATTAAAACAAATAGTTCCACGCCTTTTAAACAGACCCATTTTGTGCATCACCTACAATGGCAGTCAAAGAAGCCACGTTTATTTCAGGAATTTAGGTGCACAACTCACATGCCAAGCGCATGCTTTCACGTTTTTACATAAGTATCTACTAGGGCACGTGCGACTGCAACATCTGACCAAGTTCCTCTATTTTTTTAATTTCCGGGAGCCCAAAGCCAGTGCAGGCGCGGCTGGGTGAATGTTGGCCACATGACCAGCTAAAATGAACAAAAAAACCTCCTCCATTTTCTTTGATGGGCGTCCAAACTCTGTCCCCAAAGCTTTTGGCATCTGCAACAACATCTGACCAAAATCCCTCTCTCCAATGCTCATTTTTCCCATGCAGGGGTGTGTGGCGTGGCCTGGGAGATGCTGAATGGTTGTGGAGTCTGGATTTATGCAAATCAAAGCATTTGCTTGAAGGTTTTCAAGGCCGTTTCAACAAACTCATTCTTGTGTGCAGATCCCTACGCCCCAAACCAGCCGCCATTCCAAAAGCAAAAAAACAAAACCCTAACTCGCCCAAAAGAATCACGGGCCTCATTTTTTTATTTTTTAAGATTTCCTCCCCTTTGCCCTAATCCGCCCCTTTTACGGGCTTTTCGATTTTATTTATTGTTAATTCCTTTTATATTTATTTATCTATTTCTTTTTGTTTGTTTGTTTTAACTAAATAGGAATACAAACCTTGAACGAGGTAAAATATTGATGAGCACAATTAATGATGATCGCCCTATTCATAATAACAACACAAAATTATTACTATTAATAATAATAATAATAATTGCACCTTGACATTATAAATTATAATATTATTATAAACATTATTTTTATGATTTTACGGCTAAACAATGATAATAATTATTAATCCTATTAATGTCGACGACCCGAAAAACTCGAAGAGTTGAGAACCAATTTTTCCTTTAACCGAATAGTCATCCATGACGTTATGAGGTCTAAAGTTGGGGTATCGACAACGGCTCGAAAGGCAAGAAGGAGAGGGAAGGTGAAAAATCTTCATTACAACCTAGACAAGGTCAACAACGGTCAACGAGAGCACACGCACACCAGTCTCCTAGGCTTAGAAACAAGGTTGTCATGCCAGGAACAAGGGGAACATCTGACAGGGCATTACACCCGATGAGGGTGTTACATTTTTTTAGGTGTTTGTTGAGCCTTGTTAGGGGGAAAAGGCACGTGATGTCCTACTATTCATTGATCCTTAGTAGACCATCCCTCTTTAGGTGGATTTTATTCGTAGGAGGACAAGTAACAACTTTGTTCTAGAGAAAAACCAATATACCATTCGCACCCTATCCAAGAAATGATCTATAGAGTTGAGAAGCTCATCACTTTGGTTGATTCGTACTAGGAACTCATCATTTGGCAATAGATATGAAGGAATCGATTCAATTTTCATACTAATTTGAGGTTTAAATAAGACCCATGTATAAAACCTTTGTTCTCTTGTAAATTTCATCTCTTTTGAATTGGAGAACTCAGGTTGTGCATTGTAGCTGGGTTGGTCAATCTCCTTAATTATGATCAATGATCGATTATTATACCCCGAGGATGGGGTATGTAAGGAGATAAGAGGTTTTTTTGAGTAATTATCAGCCCACTCGACAAAGAATGTGACTACTACATACTCATCCGAGAGTCATAAGATTTAAGAGAAAAAATGTGCCTATTGTAACCCCGAACCAACATATTCGGGGGTGTAAAAAAACTTGTAGAATAATGGGAGAGGAGATGGATGGAAGAAATAAAGAAAATAAAAGAGGAAATGAAAAGGAACTAGTCCTTCATGTCAGTTCACAAATTTTGTAGGTCTAACAATCAACATGTGACTCTAAGATGCACTCGACCTCCGAAATTGTGTCGGGACAGCTGATATGAGATGGAAAGATGGCTATGGAATGCATAAATAAGATGAATAGGTGGGATACGTAAAAACATGTGTAAATGGCCAAAATTTAGATCAAGGAAATTGAATGTCTTCTATAGGCACTATGAGAATCTTCTCGTCTAAAGAAATGAATGTTTTTCTAACTTTAGCGGGAAAAATGGAGTGATTGAGGAGAATAGACACACGAAGATTTCTATCAATGTCAGTGTCACTAAACACCCTCTGAATTGGTTGTGGAATACATGGGAACTATCCAATGTATGCCTTGTAAAAGTCTCCAGACAAGGTCATAGAGGTGTGATAGGAGACGTGTGATAAGGACGGATCTATGGATTGTAGAATCTAATCTCAACCAAACCGACTATACGAGAACACGTAAATGTTATCCGCTTCGACGTTCAAATTTTTCATGTGTGAGATAATAATGGGTGGAACTAGAGGGGTCTGAATAAAGAGGTGTTTGAGGCCCTAGTCAATGTTTATCAACTATGTAGTTATGTTTGGTTGTGGCACTCTTGGATCACACACTAGTTCTATGGGTTTCCTAGGGCCTTGGATGGTCATGTGGATGTACAAAAAAATAATCTAAAGAAATAAACAAACATGCAAAGAATCTGCAAGAGGAAAGTTCAATGTTTACGTAACCTAGGCCAACTAAGAAAACACAAAGAGTTGTGTTAATTTCCATCTAATTAACTCTATGTTCCTAAATTAACAAATAAAAGCAAACAATTTAAATTAAATCAATTTGATTACTCTCCTTGAATCTAATTAAATCTACATGTAACTAATTAATCTAACAAATGAAAGACATTAATTAAAAAAGAAAGTAAATCTAATCTATTTATTTTTGTGTTTTTCAATGATTTTAAACAAAATGGAATAAAACAAATAAAAGAACTAACTAATCTAATATAATGTTTTTGGAATTTTGTGTTTATTGGAAAATAAATAAAAATGTGCACAGATAACACAACTTCCTCTAATTAAATGAAATTTCTTCTACTCTAAAATAAATTAAACTAAACAATGAAATAGTCAGATGTGGTTATTTCCCTATTGTAGAGGATTTAATCTAATCTAATAAAATAAAGGTTTTCCTAATTTGTAGTTGTGGATATTACCTCTTCTAGCTCTACACCGCAAAACCACGAGAAGAATGAAAAAGATTCTTAGAAGAAATTCTTTACTTGAAGCTTCCCCAATAAAATAGAAGCTTTATAAATGAAGAAATAAAAATCTAACACACAGACATAGAAGCTTCTAAAAATAACTTCCGATACAAATCCACGTGAATCGGAATATAAAAACTTTCAAGAGAAGCTTTTCTCATTTGAAACTAAATCGAATATTGAATGCAGTGAACTTTCTAAACAATTTAACAATGAAGAAATGATAACACACTATGGTAATAACCTTCTCTAAATTCTTCCCAGAAAATCCACAAGGATGAGCTGAGAATAAATCCTCAATGGAAGATTTGCAAATGGAAACTACTGTAAATGCTACTTCCTTAAAACAAATGTATTCTAACATATTATAACTTTAAATCTATCTAAATAAGAAAAAGAAATCTCTAGGAATTTAATGACACCTCCAACATGGAAATGTTATTCAAAGAAAAATCTAATCTTGGAAATGATTTTTATACCTCCTCATATTTTTTTCCAATGAGTATCCAAATATGTCCAGGGAGTAGTGTTGGAAAGTATGCAGAAAGAATGGGAGAGTGTTGGATCTAAGCTGGTTTGGAGATAGTCCAGTGTAGCAATACGAGAAAAAGGGAAACAAGGAAAATGAACTGGTTTTCTTGTGTACTTCTTGGAATAATTCCGATAGCATAACAATGAAATTCTAAAACAAGAGACTCCAAAAATTTCTTCGAGAAAAGCTTGGTCTTTATAGAAAACTAGCGGAGAATTGGTCCAACCTACTGGCAACAGAGAAGTGCCACATCACTCTTGGGAGTATTAGTTAACTTACTAATAATAGCAAGTAGGGAAGGAGAAGTTTATACACATCTAAAAATCTCAAGAAATATTGATTGATCAAGAAACGTGTGAGAAATTTGAGTTTGAAGAAAAAAACACATGTCCAAGACACGCTCGAAAGACTCATTCAAATTCGCATGAAACGCTAATTTGCGCAGACCATTGGTTACGAAACCACTTCCATGGCTGAGTAATTTCCACTTAGGGAAGATCAAAAATTATGTAACCATCGAGGCGGTTGTGTAACAACTAACCGGCAAACTCATTCTAATTACCTAAAGGCTAGAAAACTAAGGAAAAGCTGCAAATTAACTAAGAAAAGTGGGAAAAAGCTAGGAAAAGATAAGTAAAGCATAATGAGATATAAGAACATGCTAAAAAATAGGAAATTATAATTGAACATCATTGGAATTGATATTTATCATCATCGAGGATTTGAACTGTTCAAACAATGTAGCACCATGCAAATTTGGGTGTGTACAATGACAAGTGATAATAGATTGGAATGTCCTTTTTGGGACTCATTGGAAACTATGCAAAGCTGAAGAAAAAGAAAACTTCTTAGATTTTTAGTAGGTTGTTAGTGACTACAAATAATATTTGAAAATGCTTAGTTAATTCTAGCAAACACACTTCTAGGGTAGTCACCATTGTTATGGTTTCAAAACCACTATTTTGCTTTCAAAATCCTTCAAATAAGATTCCATTAAGTCTCTACAATTATTATATATGACCAACAATCATACCATGCAACATAATTTTTTTAATAAACCCATGAGTGTTATTTTTAATTTATCACACAACCCATCCACTACAGATATACCGATAGAGATGCAATACAAATGGGTCTATGGAGTTTGGGGTTATGTAATATTCGATATATATGCAAAACAAATGGATCCTTGGGGCTAATATTTCTTTGGGTCTATATCGATATGCTAGACAACTCTATTATGTATGTCTATTTTAGTACCAATGGGGTTGAGTCTATAAGGCATGTCTCTTATAATACCAATGGGGTTAAGACTACAAGGTATGTATATTAGAATACCAAACGAGTCAAGAAAATAAAGCATATATATTAGAATACGAATGGGGTTAATCTATTGTAGGAACAAAACCTAACAAGTTGTTGTGTTTGTTTCATTACCCCCATTTAAATAATAATTTATAGAACTAAATTATCACTCATACACACTCAATAATTAATAGAATTGGAATATTTCACCTTTAGAAAAGATAGAGAATCCAATCATGTAATTTTTTCTCATAAAAACCAACCAATTCACCAAAAACACTCTCCCAAATAAGTCGTTTATGGCATAAATCATATGTAATTAGAAATGAAGTGTATGTGACCAAATGTAGTGTTGGGTTTTGTCTACACCAACTTATCCACAAGGTTTTTCATCCTTAGGAGAGTCTCAATCAAGGGTTTTCATTCTTTAGATAGATGGAAAAGGTGTTTCACTAGAAATCCTTCACCAAGATATGAAAATTAAAAAAAGAATGATTTTATAATGGCCAAACGACTTCCTATTATAACCACAAGGAGTGTTTTACAATAAAACGTTATGGATAAACACTTAAAACAAAGTGGTATTAAATATCTAATTAGTATTTAGATCCTACATGCTCAAAATAATTTTATTTCCTAACTAATTAATTCCTTCTATTTGAGCACTAGGCTTCCCAATAGGATACATGATAATAATAAAAAAAACTACCTTAACAAAAATATAAATATAATCCAGATCTTTCCCCTTTTGTCTTCCTTATACCCATGGGGAGGTGAATGGGTTAAGGTATTCATAAACAAGCCTTCAAAAAGGTAAATAAATCCCCCTTCAAATATTACTTGTCCCCAAGCAATGACAAACTCAACTTCTCCAAAACTTGACTCCTTCATGTGTGTTTCCCTATTGTGATCCCTCATAATTCCCATCAAGAGATGGTTTTTGTGAAAAGGAATCCGCTTATTGCATTGTTCTTCCCTTTAACATATTCAATGTAAAAATCATAGGCTTGTATCTTACTGAACCTCTTTTTTTCCTTTCATTTAGATTCTTTTGTTGAAGGAAGAACCTTAAAATGTTATGATTGTTATTCACTATAAACTTTCCACAAATAATATATTTCCTAAAGTTGACTAAGGCATGCATAATTTTAAGCATCTCATTATCATAAATGTAAAGATTCAACTCATGTTTCTTGATTTTCCTATTTTTAAATGAAATATAACATTCATTTTGCATTAGAATAGTCCCTATTCCTTCACAGAAACATCACATTCCACCAAAAATGGAAGATAAAAATAAGGTACAACAAGTACTTGGCATGAGCACATGAATTTCTTGAGTTTATCAAAAGTTCTTTGAGAAAAACGTGACCAGCTGAGTACACCCTTCTTAGTTAAATAAGTTATAAGTGTTGCAAGATGAGAAAACCCATTCAAAACCTTCTATAGTAGCTACACAACCCAAGGAACCCTCTAAGTTGTGAAATGGAGATGGGGGGAGGCCAATCAAGTATGGCTTGTATCTTTTGTTGATCCACATGCACTCCTTGAGAGTTTATGATATACCCAAGGTACAAAATTTCATTCAAACCAAATTCACATTTGGATATTTTTACAAATAACAAGTATTGTTCTAAAACTACCAAAATTTTGTAGATGCTCCTCCCATGTTTTTCTATATACCAAAATATCATCAAAGAAAACAAGCACAAATTTCCTTAAGTACTCACCGAATATGTGGCTCATACATGAATAGAATTTGATTGGTACATTGGTCAAGCCAAATGGCATGACAATGAACTAAAAGTTTCAATAGTGCCATCTAAATACCGTCTTTCCCACATCATCCTCTCTCATCTAGATTTTGTGATAACCGGACCTCAAATCAATATTTGAAACTAAAAGCTGCTCAATGTAGCTCATCAATCAATTCATTTATCTATATAATGGGGTAATGGTTCTTGATGGTTTTATTATTTATCATCATGTATTGAGTATAAATTATTAGAGTCTCATCCTTTTTCTTAATAAACCATGGAAGAAGTAAAAGGGTTGTAAGAAGTAAAGGAATTTTTGAATAAATCCCATTTTTGATAACCCCCTTATGGTTTTCTCAAATTCCTCCTTATATGCTCTTGGGTATTGGTAAGGAGTAGAAATTACCACCTTGGAACCTTATTCCAACTCTATCACATGTTGGAACCCTCTATGTGGTGGTATACCATGTGGCGATTCATTAAATATCATAGCATTCTCATATAATATGAGTTGAAGATCATCATGATTAATTTTCTTAACTTTCATGGATGAATGGAATTTATTAAACAATGTACAACCTAAGAGACCTTCCCTCCTTTAGTATCTCATTATACACTCTTTACTATTAACCCAAGGAGATCACCCTTTCAGCCTTTCTACAACAATCTCTGTATCATTAGCATTGAATTTTAGTTTCATGATTTGGTAATTTTGAAAGAATTCTCCCAATGAGTGGAGTCATTATACCCCAAACACCAAATCGGTTTTTTTAATCTAAATCACATAGTAATAATCTTGGATCTTATGCTCTCCTAGTGTGATGTTGAGCTGAGATACTTTCTTAGTGTAAGAAATAGAGAACCCATATGTAACTATGAAGATAAAACATTTGAATTATTCTACCATAATTTTCATCTTGGACACCAAACCTTCACCGGTGAAATTATGGGTGGCCTAACTATAAATTACGACCATTACTATTTTTCCAATGCAAAATACCAGTTATCTTGAATGGGTGGTACATAGGAGCAACTAAATTGTAACAAGGGTGATGTTCTCTTTCGGAGAAGATTTCGTGCATCCTCTTTTATTAGTTTAGAAATGGCTTCCACTTCTTCCTCTTTATTTTTATCACCTTCATCATCACACACCACTTCTATGTAGTGTATTTTTTTCCCTTTTAAAGATACATATGTCCCAGTAACTAAAAATCTCTACATGTGAAGAAAAGATTCTTCCTTCTCATATTGCTCTTTGATTCTTGGTTCTTGTCTTCTTGCTTCCGTTCTTCTTAGATATTTCCCCTTAAAAAGGATTCATATTTTCCTCAAAATGGTATTTTGGGATGATATAAAATACCCTTTAGCTTCCCTAACATTGTTGGTATGTTTTTCCCCTTCTCACCCATAATTTGTTAATGAAAAATAAGTCTTAGGGATTACACTTTCGAGGTATAACAACTTTCTTATTGTTTCCTACAAGGAAGATTTGGGTAATAATTCCTCTATAAAATCCTTAAGGGTTTGGTCATCCTTTCTATAAAAAAAATCATGAGTCTCCCTTAAGAAACATAATCTACCATGACCAAAATATTTGGAAAATCAGCAACATATTATTCTACCATACCTTTTTTAGATGGGTGAGGTGATGGAAATATGCTTCCGGATCCATCCTTTCAAATCCCTCCATGAGCCTTATGTAAAAATCTTCGTGTGAATGAATGTACTAATGCCATTATTTCAAGATGCCATGATGCCACCAATCATGGGAAACTCCTTTAAGGTGAATGGTTAAAATTTTTATGGCCTCGTCTTTTACCATAGGTCTCATAGCCAAGTATGTGTAATTGTTTTGGATCCATGCCCTAGATGATCCTTTTGTGAAGCCATCAAAAGTGGGAAGATTCATATTTCTCAAGGCATGTTGCACTTCTCTTTTTGGCACCAACATTCCTTGACCATAATGATTTTATTTCTTCCTTAATTTGATGAAATCCATGAGATACATTGCCTTCCAAAACTCCTCTAATATTTATTGGTACTCTTCAAGCCATACGGTGTAGTCATGAGATTTTTAGGGCTCCCATGTGCAGTGAATACCTATTTAATCATGAACTAGGGTTTGTAGGGCCTTAATGTAACACCTCTATATTACGCTTTATCAAAAAATAAGGGAATTTATTTGTATCAACTCATTAATTACAGTTAATGACTTCAATGAATTCAACACACAAAAATTATATTCTAGCATACAAGAGTTATGAATCTCTTAAGTTTACTTATGCTGAAATGAGTAACTTTGTTTACAACAACCACTGAATTATCCCAGCATTAGTTAATCTTTAGAATCTAGCCAAAAAATATATGATAACTATGTGCAACTGCAAGGGTTTACAAGTCCATCCTGGTCCCCCCTGAAACAATCATTACGAGCCAATATACCCATTTTATCATTTTTTTAATCCTTATTATAGGGTGAGATAACTTGAATGTCTTCTTAAGAAAGATACCACTATAACACACATCTAAATCTCGACACTATAACAAGAAGACTTGGTGAAAAGACAATGCATCCAATTACATGCACTACTATGGCCATAGTTATTTGGTGCTACGTTAGCAAGCCAGTTTCATGACTGCACACAATCCTTCAAAACCTGTTTTCCCTTCAACTCACAATCCTTCCAGTCTTAGACATCAGGATTCATTTCCATTGTTTAAGTTATTAATTTTTATATTAAAAATATTAGATTATCATGTATTTAATTGTTAAGTTCAACACTAAAGCTATAATTTTCATAACTCCACATCCAGTCACGCTTTCCATACCAAAGCAACACTTTGGGACCGCTATAGGAAAAGGTACATTCACGTAATGACCTAAGTCATTATGCATCCATACCTCACTCTGTAGCCATCGGGAACTGATGTGGGTGTGACTTGTAAGACACACAATTTGTGTCATATTACCTGTCTTTATGTACCTTTTTATTAAGCCATATAAATCATGATAAAGATATGTAATGCTCTATTTGAGTCACTAAATAATGTATGTGGCACTAAGCGTATGTTAATCACTATATATGTTTACAATATTAGGATATTATTAGGAAAGTACTAGACTTGGAACCATTTCGTAGCATCAAATAAGCGACAATAATACCCTTAAAAGATAATAGGTTTGTTTTGTTTTACTTAAGGCGAGATAAGTACATTTGTACTACCTCATAAGTTTTTCATTTCACTTTCATCCTTTGTTAAATAACATCGTATTTTGTTCACACTATAATTTATTGGAATCAATTTTGTCCATACGATGAAATGAAATAATATTTTTAAGTGAAAGTTAATTCTAACAAGAGGCAATGGTTAGAATCTCAAAGAATTATATACTCATAAATACATCTCATACAACAATATTATTTATCAAATATATATAGAATACTTGGTTTATAACAATATTACCATAATAAATTCAAAAACAAAATATCATTGATTTATTCATCAATTGATAACTCATAAATCAATACTTAATACATAACCAAGAGAGAATACAAAAGAGTCATCATATATCGGGGCCCCAAGACCTTTTTTATCATAAGGAATTGTTTCACGTTTTCATAAAATTTTATTACATTCATTTCATCCATGAAAATGGGTACAAAATAATTGATACAGTCACGATTTCCTTCTTAAATCACCATGGAATGCTAATAGACTTGCATCAAGCATGAAAAATTTCAACATTGGAAATGGTCAGATCAGCTTGAACTGACATGAATTTACACTCCATATTATAGTTCTTTCATTTCAAACTAATTTAATATAAAATGCATCCTTAAATATCATTTAAATACAACATGGATTAAGCAAGTAAGAAATAAGTCAATTATCTCACTAAATGACCAATCTTCTACTTGGAAAACATCTGTATAGTCCATACACATGAAACCAAGTTAAGGAACTAGTTTCCATCCAACTTATTTGTTACAAAAGTAAGAGAGAGAATTATTTTACACCTTCCCTTTTTTGTCTTGCATAAGAACTTATTAAGGAACTATTCATTTATTCTTTAAATAAGTAAGAAAAGTACCCTCATTCTTATCTATACTTAATACTATCTAATTATATGTCGTTTCAAGTTATAGAAAAATAAGGAAGTTCTTTGTTACTTCTTTTGCTCAAGTATGTTAATCAAGACTTAAGAAAATAGGCATAGCCCTTCCTCTATTTTCTTCCCGAATACACCAAATTATTCATGTTATAATAATTATAAAAGTCACAATTGTGCAATAAAACATTTTCATTCCCGAACTTCTTGTTTTCTTAACCGGATCTCGTAGGTATGTAGTACTTAAGTAATGTTTGATGTGAGAATTATCTCTTACACCTCGTCTCACAAATGAGATACTAACATGAAATTCTACTTGTCATACCAAGAATATACACCCCGAAATCTCATGTTTCAATTTCAAGTTAATATTTTGATTTAGTTTCAATAACAGAGGTAAATCATAATAGCATATTGTTAAGAAATAACATACGCTCCAAGTAATGTGTATATCTTAAGGATCTAAATAATGATATGCAAAAACAACATTATTTGTAAGATCCTTTCCTATAGAATGCCGACAAACAATAGAGATGTTATTTCTCAACGATACATGAGAACAAGGTAGTCAAACCCATACAAATGACTATGTATGACCCCAACATCTAACAAAAATGATCCCTTTAAAGGTAAAACAATCAACCACAAATGGTAAAATCCAGTTCAATAGAAGATACCCAAACTCAAAAGACTCAAGCCATTAGGGTTCAAATTGAAACCTTAACCTATTATGCATAGAGAATCCATTGAGATGATTTAAAGGGAATATATGAGAATTCATAACATCAACCCAATAGGGGTTTCAAATAGATCGCTGAAACATGAACCCGTAGGTTCATGTTTCATACCGTATTCGAAATGAACCGGGATTAAGAAAAAGGGTTATATACCAAGATTTAGATTTCAACACGAATACCAACTTCCCAGGACTAACACAAAATTGCTGAAATATTTTTATTTAATTTGTCAAAAAGGTTAAATGCTTCAAATAATTTCCAAAAGATAACAAAAACATTCAACTCTTTGTGAAATAAAACAAATAGAGTCGGGAAGGTAAACCCATCACTACAACAAACAAGCTCTTTTTACCACAATTATTCTACAAAGTCCCTACAATCCTCTCCAAACCTTCCTTTGAAATAGTTTCTTCAAGTCCAAATAGTCGCCCCAAGATTCCAACCCCAAAAATCCAAATATTGCCTTACATTTAAATAAATCATAAATAAGTATAAAGGAAATGTTGGGTCAACCATTATGGCTCCAAAATATCCTCGCGTGCGATCAAAACTTCAACAATAGCTCTCCCAACAAAAGAACTACATGCATAGATCCAAACATGGAGTGAGAAAATGATGAAGGACCAATGAAACCACAATATCGAATCATGAAATAGCTTCACCTAAAATATTCTCCATTCCTAAATTCCATGGGAGTATTTAATAAATGCATTAACTGATCATAGTGCCACATAGTGGCCAAATGACTTGCCTACTACCATTTATTTCTCCTTGAGAAATCAGGTTAGTGGAGTTTTTAACAAACAATCCAAGCAATTCAGGGATTAACTTAATGCAATAAAAAATCACTTGCATGGCCGTTAACGAACCCCATAAAATATTTTTAAGTATGGTCGAAGATAATTATTAACTAATCAAAAACCATATAATGCATGGGTCAATTTGACCATTTTAAATTATAATAATTATCAATCCTTTTTTCCACCATGAATGGGATCAAAGACCCAAGGAAAACATTATGATATAATTCCATATGCATGGTGAGGTCATTTTTTTGTAAAAAATTAACATAATCATTCAATGGTATGTCATAAGATCATTATAATATGTGACAATTTAATTCCCACCATCATGGTCTTAGACCATCCAATTTAATTAGTTATCAATGATTTTATTATCAATTATGGTCAAAAGGAAATCAATCATAAGGAGGTTCTTATCAATAAATATAGTCACCAGCAATGACTTATTGAATAATCATTATAATTCATACCTTAACTTGCAAGATCAAAGTCGTTTCTAAATCGACCTAAACAATTATTTACCTTGTTGTCGACTTGCGACAACTAACTCTGACTTCGCGGTCAAAGGAAAACAACATCATCATTAACAATAATTAAGAATGATTGTTAAAATGGGAAACACTTATCTTAATAATACTACGAAACTCATTTACAAGCAACGAATAAATCATTACAATGCCTTGAAAGCTGAACCAATGTTCTATCAACAAAATGATTAGTCCAACATAAGGATAACAATCATTATTTCCTAGCAACATCACATGCAAGGCACAACCATGTAGTTGTTTTATCAATATTGTGAACTAACTATGAACAACAATCAAGAATTATCATCAAAATATAGATTCACTAACCATTAGAAAATCATTAATAAGATAAGAAAATATCATAAATAGGTATAACAACTAACCAATCCAAAAATGCACCACATCATCGTAGCTGCATAGTAAGTAAGTACATACAAACATCAAAACCAAAACAAGGATAAGTTATAAATTTTATTTGTTTTATAAACATTGGGTAATAAGTGTTGTTGTGTGGTTGTACATGCAACTATGCGTACATGTGTATATCACACGTGAAGGTGAATAATCATCAACATGACAAGGCTTATTCTCCCACCTTCATAAACCATTAAACATTTTATGAATTATCCTTTCGACTAATTAGACTAAAATTTTGGGATGTGATACATGCAAAATAAATTCTCCTTATTTAAGTCAATGGGATTATAGGAAACCTCTTCTTCCTTGGCCAAACAACTACCCCGCATGTTGTAGATGTCAGGGAAATCTTATCCAATGCATCCTCGATCCCTTATTGTCTCTTCATGATCATCTCAAATTTTTCTTCCTTTGTCTTAGAGGGTTTACTCTATTCCCTTCTATGGTAGACTATATACTGTGTGATTTTCCATAATTTACAAGCTAGAAGGATGGAGCTCGATACCATTGTAATATACATTTTTATACTCTTATGAAATTATGCAAAGTTGAAGATAAAAAACACTTAATATTTTTAGTAGGTTGTTATTGACTAAAACACATATATAAAAACCTTTAAATGATGTAAGAAAACACCCTTCTATGGAAGATACCCTTTTGGGGTTTACTACCCACATTTGTGCCGTCAAAAACATTCAAATAAGCTTATTTCAAGTCTCTAAAATTATTGTATAACACCAACAATCATATCATAGAATAAAACTGATATTTAGAAACTCATGAGTGTTATTTTTAATTTATCATGCTACCCATCCACATTTGTGCCTTAAAAACCATTCAAATCAGATTTATTTAAGTCTCTAAAATTATTATAGATCACCAACAATCATATCATGGAAGATAACAAATTTTTAGAAACCCATAAGTGTTATTTTAAATTTATCATGCAACCCATCCATTGTAGAATTAAATAATAATTTACATATACTTAACTACAATATCACTCAAACACAGTAAAAAATTAATAGAAATGGAATATTTCACCTTTAGAAATTATAGAGAACACAGTCATGTAATTTTTCACATAACAACTAGCTAGTTCACACAAAAACTTTCCCAAGCAAGTCGTTTAGGGCATAAATCATATGTAACCAACAATGAAGTATATGAAAGAATGTTTAGTGTGGGATTTTGTCCACACCAACTTCTCCAAAATGGTTTTCTTCCTTAAGAGAGATGAGAAAGGTGCTTCACTAGTAATCCTTCACCAAGATATTAAAATTCATAAAAGCATGATTCAATAATGCCAAACGACGTCCTTTTATAACCAAAAGGAGTGATTTACAATAAAAATGATGGTCAACCCTTAAGATAAGGTGCTATTAAATATCTAACTAGTATTTGGATTCTACATGCTCAAAATAATTTTATTTCCTAACTCCTAAAGTCCTTCTATTAGAGCGATAGGAATCCTAATAGGATACATGATAATAGTAAAAATAACTACCTAAACAAAAAAAAAAATAGTCTAAATCTTACCATGGTTTTCTTCCTTAGACCTATGGGGAGAATGATGGGTTAAGGTCTCCAAAATTCAGCCTTCAAAAGGCGATGTGAGATAGATCTTCATTTAATGTTTTCTCTATCTAGTTTCTCCCATGAATGGGTATCTTCATGAATGTTATTGATAAAAATAATATTTTTGTCAGAGGATTTGATAACATCATATGACCTACACTTGGAATAAACATTCCCAATGTCTTCTTTTTCCCTTATAAAATAGTCCCTACCACATTGTATGTTATAGAGAATTATCTTCTATTTAGTATATTTATAAATTATCCATGGATCCATGATATGGATTCCATTCCCTCTACTCTTCGTCAAAGTTTCAAATTTGTATATGTTGTTTATCATATATTATTGCATAAGATGAATAAATTTGTAAGCATTGTAAAATTAAAAATCCTTCTTCTAGTGAGCTTATTATTGCAACCACAACACAACCCATCCCTCTTAATATGGTACATACATTTGTGGTTATAAAATTAAGAAATAATTTTGAGAATAGATCCCTTATGTCATAACTTAAAGAACATATTCGGTGAAATATTAACAACACTATAATCATAGGTATGAGGTTTAAATTGAGCCTTGTCATTTCACGCAATTTACTACACCTCATATTAAACCCGAAGTTATCAAATATTTACAAGTACTAGTTAACATATTATAAGACGATGGATTTCTTATTGATTATTTTGATAGTGATGATTATGATATAGATTTATTTTATGACCACATATGTAAATTAAATTTTAATCCTATTGATTAGAATGATTCTATGTTTCATACATTATTTACACTTACCATCATTGGGAATCATCTATTATAATATCACATTACCAATGATAATAACATTTATCCTCCTATAGAGGCCATTACTTCAGAAAAATCAATTGTATCTTTAAAAAAATGTATCCTTCATACCATACATCTCTTTCCAAACCTGTGAGCCAAATATTGGTTGAATTTATCATAACTAACTAATATGTAAGAACAAAGACACAATGTCTCATTCTCTATGTATAAATTAATACTCCATATTCTTTTACAATTCCTAATTCTATTATTACTTCTAAAAAGTGAGCTACACAAAAATATCTCTTACATTTATTACTTGATCATGACCTATTAGCAATTTCTCCTTTATGTCACCACATGGCTATAAAAATATCCATGAAACATTATATTCCCTTTTGTGGTATTAATTCCATATTATTTTTGTAAAGCTAATCATTTTAAACCACTAATATATTATAAGATTCATTTGCATACCTTATAATCTAATTGTTTAATTGAAATAATCTATAATTATTCAACACAACTAAATCAATCATGTCTTTTTGATGAAGTTGAAGGATATAAGGACCCTCAATTCAATATTTTTATGTCCACTCTTTATATATATGGAAAATATTGTGAGCATTTAGAAATCAATGCTACTACCTATAATGATGTGTTTACATTAGAATCATTAATACTCTTGGCCTTATTACAATAAACATTATGCTTGCATAGAACAGTCACATGACATTTAGGGATATATCATTTTAATTATAGATTATGGATTAGATGTTATTAAAACAAGTATGGGTATCAATTTACCCCTAATGCAATCCTCTTTATTTGGGAAGATTAATTTTCAAAACATGAAAACAACTATCAATGAGACCAATAAAATATTACTTTTCCTTAGCTCCATTTTTACTTTTCATTAGCTCCATATGTTAATTACAATTAAATCGACTATCTTCCTGATTATCAACACACTATTGCACATTAGAAGTTCACTATGGCTGAAACGACCCACCCTATATTGATGTAGAATACATCATGATACTTTATTACCTTCAGTAGAATGGAAAATTAAATGGCCCTTTCTTTCATAAGCACCATAATATGCTCGATCCATTACTAGACGATTATGACATTGATATGAATAACCTAATTTATGATTGAACAAACCAATTTAACATATTAAAGTATTATAAAATTAAATAAGCATTAAAATATCCTAATAATATAAAAACATTAACATATTTTACAAAATTAAAATGAGGACCGAGCATGGCATGATATGCTTAGCCTTTTATCTTACATGTATTGTTTTTCATCTAGTTTTGTAACTAACATATTTTATACTATTTACCCATGTGTTTCATGAGGTGTATGAGAATGATACAAGGCATACACGAGTTGAAAATGATTATAGTATTTGGAATTCTCCTCTTACCTATTGGACATGTGAATCTAGGTGTATTTCCTACACCATCATCTTTTATTGTTTTACTACAAAATGTTATTCGACATTATTTTAAATCTTATATAGTATACATTTTGATATATGTTATTTATTCATATTTTTGGACTAATTTATATGTAATTTTTAGGACTACTATACATATTTCTGAATTCATTGATTGGCTATTGTTTACATGTTATCATCATGCATTTATTTACTTATTTATGTGCTCTATGTGTGTGGCATTTGACGTTCTCTATGTATACATGAAATAAGTAGGTGTCCAATTTTTGTACTTAATATACTTTAATTTTACGTCCATGGTTCCCTTGATTGTGTGTGTGATACTATTATATGGACCTTGCATGTGGGTTTGTCCTTGTATATGACTAACTATGTAAAATTTTCTACTTTACTTATATATTGATATGATTTAATGATTGTATACTTGGATCCTTGTTATATATGATATCTCTCTATGTAATTGTTTCTCCCATAAACTTTATTACATGCCAAAGTTATATATAGTGGCCATCTATAGATAGATTTTATGTGCTCTAACAATGACTATATGCCACATCTAACATGGGAACACAATTTTACTCTTTTGAGTTGAGTATAGAGCATTGTTATGAATATTATGTTAAAAATAACAAGAAAAGTGAGCGAGTTAGAAAATTAATTTTGTGTGAGTAATAATATAATGAGTTGTTACTAACAACTAATAGTTATAAATAGGAATGTGATTAAAGAGTATTTACTGTGAACTATTTATATAGAATAAATAGAGGAGATTATGAGATTTTTGTAATAAATCTCATTATTATGAGTTGAGATTAACTATAGGATATTACCATTAAGAATATATGGTCCTATATATGTAATTTCCCTAACAAAAAAAAATATATCAAAGAAGTGTTTATTTAGATTTTTATTAGTTAAATATGAGTTTTTGTATTCTAAAATAAGCTTACATTTGGTAAAAGAGAAAATTCCTTTCCCTGAGAATTTACTTTAAGAATTATTAGATATCACTAAGATCTTGTTTTAATGTGAAGAAAAATACTAAAAATAATAAGATATTCAAGAATCTAATTGAGAAAGGGTCTTTAGATAATGAAGGGACATATGAAGTTGATTTTCATTTAAAATGAGATAGGATTTAAAAAGAAAGTAACACCATAATATCTGAAGGGATTATGTTATCACTTATACAACATTCATCCTTTGCATTGATTTCATTGACCTCATAAATATATATCCTTTCCCACATCTCTTATATTAAAAAACTACATAGAATAACTACTAACATAGTTTATTCTCTGTATTATATTTTTCAATCAATGTAAATCCAAGTACCATTAAATTCTATAAATGTTTTGGAATTTAGTTCATTCTCATGATGTAGGCATCTATTAGTATAAAATGAAGGATGTTGTTATGCATTATATTATCTAAAAACCTACTTTTACACCTTTGATCACCATACAACTTAACAAAGGTATGATCTTGAAAGAAAGTTTTGTGGCATTTAGAAATAGTTCACAATTTTGGAGAGGAGTGGACAATTTGGAAATAAAAGGAGATAAATTCAACAACATATCGAAGTAGAAGTACCTAAGTAGGAAAACCCAATATAGGTGCCTAATATTCAATTTTACATACTCAGTCCATGTTAGAAACTTAGAGGATGTTTCAAATGTATGATTTTAATTTTTCATTTATCAATATAGTTAATTAAAAAAACTTATGGGAGATTAACAATGGAAAAGTACATAAACCAATAAATGTAGATGAATAATCCACTTAGGATAGAAATTATTGAAGAGGAACATTTATTATCATTTTAGGATTATCTAATACTTATTTCATCATATAGACATATTAGAGACATCAAAATTTATCAATATGACATTAAATAATTTTTTCGAGATCATAAGAAATAAGTGCAAAAGTGTCCTAAATACGATATTGTTTGGAATTAAAATGGAAAAAGGTGACAACATGGTGCAATACATCATTTATATGGGATAAAAATTAATGTGAGTGTTGATGTTGCAATTTTTAATTTCTTAATCGAATGCAAGGTAGGTATTCCAACATGGTATTCACAAGATGTAAAATAAATACTATCTTAAAAACTCTAATTTATTATTTGATATATGAAGAAAGTAGAGGGAAAAAAGATTGATTTAAATGATAGTGTAAAGTATGATAAAAAAATTCAAATCGGAGAAGCCACATGTTAAAAATATATTTAAGCGGGAAAAACTTCCATATATTCAAAAAAAAGGTTTCTTCTTAATTTATTTAAAATTTTTGAACTGGTATGATGTATTTTAGAGAATTCCAAAAATATCTCATTAATGAAAAATTGATAGAAAATTTCCTCGTTATTAAAAGAAGAAATAAAGATAGTGATAAGAAAACATACACAAGTTAGGTCAAAGTATATAAGTGTGTCCAATTAGTTGGAAAAGATATTTTAAAAATAAATATCAAGAAATAATTTTAAAAAAATAAATATGAAGGAAAATTATGGATGTATTACATCTTTGTATAGTTGATCTCTTAACAATATATGTTTGGTAATTCTATAGGTGTTTTTTGAAGTATTTTTATCGTAATATTTTTTTGGATGACAAAATGGATGAACATGGGAACAAAATATATGGTTTGACCTCCCCATTCAAGCCCATTCAAGTGATATAGAAGTTATCATATATTCTAGTCATGAAGAGTATTATTACTAACTTCATACAACATCCAATATAGGATGTAGAAGCAATATGTTGTAAGTCAAATAGTTCCTCTCATCATTTGCTAATGATGGGGTTGCATTATTATATAGTGAATATTTTTGTCATTTTAATTTTATGTGTGATTGTAAACAATAAAAGGAGTGTAAACCTCTTCCTAATGTAATGATGTTGTGGAGATTCAAAACATAATTACTCAAAAATGATATGTTCTTGACAAGTTGATTGGCTAGGTTGATAGTCTCATAATCAAGTAATAAAATTCTCTGTCCATAGTTGATGTATGACTGATGTTCCTATCAATTAGTTGATGAAGTTCCCTATTCTTGGTTGATGTGTTCCTAAAATCAAGTCCAAGCACCAATGTAATAAGTTGGAAAGTAAAAACCATGTACACTCTCAAGAGAAACATATTGACTAGTCAAAAGGTGGTGTTTCTCTCCATGTTCATAATAAGGGGCAAAATTTAGGAATATTGTTCTTGTAATCACATTAAAGTAATTCATTTAATGAAATAATTGTACGTGTAAAGAATAACTTAATGAGAGGTTAGTAACAATACATAGTTAGAAATAAGAATGTCTATAAAGAGTATTTTTCTTAGTTATCTATATAAATTCAATAATGAATGTTACTAGAGTTTTTGCAATAATCATAATATTGTAGAGATGATTGTAGCTAGAGGAGATTATCATTACAGAGATATAGTCCTAAATATGTAATGTATCTCACAAAAATAATTATATCAGAAAATTGTTTATTTTGTGTTATTATTAGTTTAATTTGAGTAAATTTGTGTTTATATTTTACAACCTAAACCAAAATTACAAGAATATAACTCACCTCAAAAGAGGTGTCATTCAATAGGGTTATCACATGAATATAAATGAAATTCACGTGCACAAACATATTACCAAATATAAAATATAGAGAATAGGTACTAGAACACAATAATAGAAATAGCTACAAATTATTCATAGAATCTATATAGGGATGAAACTATAAAATGCTCAAGACATAAGAAAGTATACTATTTGAAATGAATGGTAATTTCCCAAGAAAGGTTTTTGTAACAATAGGAATTTTAATAAATCTCTGCTAATATGGATGTGAACCCTAAATTCATCCATATTCTATCTCCCTCGAAAACTAATTCCTTCAACATTCTTTATGGTAGGGGAGGCTCGGACATGCAAGGCCACGATGGGGATGGGAGATCTAATGCACTATCATTTCAAGATGGGAATAGTATAACATTCAATCAGTAATGTGGATCCCTTATTATTAAATCTGGATTCTTTGAGCAGAGGTGGAATTTTTCTATTCGGTCATGACCTAACCCTAGGGTTGATGGAGATTGCGACGTCGGTGGGACAGTGAAGGTGGGCTATGTAAAAATAATAGATCTATGATTGAGGGTGTGGTTAGTGGTCGGCACACTATTTTCCCCTGCAAATATTCATCTAGATGGTGATAGAGGCATGTCTTCATGGGATGGATAGAATACGACATAGGTCGGTGATACTAATGGCTCCAATGCACAGTTTTCAAACCTTACTGTGTTGGCCTCTGCTAGCAGCCCTACCTCTATTTAGGTGTTTTTTCTTGGGGAGAAACCTAAACAATCAAGCCCAATCTTTGGAGGCTTTGTTGGAGGTAAAATCTATCTTCAAGTGGCTAGGGCTCCAAAGATAGCTAGCACTAACCTATGGCTTATACAAATTATATCCCCTCTATTAGTTTTTGAGAAAAGGTTGTGCAATCTGAAGATTTCTTCATGAAAATGGCTTGATCCTATAGATCCAACATTTTTTTCTGGGTCTACCTACTCTTCATGAATGGATGTCAAACCATTGGGGTCCCATCATGGAAGGTAAGCTTGATATTTATCCTACTTCACGTGGGTTTTTCATAGTTGTCTTTGCTAAAACATCAGATAGAGATTTGATTTTGGAAGATTTTGGGATTTTCAATCCCATTTGCTACTTATGAAATTGTGGTTCCCTTTGTTTAACCCGGTGTTTGATACTTTTCATGTAAATCCAATTTGGATTGTCTTACCTTATTTGCTTCTCCAATTTTGGATGGGAAGTTGCTTAACCTCTATAGATAACCAATTATGCTCAAATTTAAATAATAGCGTAATCTAATGCAAATTTGCAATAAAAAAATGAATAATGAAATAATGAAATAATACCAAGAAACTAGGTAATAAAATATGAAACCCTAAGTGCAAATAGGTTTAGGAGATCCTTAATTGATTTGAAGAGGTTCTTGAACTATGTCACAATGATGACCGGCTAAACAGAGTGGAAGACCATCGCACATAAGCTTGATAAATTTTAGATATGGGTGATTTTGTTGGTGGGGTGCATTGAGAAAGGATGGGGGTTTGTGGGGCACCCTGGTCTATTTTCTTGGAACCTTGGTCTATGCGGGGAGGTCCGAAAGCCAATTTTATAGGGTTGAAAATGGTTTGAAACCTCACTTTGTTTATCACTACTATGTCACTAAATTCTACTAAATACCACTATAAACATGCAATGAATAAATTACCTTGAAATACCCCAAACAAAGCATCAAACCATAAAAATAAAGACAAAAATGAAGGGGTCAAACTATTTTCAAAGTAGCCACAATGGTGGACTTACAACCGAGTACTTTACTACATCTCAAACCCCATATAGGTCTATGTGTGTGGGTGCAAGATTGTTCATTAGGTTTCTCTTGTACATCTCACACTTGAAGTAGCGAGTAAGTAGCTAGATGTAGAATGTAAATAATGTGTGCATGGAATAAAATATATTTCCCTCCTATGAAGTGTGATGTAGACGAACTATCCTTTGTCTCTTATGATGGAGCTAGATGGATAAAAATAGATCTCTAGACACCTTGATTGATGTAACCTTAGGTGGTGATAAGTAGTGCTTAGTGTGTGGTTCCATATTATGTTCACATAACTTTATATTTATATGATTCCTTTGCTTGAATTTCATAATTAACCCAAAAATTCTCACTACCAAAAATATAATATGCTCAAATGGATGGATAGGACCAAAAATGTGTTAGTAAAGTATAACAAGGACTGGAGGCTGCCTAGAGGGGATGATGGTGTTGGGCGCTAGTGTCTTGGGTGGACGTTCCATTCTAGAAAGAGTAAAATTAAAGTGTAAAATGATAGAATGGGCCAATAAAGATGCAATATCGAAAGTAAGAATACAAAGTCAAAAAATATGGCCAAATACATGGGTTATTCAATAATTTTATTACTTAGGAGCCATATGAATAGTAGTATGCGATCGAGACTAGATAATTACCCAAAGTGCGTGGTTTTGTGTCTACATTCTCCCCACTTTATGTTGTGGGAAAAATGCTCGATAATATACGGTAGATAGATATGTGTGCACGATATCTATGTAGATTGATGTAGAAAGTGCATCGAGGGACTAGAAAAAGTGTGGAATGATACCAAGATGGGGCTTGGAGAATAAAAATACAATAGTGTAAAAAGGTGATGAAAATGAACCTAGGGCATAAGCACATGTGTAAATGTTGATGCATGTGATACACTTGTTTTGGTGTCGATTTGAGTGATGTTGACTACTTTCTTCCCATACGAGACGAACCTACAAAAGAGAAGATGATCAACTAGTCAAATACACATGTATATGTATAAAAGATGTGTAAATAAGTATGTAAAAAGAAATGCTAAAAGGAACTATTATCCCAATTTTACCCCAGAAAAAATTGGTCGAACACAACCTCGCATGTAAAAATGGAAGGGTCGGCCCGATCGTGTGGACTCACATTCAATCCCATCACCGATTCAAGAAGAAAGCAGAGAAAAGGAACCATGGAGGGTACCACGTATCTCTTTAGCGCAACTCTAAGGGTAGAATCAAAGCGATGTCCCTAAGTGTGCACGCACTTGCCATGTGGCCGATGTAGTCCAAATGGGGCAGATCTAACCATTGAATCGGTTAAGGAAAGAAGAGTTACAAAGCCTCCACACATCTCAATGGCACACCTTTGAAGGTCAAGTCCAAACAGGGTCCCTGGAGAAGTGTAAGCTTGCCACATGGTCAAGGTCAAATAGGGGATAGAGCCGACCGTTGAAAACTCCAAGGCCGACAAGAGGAGCCACACGTCCTAATGGCACAACTTCAAAGGTGCAATTGAAAAGGTAGGACCCAAACAAGCGTGAGCCCCCCAAATATATCGAGTTAGACATATTGCCCTAGCAAAAAAGAAGGGAGTCGAAATAAAATTGATGATACCAAGTTTTCCACCGTCACAATTTCGGGAGCGCTACAAGGGTCCCACCCATAAGGGGTTTTTGGCATTATATATGGTGGGTCCCCTTACTCACCAAGGGACAGGTAGGAAGTGTTCACTCAAGGCTTGAATCAGCTAAGTATGAGACAGGGCTAGCGGAAATCCCCACATGTCTCTTCGGTGCTCCTTCAAAGGGTGAATCCAAGGGCGGTCCCCAAATGAGCACCAGCTCGCCATGTAGTCAAGATCGGAGGAATGTCTCATCGGCTGTTGAAAATTCCAAGACTCGGGACAGGCCGATGGAAGCCTCCACATGCCTTGTCCACACAACTTCAAAGGGAAAATCTATAGGTAGGTCTCAAATGTGTGTTGAGCCTCCACATGTCTCAAGTCAGGCATAGGGTCTCTGCCAACAAGAGGGACCCAAGCAAAACACAAAGGAAACAGAGTAGGCCCATGGATGACACCACGTGTCGGTTCAACGTAGCTTTAAGAACCCATAGGAGGGAGTGAAATCTCAAGACATGCGGGGCTGCCACGTGGATCCTACGTGAATAGACTCCAAGCCCCAAGCACTTTCGGGCGGCCATGTCTTTCTACCTACTACCCACCTACCACCATTAATTTTTGGGCCACAATTTTTAAGGATGACATGTCTCCCACCCACCACCAGGATGAAGAATGGGCCTTCTTTCTTTCCCAGTAAGGACTAGATATGGGGGTATAGGTGTTATTTGAGATTCATCATTTGGGTAGGGAATTCAATGCTCCTCTAGGAGTGGTTGAAGAAGGGTTCAATTTTTCCCTCCTTTCTCTCTCTCATTCTTCCTATATATTTTATAGGGGCAATTTCAAATGGTTGGAATTTCTTTCTTTTTGCCCTCCCTTCTTCTCGCCCTAAAGGTAAATTCATGGAGCTTCAAACCTCCCATTCTAATTGCAATGCAATATTTCCCCTTGGCAGTGTAATGGATTCTATCAAATTCTTGGAGCAATTGAATAAGTCTGTGGACTATTTCAATCCCCTCTTATGTTTATTTGCTTCTTCCTGATCCCTCATTGTAATCTTGGTCATCTATACATGGATGTTGTATCATATTTTAATGGTTTGTGTTTAAGGGAAATACAGATGTTCAACATTTCTTTGGTGTATCACCTCTGTTATATTAGGTTTAATTTCTTGTATCTCCTCAACCCTGTCTCCTTGGAAAAATAGAGTAGTATTTAGAATAGACCATCTGCAATCTGAACATGTACACCTGAATAGAGGAATAGGAGCTGGCCTTTATCCAGAGAGCTTCCCAATTCATAAAGTCCCACACTTTGGGAGAAGCTCCATGTTATGCAATCACATTGAGATTCTTAACCCATCGAGTTATATAATTCAGGGGTGTTGTGATTCTGCATTAACAGTTTTGGCACACTTGGTGGGACAAGAAGTATTCATTTCTATTGCAGCAAGATTGATGTGCACTTGTTGTGAGTCCCTAGCTTTTAAGAAGCTCTAAAATTACACATCTGGTGACTCCTAAAGAGGTAGAATCCACTAGTTTCAGCAGTCCAAGCTTGTCAAGTTCATGAGAAGAATACAAACAAGGTCAACAACCAGAGAGGAGGGGCTATTTTTCTATCTATATTTATCCCCAGATAGAGCAAGAAGAGGAAGAGGAGCCCAAAGGTCTCCATCTCCACCAAGCAAGACATTGTCAATGCCTCCACCTAGTAGACCCTTCGTTCAATCGACTAGAGTCCTTCGACCAATCAGGATGGCACAACCCAACCCCTACGTCAACTTCACTGAAGCGCCTGCTAGCCCTCAATGCACAAAATCTAGTTCTAGCTGCAGCACTGAAGAGCATCCCATATTTTACTGGAGAGAACTAGATGACTCCAATTGACCACATCCTAGGATATTGCAAATGTCTATGCAATTCATGAGATCATTGAAATGGATGTTGTGGTCAAGTTGTTGGCTTCATCTTTTAAAGGTAAAGCTTTACAGTGGTTCAGGAGTCTAACCGTGGGATCCATTTAGAATTGGGACCATTTGTGCACGGCTCTTCACAATCAATTTGGAGAGAAGGGAGATAATTTATCCTTGTTAGAACAACTGACAACAATCAAGAGGGCTCCTAATGAGCAGTTGATTGATTTCAACTTCAGATTCCAGTGTACGTGGGATAGAATTCGGTGGCCGTGAGACCAACAAGTTGAAGGTGCTTTTCTATACTTCCTTAAAGCTTTAAATTCTGATATTTCCATGATGATTCAATCCATGGGAGGTAGAAATTTACCCACATCCTATAACATTTCCATTAGAGCTGAAAATTTCTTAATTTAGGTTGGTAAACTTGCACCTAGGCCACCTATGCCTCTATATCAGAACTAGGAGCTCTAAGCACTAGTCAAACACCCACATTAGCTCCCATTCCTACTCCAAGGAATCAAAGTTCAACTAAAGCTTCCACCTCATCTTATAGCTCCTCAAATGAGCTCCAAGAAGTCATGAAGAAACTACAAAACTTGGGTAATGAGTTGGTAACACTTAAGAGGCAACAAGATCAAAATTTCAGATCATATCAGCCTCAGAATCAACTCAACAAACCTCTGTATCATCCTAATAGGCAACCCATCCAAACTACAAATCAAAATCAATCCAAACCTCTTGCTAATAGACCATTCCAACCTTACAATCCTAATGTTGCATCCACATCTAGAGCTTTGGTACCAGTGACAAAATAACATGGCTCAGGAATATGATTGGTGTTTCCCATGCAATCAGCCCCATAACCAGTCAATGTATTTTAATGGTGCTTTGAATCAAGCTCTTATGGTGATAACAACTGGTGTGGAACAAGAGACAAGCAGAGGGAATCAACAATAGGAAGTAACCCAGAAAGAGACACCTCCAAATGAGACCACGCTTGTCAATTGACAAGCTGAATATTTTTATGGTATGAATCAAGCACCTCCTCATAGTGTAGCAACAAATACACGGTCCAAGAAGAGGAATATTGGAGAAGGGAAATCCTCCAATTCAAATGGTCCACAACCCTCTGTTACCCGTAAGGTATTAGTAACCAAAGTGCAACTCCCCAATATGCGAGAGTCAGCCCAAGCCACCTTCTAGACCCGCTCAAGCACTAGTTGTAATGACCCATGTGCAAGAGAAGAATGTGCAAGGAAAGGGGAGACAAAAGGATAGCTCATCCCCATTCAACATCATTGAGAAGATGAAGAAAATGAATGTAAACATCTCGATGTGGGAGTAATTGGCTATCCTAGGATAGAGAGACCTATTGCAAGCTGCTATGGCTAATTGGTCAACATCAAATCAGCCACCCAATCAACAAGACAAGGTGCTTACCAATACAGCTCAACAAGAAGGAAATCAAGGAAGCCACCAAGGTAAGAATATGAAGCCCCCTTCATTCTATATTTCATTTATCATCAGAGATAAGTTAGTGCATAATTCCATGATTGATTCGGGGGCAAGTAGCTCAGTCATGCTAAAGCAAATAGAGTATCAGTTATGTCTTCAATATGAAGTCATCTCCAAAGGCGTGGTGTAATTAGATGGGATAATGGTAACAATAGTTGGAGTCATCAAGGATTTGAGCCTCACATTGCATGCATGCCCCAACGTGACCATATTGCAAGATGTATCAGTCATATACTTGCCACCTCTCTTTGCATTGTGTTTGTCAAGAGACTTCACCACCAAAATTGGAGGCTATTTGTCTATTGATTGGTCACACATGTTTTTAGAATGAGGTATGGAGCTAAGGCTACAATCAGATCGAAGCCAATTGAAAATTTTCATATTGAGCCTCATGTACCCATCCCAATCAATGCAAATTGTTCAGCCTTTGATCAAGAAGATCTCCCAAGCACTTATGAGGCTAGATACCAAGGTTGGATGCATTCCAGACTTGACTCTTGATGAATGGGAAAACAAGAGGCATGCTTTTGACCCGTACAAGGAAATGGAAGAATCTGAGCTAGGAGTCTATTGTTTACATGAAGAGAATCATCCTCTCCCTAGCATCAACCGAGCCAGACCATAAAGAGGATAATGAGGTATGGAGGTTATTTTTTGATGGTTCAAGATGTAGATAGGGAGTCGGAGAGGAGCTATGCTTGTTTCACCTCAAGGTACACAATATTACTCAGCTTTTTATTTCCAGTTTGCTTGCTCTAACAACATAGCTGAGTATGAAGCCTTGGTTCATGATTGCATTGGGAAAGAAAGAGAGGCATTAAAAATTTACAAGTGTTTGGCAATAGTGAGCTAATTGTGAACCAATTTAGAGGACAAAATGCTACCAAGAATGATCTATTTAAAAACTACAAGAATCGGGTATCGGATCTCATCAAAGATTTCAGAGTGTTTGGCATCAATTCCATCCCAAGGAAGAAGAATTAAGCAAAGTAGATAGATTGGTACCAATCGGTGCAGCATTTGATGTTGTACAAAGTATCAAGAGTGAGAAATATCAGCCCCATATTAAAGTGGTTGTAAGACCAGTTGTTCCAAACAACAACACAAGTTGGAAAGTCTTTGATAATGATCAACAAATTGTCAATTTTCTACAAGAAGAAGCTGAGTTCTCCGCTAGAAACCAAGACAAGTTGAAACAACGGTATGGTGACCAAGTGATGTAGCTGAGAACCAACAAATTAACAAAAGGTCTTATAACTTTGGAGTCAATCTTTAGCCCAAATGATCAATTTACGGAAGGAGAAGGCAAATATTCAGGTAAAGGGTGAAGATTCAGAGCCCATTTTAATAGATGAAGGCAAGACATTGCAAATTGGCAAGGTAAGTACCCAACAAGAAAAATATGAGTTCGTTCAACTTTGTCAAGAATTCCCAGATGTCTTTGCTTGGACTTACAAGGATTTAAGAGGTTTCAACCCAAAGTTGGCACAACACACTATCGAGCTGGATCCAAGATCTAAACCTATCAAAAAGAAGCAAATAGTAGTAAATCCTCACATTGAGCCTCTCATGAGGAAAGAGTTGAACAAGTTGATTGAAGCTAGCATCATCTTCCCTATCAAACATTCAAGTTGGGTTGTAAACTTGGTTCCTAGTGAGGAAAAGAAATGGAGAAATCAGATTGTGTGTAGACTTCTATGATCTAAATAGAGCATCACTCAAGGATCATTACCCACTTCCATCAATGAAACAGATCTTAAGTATCTAGTTGTCTTTGAAAAGGTTTTATTACTATGGATACTTGGGCTATAATCAAATAATGGTGAAATAGGAAGATCAGTACAAGACAACCTTCACCACGAAATGGGGCACATATGCTTACAAGAAGATGCCATTTGGACTATCCAACTCCGAAGCAACATTTTAGTAAGCTATGGATATGGAGTTCTAAGGCTTGATTAACAAGATAGTGCTCGTATATCTAGATGATATAATTGTCTTCTCAAAGAATGCAAAATATCACCTCTTTCACCTCAGGAATGTATTTCAAAAGTGCTAGAAGGTTTGGAGTGTCATTGAATCCAAAGAAATGTGTATTTTTGGCACACAAGGAAATTTTTTGGGCCACATTGTCTCAAAAGAAGGGTTAACAATTGACCTTGAAAGAGTTAAAGCCATTAGAACACTTCCACTACCACATCACAAGAAATATCTCCAAAGCTTCTTGGGAAGGATAAACTTTGTCCAGATTTTTGCCTAATTTTGCCACTCTTATGAAGCCTTTAACAACGATGATGAAGAAGAGTCTTGCATTTAAATGGACAAAAGAAGGAAAAGAGAGTTTCAAGGCTATCAAAAATGAAATATCATAGGCCCCAACTCTTATTAACCAAAAATTTTCAAAGGACTTCATGCTATATGCTTTTGGAGGGTCGAGACACAATCTCAACTATCTTGGTTCGAGGCTAATAAGGAAGGTTGAGAACATCCCATAGCTTTCTTCACCAAATGAAGGAAGAGTATTGTTAGTGCGAATCACAACACCCTTGAATGGCTAGATTGTGAGTCGGGGCATTCGGTGTGATTGCACAACATGGGACCATCTCTCAAGATGTGGGACTTGCAAAAATTGAGATGGACCTCTAGAGAAAGTTGGTTCTTGCTTCCTAATCTACCTGCCACAAGCTACTCCAGTGTAGGCGAACCTAATCTAACCTAATCTAACTATTCGAAGGGGACACACACACACACACACATGTAGAGAGAGAGAGAGGGTGATACACCAGAAAAGGAAGTGGATGATCATAGAACCAACTGCCTAAAGCAAAGAGAGGTGAGCAGAGGAGAGGGTGGACAGAGTGCACCATAGACCAGAGATAGATTTCACATAAAACACCACTTGAAACCCATTAAACACGAGATCCCAGGACCTACAATAGACATTAAAAGTATGCATAATATACCCCGTAACAATGAGAGGTAAGGAGAGAAAAAATAAGCCAAGGATGGATAAATGCATCACAAAATATATTTTATTTCTCCAAAATGTTACATGTGCTGCTTGTCATTGGGAAAGAGGCAATAAAATGCCATTACAAAGCCATGAGAGGAGTCTTAGACTCTGCATTTGACCCTAAGGAAGAAAGAGAGAGGGGGAAGAAGAGAAACAACGACCAACAACTTTGAATGTGCCCCTCTATTACAATATATAGGAAGAATAAGAGAGAGAAGAGGGAAGAATTTGAATCCTACTCCAACCACCTTGAGATATGCATTGAATCTTGTTTTGAAAGCTCAACCACTGAATATCAATGCCTTCGCAAATCTGCCAACAATCTATCAAGTCTAGCTTCCTCTTTCTACTTGGCGGATCAAATCGAATCAGATCTAGTAGTTGGAGAAATCTAGCTCTATATTAATGGCCTGGAAGAATTTTTACCATTTTTCACCTACCAAATCCTATTAAGAATGATATTTTATGTTCCTAAGGTGTAGAGGGTGTTGAGACATTTCCATAAAGTCTTTTCTTGCCCAAATCTGATTCTCCAGTCAAAAGATATGGCCATTTGAATATTAGGGTTACGGATGGGAAATAATTAAAGAGTCTACCATATAAAGTCCATGTGGTGGCCTCGCGCTCGTTTGAGATTTCATTCCTACCCTCGCTCTTGAAACTACATCAGATTGACATGTGGCGGCCTCCATGAGCTCCTTGGGGTCCTTTGTATTTTGTCTGAGTCTTTTTACTTGGCGGGTAAAAAGTCTTACCATAGACACGCGAAGGTTGAGCACTTGTTTGGAAACCCGCCCCAAATTTTACCTTTGAAATGGCATTGTGCTGACACTTGGCACCTTTTTGGACCTAGGACATGCGGCGAGCTCACGCTCATTTGGAAGCGCCTCAAGATTTTCTTTTTGAAAATGTGCCAATGAGACACTTGGAGGCTTCGTAGGCTCTCTATACTTAACCAATTTTGGGCTGCTCTTCTTTTGACCTCTATTGATCATTAGCTAAATGGAGGGTTGGCATAATTTTGAGTCTTCACACAGGATCCTACTTTTGAATGTGCGTCATTTAGACACTTGGCACCTTCTGTTGAGTCGAAGACTTGTTAACGTCTCGGTGCAAATTTTGGGGTTCGGGCATGTGGAGGCATAAAACTCATTTGAGTCGCCCCTTTGGATTTACCCTTTGAAAGTGAATTGTTTGGGCACTTGGCAACTTCCACTGTCTCCTCCATACTTAGCCAATTTTGGGGCTCATTTTGAGTCATTTGTAGAGTTCGAAGACTTCGATCCTTCGCCATTTCTTTTCTTTTGAGTCTCTAGTCCTTTGAAACTGTCTTCACTTTCTCGACCCTTCTATTCCATTTAAGATTTTTCCTGCAACCTTTTTGTTGGATTTGAAGCGTGGGTTCATTCGACGAAGCCGTTTCTTGAATTTCTTTCCTACACGGGGTCGTGTTTGATCAATTTTGTTGGGGAAAAATTGAGATAACAAGTATGAAGTAAGGTATTTTTTCATTGAAAAATATGTCCTCACTATCATTACAAGTTTGAAGAAGTTTAAACACTTGGTCTCAAACAATAAGATTCAATTACTAGTGTCTCATGTTGGTGTCAAGGATTTTATCCTAAACAAGGATCTAAACGAGAAAAGAGTAGGTTGGATCACTGGTGTAATGGAGTATGATATTGAAATCAAAGTGACCAAGCTGGTTTGTGGCAAAGGTCTATACAAGCAACTCGCTTCCAAGAAAAAAAATGAGTCAACTAATGAAGAAGAGGTTGTCCTATTAATGTAGAATGAGCTAGGACAACCAACTAACAATGCTCCCCTTCCATGTTGGACTTGAGACTTGGTGCATTATCTCTAAATAGGTTCGTGCCCTACAGAAATGAGCAAAGAAAAAAGAGGGTACTTTAGATTACAAGCCATCCCGTATGCGCTTGTTGACATTGTTTTGTTCAAGAGGCACATTAGCGGTGTCCTTTTAAGGTACATTGAGATAGTCCAAGTGGAGAAGATATTACACGAGTTCCATGATGGAGAATAGGAGGCCACTTTCCTCCACAAGTAACAACACTCAAAATTATGAAGGATAGTTACTATTGGCCTACGGTGTTTAGTGATTTCTACTCATGGATCGAGAAATACAAGAAGTGTGCATTCTTCACGGGAAAGAAAGATTAACAGACTTTACCCCTTCATCCAATTTCAGTAAATCATCCATTCATGCAATGGGGATTGGACTTCATTAGAGTGATCAATCCAAATTCAATTCAAGGCCACAAGTGGATACTCACAACAACCAACTATTTCACCAAGTGGACTGAAGCAGTAGCACTTAAGGAGGCAAATGAATCCAAAGCATCTTGGATTTCTATGAAGGGATAGTCACGAGGTTTGGTGCCCCTATTACCATCATATCAGACAATGCGTTGGCATTCCTTGGCACAAAGATCACTGAATGGGCTGTCAAGAATGGTGTATATCTCAGCACCTCTTCAAACTATTACCCTCAAGGTAATGGCTAAACAAAGTCCACAAATAAGAACTTTCTCAAAATCATCAGAAGGACTCTTGATGAAAATTAGAGAACTTCACACACAAAACTCAAATCAGCTCTTTGGAAAAATAGGGTCACACCCAAGAAGTCTATAGGAAACTCTCCATTCAAGCTTGTATATGGGAACAAAGCATTTCGCCTATATCACTTGAGTTCCCAGTGTTAGAACTCATAAAAAACTTGGAAGTAGCTGAGTTTGAGCCTATAGAGATCAGTTATGCATAGCTGATGGAGTTAGGAAAGAGGCAAGATAACACGTAGTGTAAACCATGGAGAAGGATCAAGCGTTGATCAATAAGAGATTTGACAAGAAAGCTAAAGCCATGACTTTCTATAAAGGGGACTTAGTTTTGAAGTGGGATGCAAATCAAGCAAAACTAGGAAAACATTCCAAGTTTGATGCCATTTAGAGTGGTCCATACATGATCACTGAATGTAAAAGTAGCAATGCCTTCCGGTGGCTAAGTTGGATGGTGAAGAATTACAGATTCCAGTCAATGGGATCTATCTCAAACATTACTACTAGAAGGAGAATTCTCACCCTTGTACATATTAGTCTAGGATTTCCAATTCCTCCAAGTGCTTGTGCACATTGTTATTGTTATTAGCATAGGTTTCATTTCCCTAAGTGCTCTAGCAAAAAAATTCTCGAGGTTTGTGTCATTGTATAGTTCAATGTGCCTTCGGGGAGGGAGCAAAATCTCAAGTATGCGCTAGGCCCTTCAATAATTACGGTAGGGAGATCCATAGTTGCCTATAAAAGTTTCTAATTTCAAAATAAGACAAATACAAAGCAACTAAAATAGAGTTTTAAGGAGTTCATTTCAAGAATAGGTGAAACCCCAAGTCAAGATAATTTTCTACTCTCAGAAATCTCATCTTCAAGATTTTCTTATGGATATTAAGAGTGCAGGCAGCGGGGCGGGATTAGGGTCATCAAGTGCAAGTTTTGGATTCAAGTTTCAAAAACAAGATCAGTATCAAGCTACCATCCATGACTTCATGCCCAATGGATATAATAAGGCAACTGATTCGTTCACCTAGCAGGCAAGTGATCCCACGAGTCACCAAATTGTTATCCTAATTTTACCGCCAGGAATAATTGGTCGAACATGACCTTGCACAGAAAAAATGGAAGAGTCGGCCCAATCGTGTGGACTCACATTCGATCCCATCACTAAGTCTAGAAGAAAGTAGAGCAAAGGAACAACGGATGGTGCTACATGTCTCTTCAAAGTGTAACTCCAATGATAGAATCCAATGTGGGGTCCCCAAGTGTGCGCAGGCTCACCACATGGCTAGGAGTCCAAATGGGGAAGAGCCGGTTGTTAAATTGGTTAAGGAAAGAAGAGTTACGGAAACCTCCACATGTCCCAGCAGCACACCTCCGAAGGTCAGGTCCAAACAAGGTCCTTGGACAAGGACCAGCTGCCACATGGTTAGGGTCAAAAAGGGGAAAGGGTCGGCCGTTGAAAATTCCAAGGCCGACGAAAGCCATGCGTCCCAACAACACAACTTCAAAGGTGTGACCTAAAAGGAAGAACCCAAACAAGCACGAGCCCCACATGTCTCGAGTCAGACATATTACCCCTACCAAATAGAAGGGACTAAGCTAAACACGAGGAAATGGAGGAGCAGCCCACAAATGATTCCATGTGTCCCACCATTATAATTTTGGGAGATGGCTACAAGGGTCCCACTCGTAAATGGTTTTTGGCATTATAAATGGTGGGTCCCCCTTATTCACCAAGGGATGAGGCGGACATTATTCACTAAAATCCGTAATCGGCTAAGTATGAGATAGGGCCAGCAAAAATCTTCACGTGTCTCTTTGGTCTTCAAAGGGTGAATCTAAGGGTGGTCCCCAAATGAGTGCTAGACTACCACATAGTTAGGATCAGAGGAATGTCTCACCAGATGTTTAAAATTCCAAGACCGAGACAGCCAACGGAATCATCCACGCACTGGTCCATGCAACTTCAAAGGAAAAATCTAGAGGCAAGTCTCAAATGTGTGCTGAGCCTCCACGTGTCTCGGGTCAGGCATAGGGTCTTCACCATCAAGAGGGACCCAGACAGAATACAAAGGAAATAGAGCAGGCCCACGAATGATGACACATGTCAGTCTGACACAACTTCAAGAGCCCATAAGAGGGAGTGAAATCTCAAGACACGCAGGCTACCACATGGATCCTACATGAATAGAATCCAAGTGCAAAGCACTTTTAGGCGGCCATGTATTTGGACCAAAAGCTTAGAATCAAGCAGGAGGGGATGTTTGGAGAGCTCTCAAGCACCTACTACCCACTTACCACCATTAATGTTTCGGCCTGTCATTTTTTAGGCTGAAATGTCTCACACCTTCCACCATGATGAAGAATGGGCCTCTTTTTGTGCCTATTAAGGAAAAATGATGGGGGCATGGGTGTTGTAGTGAGACTCATCATTTGGGAAGAGGAATTCAATGCTTCTCTAGGAGTGGTTGAAGTAGGATTCAATTTTTCCCTCCTTTCTCTCTCTTATTTTTCCTATATATTGTACATGGGGAAATTTCTAATGGTTAGACACTCTTGCTTTGTGCCCTCCCTTCTTCTCTCGCCGCCACGGGAAAATTTGTGGAGCTTTGAACCTCCCATTCCAATTGTAATGCAATCTTTCCCCTTGGCCAATGTAATGGACTATATCAAATTCTTGGAGCAATAGAATAAGTTTGTGGATGATTTCAACCCCCTCTTATGTTTATTTTCTTCTTCCTGACCCCTCATTGCAATCTTGGTCATCTTTGCATGGATATTTTATCATATTTAAAAGATTTGTGTTTAAGGGCAATGCAGATGTTCAACATTCATTTGGTGTATCACCTTTGTTAGATTAGGTTTAATTTCTTTTATCCCTCAACCCCTGTCTCCTTAGCAAAAAAGAGTAGGATTTAGAATAGACCCTCTACAATCGAACGTGTGCACTTGAATAGAGGAATAGGATCCGGCCTTCATTTGGAGAGCTTCCCGATTCACAAAGTCCCCACACTTTGGGAGAAGCTCCATGTTATGCAATCACACCGAGAGTCTTAACCCATCGAGTTACACGGACTTGAGTTGTTTTGATTTCACATTAACAAGAACATATGCACCTTGTCCATGACAGGGAAAGAGTGTAGAAAGGATCATGTATACGATATCGATGCACATGAGTTTTTTAGGTGATCTCATGCTAATGTAATGGAAAAATTATAGGGAGAAACTGTTTGGTATCATCCTCCAACCTATAACTACTTCCCACTATATACAACATCACTGCATATAGTGTGCATGTGTTAAGGACTCTATTCTCTACAAAAGTAATTGTGTAAATGCCCAATGCTAAAAGAATCTTGGCTCACAAAAGCCTTTGTGATATGCTGAAATTGTGTAATTATCCCCGGTTACTAGAAATATAGGAAGTATTGCCCCTAGTTATGGCACTCTAGGAAAGGCCACTATGTAATGGACCCAAGTCTGATTCTAAGCCTCGAAATCTAAAAACTATAATGTACCAGTATTGTGTTTTGTTGACTCTTTATGGGGTGACTTATTCACCCAAATGATGCCCCCCTCTTTAGGGGCGCATGGAACATCACCGAAGGAGTATGCGGCATAAAGGAGGACTGACCATTGTGTTGAATTGTGTCATATAGGGGGAAGGTAATTTTTAGTAGAAATCAAGGAACATGTAAATAAGTGGCTAGGAAAATAAGTGTTAGCACAAGAAAAGACAACCACTCATGTAAAATACGAAATGTAATCCAAGCATACAATGTATAAGCTAAGACACAAAGCAGATAATGTAAACATGCAAAAATTCAATGGATACCTTGAAAAACATGTTACAAACATAGGTCATCAATCATGATGTCACAAATTAATTAAGGTCGTAGTGGCCACAACCAATTAGAGAACAAGAAAAACATAGGGAAAAGCCCACAAACAATGAAAAACAAAAGCAAACAAGTGAATAAGAAATGTAAGAAACAAACATGGAAGAAAATATCCTTGTAAAACAAATGTTGCACATTAAGCACCCATTAGCACATTAGAATGATAAAAACTATGTCAAACCACATATAATCTAAGAATGTAAAGTGCTAAGTACAAAATGAAACAATAGAAATCATAGTGTATGAAATTGGATACCCAAGGAGTGTTGTGGGATCTGGTAATAGGTACTATGCCAAGCATCCATGGTATATGTAATGGACCTATATAATCTATGATCACAACTAGAAATGCAAGTGAACATGCATATATGTATGATAAAGATAATGACATATACGATATCTATCTATCATGTGTAATAAGATTAACATATAACAAGTAAATGTAAGCAAGATTCAATAAAACTAAGATATGTAGTATGTTGTGGATGAGATGGAATGGAATGTAGTATGAATGATAGAAGCAACATTCCCCCAGAGTGGATGTGTATGTATATAATGAGGTTCATTTTTTTATGCGCCCTCAGTAGTCAAGAATGAACCATAAATGAGAGTGCGTCATTGGGAAATGGTTAAACTATGTGTTGTATGTATCTTAGTGTGGTGAATGTTTAATGATGATATGTGACATAGAGATGAGGCCTGACAATGTATGATGATGTATCCTAAAGCGTATATCACTACAAGATGATAAAATAAGTGATGATGTAGCCTATGGCCTATATCACTAAATGGTTCTAGAGGGAGTGATGATGTAGCTTATAACTTATATCACTAATCTAGGAATGTCACATGATAAAATTATTGAATTGTCAAATGTGTGAGTATGATGTGGTCAATTTGGGATGTATACCCTTAACAATCCAAAGATGGACCGTAAGACTAGAGTGTGTTATTGGGTAGTGAATGTGGTGCCTAAAAGTAGGTGTGTAATATGTATAATAGATGTAGTGATGAGGTAAGATGATGTGTATGTAAGCAATTGATAGATGTGTGAAGATGTGTAATGCATAACGTCTCATGTGTAATGTGTTAGGTGCATGTGTATAGGATGCCCTCAATAGTAAATTGTGAACCGAAGAACGAGAGTGTGTCATCAAGTGATGATAATTATAGAGTGTATGAAGGTGTGCAAGATGAATGGAAAAGACTAGACACGATGTGTTTAAGGTAGAAGATAGCTAATGAAGCTAGAATGGGAGGGGTTTAATCATGATACCTCTATAGTAGGTGGTGGAGATCTATCTAAGGATGGAATAGAAATCATGCAATGGTGGTGGATGTGGCAATGTGTTAGGAGTAGTATATTTTCCAAAGTAATTTGTAGGATTGAGAGTGGATGGAAATTGTTTTTAATGATGGTGAATATGTGAAACGGTGTAAACCTCAAGAGGAGATGCAGAAGTAACAAAATAAATGATATTAGGGTGATATCTAAGGCCTAGTGTGGTGGATTTTGTCAGAATGGAAAGAGGTTATTTGAATCCTTTTGCATGTTTTTCTTAATCCATTGTTATTGAAACCATAGCAACGCAAATGCTAATATTTTGAGAGCCATATTGTTCGAAGTTAGGAGGAGAGGTGGCTGAAATATAGGCTTTAGGTGAATTATCAATAAGCGTTGCAATAAGAAAAATGGAAAGGGATTTTCCAATGCTTCATAAACAAAACCTTGATATAAAACATTTACACACACTTGAAGGGTTGAAAGGATTGAATTAATGGCATGGATCTAAGCCGTCCGAGGAGAAGATTATAGTTAATGTTTTCAGGCATGAAATGGAATGGGATGAAATAAGTGTGTGGTTTGAGAGTAATGTGAAGTGTCATCGTACCTTAGACTATTTTAGGCACATTATGAAAGCCATGAATGGAAATGGATGATGGAGATAAGTAGGCTCCATAGAGGCCAAGTTTCAAAAGGAACGTGTGATTAAAGATGTTAAGCTTGGATCCATTCTCAACTAAAGCTCGCTTAACCCCTATGTTATTGATACAAAATTGAATATAAAGGGGGAATAATTACTTAAGATATACTAAGAAGTGATTTCATCAAGTGTAAACTTTATATGCTCTTCATTGATAAGTAAAGAAGTAGTACACCTGTGATATAAATATTTGGGAGAGGTGTGAGGATGAATATAAGTGTTACTAAAAATATATCCAAGTTTATTTTGACAATTAGGATTATCTAGTAAAAAGGTATGGAGAGAGACTTCCATGGTGAAATGACCCTAAGATAATAAGGCAGAGAGAGGAAGAGAGGATCCAAGATTGCTCGAATGATGGGTTCACCAAAATGATTATACTAAAATGTAAATTACAAGATAATCTAATGCAAGTTTATAGTAAATAAATGAATAATGAAACACTTAAATAATACCCAAACAAATAATTAATAAAATATGAAACCCTAAGTGTAAAGAAGGTTAGGAGAGCCTTAGCTGATTTTAAGAGGTCAGTAGAGGTGTGTCGTAGTGATGACCAGGTGAACAAGAGTGGAATACCGTCCCACGTAAGCTGATAAATTATAAATCTAGATGATTTGGCTGGGATGGTGCACCTAGAGAAAGGATGGGGGATCCTGGGGCACCCTAGTTTTTGTAGGAGGTCTTGAAGGCAATTTTACAGAATCGTTAGATGGTGTGAAACCCTTGTTGTTTGTCTCTACTATGTCACTAAATTCTTTTAAATGCCGCTGTAAACATGCAATGAATAAATTACTTGAAAAATCCCCCCAAAAAGCATCAAATCCTAAAAAAAAAAATGTAAATGAAGGGGTTAGACTTTCCTTATCCACCATAATGGTGGAATTACAACTGAGCACTACACTACATATAAGACGTAATGTAGTTGTGTGTGTGCAGAATTATTCCCTAGCTTTATCTTATGTGTGTCACACTAGAAATAACGAGCAAGTAGCTAGATGTAGAATATAAATAATGTGTGCATGGAATAGAATAAACTCCTCTTTTATGAAGTGTGATGCAGATGAACTAGCCTTTACCCCTTATGATGGAGCTAGATGGATGCAAATGGAGCTCTAAATGCCTTGATGGATGCAACCTTAGGTGGTGATATGTAATGTTTAGTGCTTGGTCCCTTATTACGATCACATAACTTTATATTTATATGATTATGTCACTTGAATTTCATAGTTAACCTCAAAAAGGATAACTACCAAAAAGATAAGATGCTCAAATGGCTATAAAGGACCTAAAAAGTGTGAGTAAAGTACAAAAAGAAGCGAGGATCTCGGAGGGGATGGGGGCACATAACGCTAGTGTCCCGAATCAGAAATCTAGTCCAAAAATATTAAAAATGAAGTGTAAAAGGAAAAACTAGGCCAATAAAGGTGCAAGACCCAAAGTTGTAACAAAAAGTAATGAAAGATGGCCAAAGACATGGGTTAATCAAGATTACTTTTCTTACTTAGGAACCAAATGAATTGTAGGATGTGATTGAGAAAAGATAATAGCCCAAAGTGCATGATTTTGTGTCTACATTAACAGATTAGGAATTTTTTTGGTTATTGATCCAAATACTGAAGATTATGAGCACAGACATATGCTAGAATATTGGTTGATATGGATACTTTTGTAGATTTTCTAGCCACTATTGAACTCAAAGTTGAGGATATAATTTGGACACAAAATATGGACTATGAAGGGTTTCCATTCATATGTAGAACCTTTTTCTCTTGGTATTTTAGCTTTAGGTTTCCATATGGATAGGAACCATGTTAAAATTAGAATATCTTAGTGGAAGAATTCAAATCCTATCCACTTGGTTATAAATGACCCGTTAGATGCTAATTCAAATTTTGAATCTAAGAAAGATGTCAATTTAGATTTTGATAATGAGGAAGTAATTCCTCCTATTCAAGGATCCATTGCAGCAAGATCTTGAGAGTCATGTTGTTTCAGGAATTTGAAAAAAAGGAACATGTTCCTTTCCTCTTGCTTCATCAGGGATCCAAAATTCTAAGGAGCATATTGAAATTATGATTCCAATCCATAATAATGAAAATGAAAATATGAATATTGAAAAGGATTGGATGGTTGTGAACAAAAGAAAGAAAGGGAACAATAATCCCCTTAAGATGCACTTAATATCCCATGGGAAGGGGTCTCAGGGATGAGCTCTTTGTGTATGGATTTTTGTGTTGCTGTTTTGATTGTACTGTTGGTTTTGGATGTGTTGTTTTTTGTTCCTCTTTGTTGCTGGTAGAGGTAGCTTCATATGTTCCCCATTGCAACATCATTATCTCCATTTATTTTATGTGGTAGGGTCCCCTTAACCATCTTTTACCTATAGTAAAAAACAATAAGAATTTTCTTTAATATAAAGAATTTTACATGTTTGTTATAAAGGTTTAGGGACATATTACATATCTCAAATTATAAATTACTACAATGTATGTGGAATTGTATGAATTTCCTCATTCCTAGTCATACTTACATATTTGATACAAAAATATTCTTACAAGACACGGTGTGGTAATAAAGTCTACTTCATTCCCATGCAATGTTACACTACATTACATATTTCGGACCTATATATCTTTAAAACATGGTGGTCACGTTTCCCTACTCCCTTTATACCCAAAGTGTGTTGACTGTTACCCAAAATTAGTGGGCTCTTACCCGAGGCTCTCGCAGCTCCGAGTCCCTCTTTTATGTGAGAATTGTAAGAATGTTCACCATTAATGGAGGAAATACTTGCAGACACAAGAATACATGCATTTATTCTAGCACATAAGTAAAAACACTAAATCTAAACATAGATGCACCATGAAAAGAACATAATCAATATTGAAAATACAAAGGAATCAGATCTGAACCATGATAAAAATGAAGAGCACTAGGGTTTGAACCAATAAACACAGATATTCGTAACAACCCTTTATATATTGATAATTTTTTTTTAACATTAACAAGATTACATCAAAAAGGTTTAGAAAAGATCGATTACGTTTGTAGACACCAAAATTAGGTCATACCACCCTTATAGCCCCATTAATTAAATTAGCCATACCTTACATATTCATATCCCATAGTGCACATGATTAATTGAATTAATTATTTTAATTAATTTAATAAATATCCTCACTTGACCACCTCACCTAACCATATCACCTAGACACCTCATCATGGACCTATTCTTAGCATGTTTCTTTTAACAAAGACTCAATTTCTACTTATCATAACTAATTGAGACTTAGTCTAACCCTAAAATTAGATGCCTATTCTTTATCTAATAGAATGCCCACTTATCTAAGTGCAAAATACCATTTTAGACCTGAACCAACGTGAAGAACTAGCCAAAAGATAGCCAAGATCTGCTACTTTGGAAAACCTAAGATTCTCACCACAACCGATGCGGTTGACCTAAACCGATGTTTGTTAACCTACACCATCTTCGGTTACCATATATTGATTTTGGTATCCTTGTTCCAAAGGTTGGAAAAAATTATTCGAGTTTGGAAAGAGATAGATATGCATGCAAGAAAAAACAAGAGCCCTCTTGTGCATCCACACACACCCTAACTAGCACATAGAATTATCTCGAATGCATTGGAATTCATGGTAGCATTCTAGGAAACACTTCCGCAGCACTGACCACTAGTTTCATAGATCAACCATCGTTATAATCCAACCACTAGGCTTACAAATACAAGTAAGTGTGTTTTGATCTGCATCATTCTATACTTACTTAGATAATCATTTCTTTATTAAATCCTATTCTCTTTTACATCCTATCATCCTCACCTTCCTGTCAATCCACCCATCTAACCACCCATAACCTTTTGGCTCCCCATATTCAACCCCCAGACATCTTTGATCATTCTCAACATCTTTACCAACCTATCCATCCTTCTTCTATTCTCTATGTAATCATAGAGAACCTCCAAAACCAAGTTTTATTGAGTTCTATCATTTCACCTCTACCAACGTTGGTCACCTTGACCATCATCGGTTTCCCTCTAAACCATCATCGGTCATACCAAATCGACATCGGTCTCTGTAACTGGTAATCCTTCCTATAACAATGACCTAATAACCTTCACCTAAATAACCCAAAACCACCCAAAACCTGATCCTGACTTGTTCTAATCACCTTGGCTACCTACCCAAGCTCAACTATATATAATTTTGTATTGTAATATTTGACTTAATAACTTGAGATACTTTGAAATCAACTTTTTAGTAATAAGACCTCTATTTCCTACATTTTTGTTCATTTATTTGATAAACAATGGATTGATAGCCATCTAGGAAGTATCACACTTCCCAGATCTAGCATACGCTAGGTAGTCCACTGACATATATTGTTTAATATTCTTCTTATCATCTTGTTTTGGATTCACGGGTAGTTCCTCCTAGCAAAAAGGAAGTTCTCGTGATCAACATTAGATCAGGAAATCAGAATACGTGCATTCTTCCTTCCACCTTCATTTCATAGGTATTCTTCCTCGCCTTTTCATTATCTATTTTTCTCATATGTAAGAAACATATTGGTGAAACATTTTAGAATGCCGGTTGGGACCCTCTCTTGGGTTATTTGTATTTTCTTCATATAGATAAATCTTGTGTGTTTCTTTCTTTTGAAAATAACACATTTAATCTTATCCCTTCTAACATTATTTTATTCTAATTGTCGAATAGACATTTGTGATTTGGTGTTTAAAAAAAATCATTTCTTTCTTCCTACATTTGCATAGTAGTGAAAGAGCACATTCTTGACCTATTCATCATTTGCTACATCAAATATAATTGTCAATTTGGGTTCTAAAATCTGTTGCATTTCATCCTTGTATGTTGTATTTTAGCTCACATTAAAACCGAGGGCACCTATATGCTTTGGAAGTCATGCCGGTGATGGTTGACATAATTGAATCATAGAAAGCACTCTCTCTCTCTCTCTCTCTCTCTCTCTCTCTCTCTCTCTCTCTCTCTTCCAAAGTGTACCAATAAAAATTCACACATCCTCTTAAACAATACCTTACGGAAGAATTTTTCAATGATCACACGATCGGAGGATCGATAGCAGGTGTGTGCCTAGCTGGTTTCTTTGTACAATAATTATCTCGGAGAAATGACCCCCACAATAACATATCCTGAAACTACTCTTTAGAATTTTCCTCTTCATAGGATGCCTTCCCAACCAAAAAAACTTTGTTCTGAATTCACAAGTCAGTCTTAAATAGCATAAGCTAAAACAACATAAAATTCACTTATAGGGTTGCATGTTTTTCTTAGCTTTGTTCTTGAGTTGCATTTTGAGTTGTGAGGTTATGTGTTTCATTTTCTTCTTCCTTTCACACTCCACCATCATAGTTGGTGTATTCCAACTATTTCTGAGTGTGTCAGGACCCATTTTTATCATACTCAGATTTCTAGGTTGATGTTCCATTTGACTTAATTCACAAAAAAATATTTTTCTTCACTTCTTCTAATTTCATAGTAATCGGCATTGGTCCAACAACCGTCATCGATTTATATCTGACCATCATTGGTTTACCTAACCGGTGTCAGTTTCAGCTCTTTTTGGTCATTTTACCCAAAGATAACATTCATCAAATCTTCTGTTCTATTTGAAGTTCTCAAAACATCATCATATCCCTAAAACTTTCATATCACAGCCTAGTATAGTTTCCATTATTTTATTTTGATCAGTTTTTGCCTCATTTTAAAACCTACCGATTCCCCATAGTAACATGTATTGATTATCATAACCGTCATTGGCTCCCCTTTAACCATCATCAGTCAATTTTATCAGTCGGTTTGTGTGTTTAATTTTTAATTAAAACACCGATCAAATTTACCTCCTAGAATTCATCCTTCTCCACTTCTGTTGTTTTCCATGTCATTTTCAAAGTATAGTTTTACTATGTCAATGCCAATTCACATGTTGTTGACTTGCAGCCAAAAAAATCCTTGTATTTCATGCTAGCCTTAAACCACTCCCACCTAGACCATCACTGCCTTCCATCTTGTACCCTATGGATCAAAATCATCCTATCACCATTACTACGGTGACGAGGAGTTTCGCAAGACTCCCGACCATAATCTCGTAGCCTTACAATATTATCTTGCCGACTCATCTACTCGAGATTCTTGAGGACAACTAGTATACGACATGCCTATATCTATTCCTCCTTCCCTCATACCCACTTCCGTGTCAACCACTACCACTAGCTCGGTGCTACGATGGGTGTCATTATTCCCTTCATTTAATCAACTCTTTCTTGATGTAATATTCAAACCAAGGGTGGTGTCCAAAACTATATGTAACAAGATCTCTTAGTGGTCTAGTAATTGATCGTATGTATGTATTTTTTTCTTCTTGTTTATATATTTTCTGGGGATTTTCTCAATGTCTTGAGTACGTCTTGGCCAAAACCTTATTGAACTCAAACTATGAAACTTGCGAAGTAAACACTCTCTGAAAAGTAAATTCTTGGAAATAAAAAAATTTGTAGAATGGAATAGATTGTTGTAAGTAAAAACACATTACAAAAATAAACAAACATGCTTTGGAAATAATCACACACTTGAGAATGCTTTGAAAGATCATTGTAAAGAAAAAGAATCTAATATAGAACACCGCACGAACAAGTATACGACAAATTTCAACTTGAGCAATCAAAAGCATTTACAGAATTGGTAGATCTATACTATTTTCTCTGGAAATATAAATACCAATAAAATGAAGATCCTCGTTCTTGGAAGAGTGGACCCTTACTCCACCTTGAAACAAGATTTGACAAATTAATATAATCTCAAAATAGAAATGGCTATTTTATTGATAAAATGTATTCCAAAATTGTATGGTCTCTTCCTATCTCTATGTGCCTTTATCTACGTATACATATCTCTCTCTATATATTACTATCTATCTATAGGTTTGCATATATATACTTCTTCCACAATTGTATTTACAACCATAGTTTTCCCCTACCGATTCGATAGAACCAAATCGTGCTTAGAATAGATGTTAAATTGGATCATGGTTGGACGTATTGTTGTATACAGCTACCCTTGGATCGTGAGTATAAAGAATCAGAAATATTCCAATCTACTCCTGATTGAAAGGATCATTGATTGCTAAATCACCAGATGTTGTTGGAATAAATAAATTCTAATTGGTTCTAGAACTTTAAAGAAGTTTCGGAACTAAAGGATATCGTTTGAGATCTAAGCTGTGAGGGGTTCGAAGCTACATATAGGAGTTCGGAACTAATTCCAAAAGTTCTAGAACTAAGTGATGACATTCCATAACTAAGTCCGAAAGTTCCGGAACTAGGTGATAGAGCTCGTAATTGCGTAATGGAGTTTGGAAACTAAGTCATATTGAAACCAATGCTTCCAAAAACATGTTGACTGCTTCATACTTTGTTCTTTCGACTTATTGTGACCTATTTTATTACAAAATTGAATTTACAAAGCACTTAGTTAGGAATTACAAAGTTTTTAAACGTTAGAACTACAATCAACATAAGAGGGAAAATTACATCCTAACTTATATTAGATCAAACAAAAGTCACAAAATGCAATCAATCTTGATTAAAAAAAGAGTAAAATAAGATCATTTATTTTACATTAACAAGACATATTCTAGCCTCATCATTTCCCACGTACTTATTTGTAAGTCCTCTTACAAAATTTACTCTTCAAACCTTGGGTTGTGTATTCTACATTCCAATTAACTGCTCAGGTCAAATGGCTGAAACTTAATATCCTAGTGTTTTAGTTCAGAAACACTATACCCTGATATAGTTTCTATTTTCCTCTTCCATTCCTCAAATTGAGTGGGATCTTGAAGTTCTCTATTTTTCCATGGAGACATGGGAGCGAGAAGAATGGGAGGCCTTGTTCTCATTCCCATCCATATGCCCCTATGATTTTCATTGATCTGAGGGATTAGTGTGCATAAATATTTTGCTCTTTCCAGACTCCAGATCAAATTTGTGGGAGATATTACTTCCCTTCTCCTCAAGGAAACTATAAGAAGCTCCCATCTTTTCAAACATCCATCATAAATCTCCTCAAAATTTTCCACCTCATAAAAGGTGAAGGAATCAATACTTTTTGTAAATTGGCAAGATAATGTGTTTTGAATCATTTATCAAAGGCATGGGTTCTAAAATGTTTAACAAAAGCAGATGGTTTACCATAATGAGCCCTCATGTAGAGACCAAATGAACTAGCTTTCAATAGATGCTCAGAATCCATTTCCTTCCATCAAATCTGATTTTGAAGAATGGAATTAAATGCATTAAGTTGGCTTTCTCCCACATAAAAATCGATCATGAAGTCTAGCTTCTTTTCTAGCTTAAGATTGCAAACATAGAATTTGCAGAGAAGATTTTTCTACTCTACACTTTGGTGAAGAATAGGCTGTCATAAACTCGATTCATCTTGTATTTCATGTGGAAGGCCACATACAATTCTTGACGATACCATCGGTGAATGATTTTTTCTTCTAGAAACATGCTATACGCAGGATAAGGTCTCTTGCATGCAAGTAATTTTTCACTCATTATGCAAACCATTTGTATTTTTTTAAGACATCTAAATTTTTATCCCTCTTCTTTGTAAAACTTTTCTTCCCATTCCTTTCTTTCTTTATTTTCATCTTCTATCTTGCTTCTCAAATCTTCATTGGATGTTTTGATTTTCTTGAGTTCCCGCATGTATCATCCCATAATGCTTGAGTGGTGATAATTTAATTCAATCTATACTAAGATTGTTGACATAGTACTTTGACTTCTTGAAATTTTACACTCTTCCCCTTTCTCCATCATTTGTCATTTAAGCCGTTGTCAATTCCTCGAGTCCTATCGTGAGCTGAGTTGTTAGTTCCCAATGAGCATCTCTCTGTTCAAAATTGAGTTTGAGGAAGTTTAACTCCTCGTCATTTTCTTTGATAATGAGTTCTACTTTGGATAAGAACAGATCCTGTCTAACTGTTGTTTCTCTTCTTTCTCTGAAAGTGCTTTGGGGTTAAGCATTCCTCTTCTACTAAAGGAAATTTCCCTTTCTGTCTCCACGATGCCAACTCTTCTTCTTCATGTGATAGTGGTGTTGGTTCACCAAACTCTTAAAAACCTATTCCTTAAATCTCTCATCCTCTTTTTCCATCTCAGTTTGGCTTAGTCCAAGAGGATTCATGGCCATGTTGCCCAAAATATCAACAGCTTCTTTTTCCAACTTGTCCTGTTATTTCACCTCCTCTGGAATTTCTCTAGACCTCTTATGAATTCTTCTTCTTTGAGGAGCTTTAGTATGTTCAGAAGTAGGTTTCCTCCTAGAGCTTCTTCTAATTTTCACTTCTTGCTCTTGCCTAAATAAAATATCACTTTGTTAGAGACAAATATTAGCTCTCTTGTAGCTACTGCAGAGGAAGGAGTTTCTTTTAAAGGTATAGTAGGTTTTGCAGTTTTAATTCTTCTTCCAGATCTTCTCCTTTTTGGTATAGTATCCCCACCTATTTCCTTCTTTTCCTTTGTAGGGGCACCAATTTCCAAATTATTTGTAGGAGAAAAAGGATTTGGTATTACTCTCGATAATATTAACATTTTTCTTAAACTTGTTAAGAAATTTATCCCATATTTCTTCTCTTTTTTTCTTTGCAAGAAAATGGTGTTGGCACACAAAATGAACTAACCCATGATGTATGATTGTTCCAACATCCCAGGAATACCTCTGGGCCATTGTATGGATGGATTTAAAAAGAAACTCTGGAATGTTTACTATATATTCGGTTTTGTAGCTCCATATCTAAGATGTATGAGCATCTTAAGGACTTCTCTTCCTACCGACCCAAATTGACCATCACAAGTTAAATAATTGACTATCAAAATGCCATTCTACCAAAGGGTTTGGGAAAGCTAACTCTTGTGACCCCTTTTATGATTTTCTTAGTGGTTTAAGTATATTGGGGTTCTGTTTCCCCCTCTTGTAGTAGGGTTTCAACTAATTTTTTAAGGTCCTTTGAAAGGATTTGAGACATGCACAATTGGCGCACCAAATGCATTGCTTATTGTATTCATAGAAAAAGGAATTATAATATTTCTAACCTTTGTTTTGGATTGTTCTAAATTTATAATGAATTCTCTTACCAATTTGTTGTTATACTTCAAGAAATTTTTCAGGAATTCCAACCACCCTGCCTGTTCAAAGACATCGCCACTTCGCATCTACAAGAAGTGAGTATCATCCTCGAGTTCAAAATTATTTTAATCCCCATCATAAAGAGGGTGATTCAAATTTGTTCTCCTTTGAATTATTTCTCTTCCTAAAATGGATACAGAACTCTTTGCTTAGATGTGGGCTATTGTGCTTAGTTGTAGAAATGTTGTGCTTAATTGCGTAACTTGTTGTATTTAGCTGCGGAATGCAAATTTAATTCTTTTGCTTCTTCCTTGAAGTTATTTTTTTGCAACTGCTTCTTCACTTTGTTTATTCCACACAAATGATAGATCATTATAAACATGCCACCACTATTGTTCTACCGACATCATCCTCATGATTACTCTCTTTTAATCATAATAAACAATAGATGACTCATCATACAATTTTTAAATCAAATCCAATCACACATGCGAACGTTTAATCTAACCTTTAAGAAGTTAAAGACATAATTACCATCCTTTATGATGTCATCCCTTCGTCATGATGACTCATCATTACTAAAATTGAAACAAAAAGGGAAAACGGATAGAAAAGATAGCTGAAATTTCAAGGAAGTTCCTTTTAGTTTAGATTATCCATTTATTTGAGGTGATCAAATGCCATTGCTAGTTTTCAATTGATCTCGAGAGAATTTTTTTATTGGGGAAGAGAATGCCATTTTGGTTTTCATTCCTTCCATTTCTATTTTTATTTTTTCAAATTTTTTTGGGAAGAGAACGCCATTTCTTGGTTTTCATTCTCTTCCCTTTATTCTAGATTTATCCATTTGGTTATTTGATCATTTTGGAAGAACTCGGTTCTTCCTTATGATCAAATTATTTGTCTACTTCAATCTTCCTCAAGAATTCATCCTTAGTAGGAGGCTTCCTATAATGTTTTAGCCTATGTCCATTGACCAAAAGTGTCCTTTGACTGCCATCAATGGGAAGTAACTGAATAGAACCATTGTCAAATATCTACTTAATCTGATAGGGTCCCAACCATCTAGTTCTCAACTTGCCCTTGAATTATTGGTACTTAGAATCAAACAGTAATGCCCAATCTCCTACCTTGAATTACATCTTCTTGATATATGTGTCATGACATTGCTTTCTTTGATCTTGGATTATCTCTATTGTTGAAGTGCTTCCATCCTTAACTCATCCAACTCATTGAGTTGAAAAATTCTCAACTTTTGTGTTGCATCCAACTCAATACCTATTGTAGTTGTTGTCGTCAATGTTTGTAGTTAAAATTCAATAGATAACAAGGGATTTTCCCATAGACTAACTCATATGGTGAGAATTATTTTATAGTCTTCCAAGTTGTATTATAGGCCCGAGATAGCTTCGGGTAGTCTCTTTGCCCAATCTCTCTGCTTGATTCAACTATTTTGGTAAGGATGTTTTCCAGTTCTCTGTTTGTTACTTCAGCTTGTCCATTTTCTTGTGGGTAATAGGGAGATGAATTCCTATGATTGATCTGATAATGCATTGTGAAGGCTTGAATCATATTAGAGATGAATTGTGGCCCCGATCTAAAATTATACTTCTTGGTGCTCCAAACTTTACCATAATTTTGTGCCAAAGAAAATCAAGTAACTACTTCTTTAATGACATTTGTTAAATCTGTAATTCTTCCCACTTTGTAACATAATCAGTACACACAAGAATGTATTCATTTCCTTGTGAAGGAGGACTAAAGGGACCAACAAAATCCAAACCCCATCTTTTAAATGATTCAATCACCACTTGAGGTTGCAGAGGCATTTCATTGGTAAAAGTTGGTTGTCATATCCTTTGAAAGAAATCACACCACTTGATATATCTCTTCACATCCTTGTACAAAGATGACCAATAATACCCAGTGCCAAGTATCTTGTGAATTGTTCTTTTCACTAAAAATTGTCTTCCACTTGGTTCATCATGACATGCCCTCAGTATGTCAAAGATTTCATCTTCTCTCTCACACACTGCGTAAAACCAAATCAGGACCACATTTAAACAACATTCCATTTAACCATTTAAATTGTGCACTAGTTTTGATCAACTTTTTCATTTGTTTCTTAGTGAAAGAAGGAGGAAACTTCCTTGTTGCAAGATAATTTTCCATATCAGCAAACCATGGTGTATCAGTTGAAATAACAATAATTTTTCATTTGGAAAGTTGTCCTTAATTGGATCTTACTCCCCTATAGTGATCAGTCTTGACAAGAAATCAGCTACCACATTAGATTTCCTGGATTATCTACTATGGTAATATAAAATTCTTGTAAAAGTAATAACCATCTAATTATCCTACCTCTAACCACTAGTTTGTTCATTAAGTACCTAATTGTTGAGTGATCTGTATGTACAAATATTTTGTACCCTATGATATAATGTCTGAATTTATTTATTGCATAGATCACAATAAGAAATTATTTTTAGTGGTAGTGTAATTTATTTCAGTGGGAGTAATATTTTTACTGAGGTAATAAATAGCATACATCTTTCCTTCTTCATCTTTCTATCCCAAAACTGCACCAATGGAGTTATTTGAGGCATCTGTTTGGATGTGAAAAGGTTTTTCCCAATTAGGTCCTCTCAATATTGGGGTAGTGATTAATTTTTCTTTGATTTCCTCAAAAGCATGCTGACATATTTCATCCCAAATAAATTTTGTCCTTGGTAAGAAAATTAAACATGGGGGCAACAATTTTACTACAATCCTTGATAAAGCGCATATAGTATTAAGCATGCCCTAAAAATGAATTGATATATGTAGTAAGTATTCCTTCCTATCACATGGGTGACCTAGGTTTGATCCCGAAAATGGTGCAAAAAAGACAAGTTTCGCTATTCCCTTCATTTAATCAACTCTTGGTTGGTTTCATATTCAAACCAAGGGTGGTGTCTAAAGCTATATACAACAAGAGATCTTAGTGGTATAGTAATTGATGTAGGTATTTGTTTTCTCCTTTTAATATATTTTTGGGGGATTTTATCAATATATTGAGTAATTATTGGCCAAAACCTTATTGAACTTGAACTATGAAACTTGCTCAAGTAAACACTCTCTACTGAGAAATAAATTGATGGATATAAACACACATTTGCATAATGGAATAGATTTCTCTAAGTAAACACACGTTACGAAATAAACACAGATGCTTTGGAAATAAACACACAATTCGAATCTTTGAAAGATGATTGCAAAGAAAGAAGAATCTAATCTAGAACACTGTAGGAAAAAGTATACGACAGTTTTAACTTGAGTAATCAAAAACATTTACTGAGAATAAGTAGATCTATACTATTTGCTCTAGAAATATAAATACCAATAGAATGAAGATCCTGGTTCTTAGAAGAGTGGGCCCTTGATCCACCTTGAAACAAGATTTGACAACTTAAATATCTTGTCCAAACAAAAATGGCTAGTTTATTGATAAAATGTATTATAAATACGTATTGTCTCTTCCTATCTCTCTATGCCTTTATCTATGTATACATATATATCTCTATATATTACTATATATCTATAGGTTTGCATATATATACTTCTTCCACGGGTGTATTTACAATAATAGCTATCTCGTATGTACCCAAAATTATAGGGTACTGCACCGCTAGAACGATGTTACACATGCCCCAATGATGATACAGATCTCCTTGCAAGGTGTTCGGAATCTAGAAAGGCTTGCCATGTATACGCTTGTATCCCACATGCCCCACTCAGCCTCTCTATGCCTTGTTTTCCCTTTTCCCCCCTTCATCCTGCATTTTTGTCTTGGTGATGGAACCGCCGCCGGGATAGGGTGGCGGTCCCATAACCGCCGCCTTGCACAGGGCGGCGGTTTTGTTTGCATTTTCTAGATACCTCTGACGATCGTGTCAAATGTAAATATTCAATTTTACATGCTTTCTTCAAACAACTTTGGCTTGCATTAATGTTTTTGGTCCCCTAGTAATAGTGTTTTTCCTTTATTTATAGTAAAAGAGATCAAATGGGAGTTACCCTCTAGTAAATGCATTGGTTATAAATAGCCAGCTTGTTTTCAAGCAAATGGCCCCTCATCTTCTTAATTCTCTTATTCATTATTTTAGTTTCTTGCTTAGAATTCTATCAATTTCAGGTTTTTCTTTCATTATTGGTCTTTAGAGGTCATATAATCTTCTTGTTTCACCTTATTCCATATCTACTTCATACAATCAGTTTAGCATAGAATAGCTTCATTTCTAAAGTTACGGGTTTTGTTTTGTCATAAGCATAGTTTTTGAAACTCTCGATACACTTGTGTTTTATTCCTGTGATAAATTCTGCTAGGAATTGCATAGTCAAGCTTTGTTCACTGGTGTTATCCCTTTTCTACTCGCATTGTATTCAGTCTATATCCAAAGCCAGGTTTGAACTATCAAAGTTCTAGTTACAACATATCAAATAGAGTAGTGAATTATTTCATTTCAGTTAAAATTTCACTCTCAACATCACGGGGAAGCTGTGGGGATTCATAGTTTTGAGAAACTATGATTCGGTCCCCACTTCGAGGCGAGGATCGAGAGCCTTTCAATTTAATATATTTTATTTGCTTAGATATTTAGGATAAAATCACACAATCGCATAGGCAAATAGCCATACCAAGCTAGTTTGCTTGTTTTTATTTTGTTTCTAGATTAGTTGTCCATTTTATGAATATTCTAGAGTAACTTCTCTTCAATTTCATTGAAATACGTCATTGAAAATACAAAAATAGAAGAATGCTTACATAGTGTAAATACTTCTTTTGTAATCAATTTATTAAATGTTAGTTAAAATTTGAATCATTTCGTATGAAAATCACGGGACCTAAAGAGCCTAGAGAGTATATATTTGAACCCATAGTGCCTCGCCAAATCTACCCACAACATTAGCTGATATAGATCGGGATCTCGGGATCTGGTCTTTCGAGAAACAACAAATTTATAAGCAATTAGTGAGCAACTAAGAGGATTAAACATTGAAGATGATAAAGCTTACACATTCTCGGTGAGATCACCTAATTATAGCGCCTTGATAGAACACCCGAATGATCGTACAAGGGTTTGAAAGATAACAAACATTTGGTTTTATCCTTTAGTTCCACAACCGACGTGAGAGACCTCCTCATCGATATAGATACTAGCCTACGCATTCAATTTGCCGAACACCTATTAGGTACTCTAAGACAAACATACAACTTCTAGTTCTAAACGTAGAGGCTGAAAAGGCATATGATTACTAGATAGTTGGGAGAAGGGATTGATTCTTCACATGACCATAACAGGTCCACAACAACCATGAACTCACGGTTGTGATCCCCAAGTCCCACAACCAAATGGGCCTACATATCAGTTAAGTATTAACACTTAATTACGAATGCTGGTATTTAGATCCTCACCACTCCCACCAGATATTATAGTACAATTCTCTATATTAAATATAGAAGCCAATCAATCTAATATTTTATGGGCTAGACCAGTAAACCACCCATAGTTAACTGTAAACCCACTAAATCACGCATCACCATTTTATGACCTTGTGCGGAGATATATACGAAACTCCCATGGTCACTTCCCATGTATCCAACAATGAAGAAACAGGATCTCGGTGGAGCTCGACATTGTTTGGAGCCTCCGAGAAGCCATTATATCCGAACGAACCATTACACCAATTCAGGTTAGGAGGGCCTTCTTCACCTTAGATTCATAGATTCCATAATTGCGTATTGAGGATATAAGACTACCCGATTAGCTTGTCTATTCACATTCAACATTCACCGGTTGTCTCGACATGACCTCGAGAGGTCGGGTACAAGGAAGAGGTAATTGTAGATTCCCATGCTTGCATGTTACTTTTCCATCGTACAAAATTGGTGAACCCGATGTGAACAAACAAGTTCTTCCTTTTATTATTTTTCATTTCTCTCATCCACCTTCACTCTTTCCCATTATTCTGCGGGTATTCATATACCCCGAATATGTCGGGATACGTTACATATGGAAGACCTCTCTTAGGTCTCGAAATAAACTATAGTCAAACAAATAAGCAACCATCACCCTCACTTTTCGCATGGGCACATAACTATTCAACTAACTACTTGTCATCTCAAACTCCCCCTCAAAGAACTAGCTCAAGTTATTCATTCTGAATCGAGGAGTTTGATCAGTTTGCACAAACACAACAGCCAGAGCCATCAGGCTCTAACAATATGACATTTACTAGAGAGTCCACTTCATCTCCTCGGGTCTTGTTCAGACCACAGATCAGTAGACAGTCAGATCCACTCCCCTTTTTGGATGAGGAATACTTAGCACGCTTCGCTAAAATAAAACAACCAATTCATAGTGGGGTATCATACCCTTAGTGAATCTTAGCGGGGTAATGACCAATTCATAGTAGGGTATCATACCCTTTACAACCTCAAGCTATACAACAAACACCCCTAAGGCAAAACACCACGTCTTCACCAATGGAGGTCATTTCAGCTTTAGCTGAAAAAGCTAGAGGGTTGGAACTCGCTCAAGCAAACCAAAATTCATATTTTGGGCAAGTAGGAATCCCCAACCCTCGCATCATCCAATCATGTCGACCACCTTAACAGGAAGGCACGTTAGGCTTGCCTCCTCAAAATCCTTATAGTCACCCATAAAAACACCAACTAGGACAGCGTTTTCAAATGTTGTTCCAAAGTGGAAAGCATGACACCTCCTTGTGTGGCACCAAATAACCCGTACAGAACAATACTCCTCCTTACTTAAACATTTATTCAAAGTCACCACAAGGAGACATGTTCTCTTCTCCCAAGATGTTTGTTCAACCACAGGGATTCCCTTATGTTCCTACAAACACATATGCTATGCCATATCAATAACCCATTCCACCTCAACCCCTCATAAATCCTCATCGATGGTTGAGGCCTATGTAGTAGGGACTTATGCGGAATATTTAAAAGAACCCCTAGACTTCACCATAAGAAGTGTTATGCTTTAAAGACCTCTTCCCGATTTTCCCAAATACAAAGGGGAAGGGGACCCAAATGCACACATTAAGGCCTATCCCACAGCCATATAGGAGTTACTCCCTTAGGACGAGGTTGTCACTAAAATATTCCCTAAGACCTTAGAGGGTATTGCCCTTGATTGGTATTACATAATACCTGAAGCCTCGATACACTCATTTAAACAACTCGTGTCGAATTCATCAAAGCTTTCGACATGAACAAATTGTTAAGAACAAGAATCAGGGAGTTCTTGCATATCAAACAAAAACATAATGAGTCTGCTGCTCATTTTATTTAAATATGGCATATGGTTCTCTACTCATCAGCAAGTGCTCCAAACATGGATCAAATGGAACTATGTGATTTATTCCTTAATTATCTCAATAGAGAGATAAAGGAAGAAGTCCAGAAGTTCCCACTAAGAACTTACGATGAACTACTCGAGAGTGCTCTCCGAATTGACCAAGCAGCGATAGACAAAGTGGTTATAAGACATATGGAACAAACGGGAAATTAACCACTCGCAATCAAAACACTGCAGCCTATTCTAATACAGGGAACGCTAATCAAGTACCTAAGATCCTTAACAAGAACCGTGGAGTTATAACAGATGGAGTAACTGACCAAGTTAAAAGGGAAAACATTGTAAACATTTCACCACCTATTAATAATCAGCGAAATAACAATTTTACTCCAACAATCAATGAGGTGGATTTTAATTGTTCACCACGACAACAACAACAACAATGAAAAATCCAAACACACGGTCCAAATCGCAAGCCAACTGGATATCAGAGTCAAAACCAAAGGCAACAACCTCAAAATTTTAACTCTAACAACCAAAGAACCTTATCAAAATTTTGGGCCACAACAGATTATAAATCAATAGCCTCAAAATTATAATCCCAATTTATATTGTGGCTTCCACAAGATTCAAGGCCACGATACTAGGACTTGTCGTGAATACAATAAATTCATGCAGCACTTGCGAGAAGATCGAAGTAGCTCTTTATAGATATGTTTTTAGCAAATTCTCGTAGTACCCATGCCAAACACTTATGCGGGGCAAAGATCACCTCAAAAGGCACCCTCAAGATCTTTAATGATCTACTCCCAAACCATTCTAATAATAACAGGATAGATCCTAATAGAACAAACAAGGGTGTTGTGATAGGAAACAATGGCCATGAAGGTTCAACTTCATTAAATCCACTAGTCGCACCCCAATTAGGAACTCGACCCCAAACTAAGATAGCTAGTTTGGTAGAGTTGACACTAAGCTACCTGTATAAACCATAACAAAAACATGGGATTATTCATCCCAACCTATTCCAAGCTATCCATTGGCACGAGAAAATAGTCAAGAAACACTAGTAAAACCCTTATGCACCTATGATTTAATTAATGACTTAACTAAAACCTTCTCTCACATCTCCTTTTTGGATTTGTTAAAGAACTCTCTCGCCCATAGAGAGCTACCCTCTTAGAAGCATTATGCCTTGGCCATTTAATCAACATCACTCCTCCTCCGGAAACGCAAGTAAAGCATGTAGATTTTGATGTTTATCCTCCACGGCAGCTAGATAGGGATACTGAGTTTATATTTGATATAAGCAAAATGCCAATAGACGCTAAGATTGCATGAAGAGGCGACCCGGCTTTACAGTTACAAGTTTGGGTCTACAATAATTATGTTAAACGTGCAATGGTTAATGATGGGGTAGTAGTTAATATAGTCCCCTTCACTTTTATTCAAAATTTAGGATATGGAGAGACAAACTATTCCACGACGTGAAATACACTAAGAGGTTATGATAGCCTCAAAGCCACTTCGATTGGAACCATAGTTTTACCAATCACTTTAAGATCCAAGATGGTCCTCACCGAGTTTTATATTATAGATCGATAAACCAATTATAATATGATCCTTGGTTAGCCATGGATACAATGCATGAAGGCAATCCCTTCCACGCTATTCCAAGAAATAAGATTTCTACACTTAGGGAAAATATTCATGGTACAATGTGACCCAATACCCTTCGATATGCACCTAGCTGATTTAAAGAAATGGCCAGGTGTTAATTCCGAGTTTGAACTCCTAACAAATCAACTCATCAAACCAATCAATTCAAAACCAAAATAAGAGTTGATACCCACCACGGAGTTGGAAGTTACCAATCCAAATTTGAGGACATTTCAGCACTCAAGAATGAGACCAATGTTATAAAAATGGTGTCATTAGGGACTACCGCCAAAATTGTTGAATTCTTTGGAGAAAGACTTACCTATTCTCCTACCATTTGATTCCATGGGTATGGGACACACCCTGGGAATCGCTTCTCTTCCATCAGACGAAGTTTTTATGGTAGAGGTAACCAAAGCAAAAGAAATAGATATGACAAATATCCCAACGTCCATTTTTCCAAATAAGTATTAGACTTTCCACTTCGTTGGAGCTAGATGTTGTTTTGGAGCTGGGGCGGGAGTGATCTTTACTTCACATGATGGAAAGATCCTACCTTTCACCTTTAAATTAAACTTTGAATGTACAAACAATGGGGTTGAGTACGAAGCTCTCCTCCTTGGCCTCATTCTATCTAAAAGAATGGGTGTCAATGACATTAGAGTGCTAGGAGATTCGCAACTAGTTGCAAACCAAGTCTCTGAGGTATATGAAACTAGGGCTAAGCACTTACAACTCTATAAAACAACAGTATTAAATTTAAGCAAGGGGTTTAAATTCATATCAATTGAAGCAATCCCATGAGAGCAGAACCTTATCACATACTCAATAGCAACCTCAGCTTCTCGGTTCACTCCAAACAACAAGTTGGAAGATACACATTTCACAGTGTCACTTCGTACCAAACAATTAGTATGTAAAATACCAACAAACTCACTTCTAACTCATGGAGAAGCTGAGGATGACTTTTCTATCATGGATCACTTTGACGATGATAGAATCACTCTTGAATATCTAAACGCCTATGTGGAGCTACACCTTTCTCACCGTATAGTTGATCTTTCCCTAATACCACATTCCTCTTCCTATTTCAAAAATCCCATGGTAGAGTCTCCTCCACAGAAGGATCTCGATATCTACGAGATAGAAAATAGAGAAATCTTGGAACTACCTCCAGCCCCACCTGAATTTGAAGAAGGTCATGCTTCTTTGATAGAAGAAACCATTGACATAAACATTGGAACAAAGGAAGAACCAAGAATTTTGAAGCTAGGATCCTTGTTAACTCCGGAGGAGATAGAAATACACACCCAAATCCTCAAAGAACATCAAAAGGCTTTTGAATTTAATTATAAAGAAATGACGGGCATTGCACCACAAGTCATGGTACATAATCTTGTCACTAAACTAGATGCAAATCCAATTAAACAAAAGTCAAGACCAATGAAGCCAAAAGTGGCTCTCATGGTAAAAGAGGAAGTAATAAAAATTCTCCAAGTAGGATTCATCAAACCCATTGACTATTCACAATGTGTATCTAATATCATCCATGTCCTCAAAAAGAATGGCAAGATACGCATTTGCATAGATTTTCAGGATATTAACAAATCTTGTCCCAAGGATGACTTCCCATTACCATCCATTGACGTTATCGTTGATGCAACTGCTGGAGTTGAACTAATGTCCCTCATGGATGGGTTCTTAGGCTATAATCAAATTAAAATATCTGAACATGATCAAGCCAAAACCACATTCATAACTCCCTCGAAAATTTATTATTACGCTGTCATGCCATTTGGTCTTAAGAACATCGACACTACATATCCATGGGTAATGACTTATATATTCCACAATATTATCCATAAAATTGTGGAATCCTATGTGGATGAATTGTTGGCCAAAGCCAAGAAATGTTGTGATCATTTGGAAGTGATCCGTATCATCCTATCATGACTAATCAAATATGGCGTCACATTAAATCCAGAGAAGTGCGTGTTTGGCATAACAGGAGGCAAACTTCTGGGCTACATTATATCTTCACAAGGGATTGATGTTGATCCAACCAAAATACGGGTTGTTCTTGAAATGATCCCACCATTGGATGAGTCTGGAATTAGGTCATTCCTTGGGAAACTTGATGCAATATGCAGGTTCATCCCAAATCTAAGTTTTACCATTCATCCAATCAACAATCTATTAAAGAAAGATTATAGATTGATTGGTGAAGAATGCAATGAGGCCTTTATAGTAGTTAAACGGTTCTTATTGTCTCCACCCACTCTAATGCCTCCCAAGCTAGACCGCTCTTTGATCCTGTACTCACGAGTCACTCATATCTCGCTAGCCTGCATGCTAGCTCAAGAAGACAATGATAAACGAGAACGTGCGGTCTATTTCATTAGCCGAACGTTGCTCGATTATGAAACACACTACACATAGGCAAAGAGAGAATGCCTTGCCATAATTTTTGTAACAAAATCTTTAAGACATTACATGTTAAACCAGAAACAAGGATCATTGTACAAACAGACCATTTACGAACATTTCTCACACAAGGATCTTTATCTAAAAACGCTGTGCATTTCATAACCTTAATGGGAGAATTTGAGTTAACATTCGTAAACAAGAAATCCATTAAGGTACAAATCATTGCAGACTGGTTAGCTAACAATCCACTAGATGGAGGTGAGCTAGTAAATCTAGACTTTCCTGATGAGTGTGTATACTTCGTCGAAACCAGGCCCCCCATTTCTACATGTCCATGGTATATTGATGTTATCAATTTTATCATGGACCATACATACCCGAAAGGTGCCACATCACAATATAGAAGGTGGTTATGCATTATTACCACTAAATATGTTGTTTTAGACCAAGTACTCTATCACAAAGCCTTCGATGGCATGATTTTAAGATGCGTTGACATAGAAGAATCTAAGAAGATTCTTCATGAATCCCACATGGGATATGTGGAAACCACTTTGGTGGCCATGCCACCGCTTGTAAAATACATCGATGGGATAATTTGGCCCACTCTAAGAGCATGACATAGTGGAATTTGTACGTAAGTGCCACAAATTCCAAGAATTCTCTCATGAGATTCACATGCCAAAGATAATCCTTGTAACAAATAAGCGACCCCATGGCCCTTCTCCACATGGGTCTTTGGACTTGATAGGGAAGTTCTCTCCTCATCAACTCGATGGCCATAATTTTATAATTACAACCATAGAGTATTTTACCAAATGGGTGGAGGCCATGCCTCTCACCACCGGACCAGTGTACGGTAATTACCAAATTCATTCGAATCAAATCATTTGCGGGTATGGTGTCCCACAAGTCATTATCTCGAGATAATGGCACATCCATTAAAAATTATGAAGTCCATGAATTGTGTAGCAAATTCAAGATAAACCATCACACGGCCTCTCTTTACTACCCTCAAGCCAATGGGCAGGCCGAAGCAACAAACAAAATGTTAAAAGCTATTCTCCTCAAAATGGTCAAGGAGAACAAGTGAGATTGGCATTTAAAACTATATCGGCCTTGTGGGCCCATCGAACCTCGGTAAGAACACCAACAGGAGCAACTCCTTTCTTGTTGGTATTTGGGGCATAAGCAGTTCTCCCACTTGAGGTTGAAATACCCAGTCTTTGCATCTCATTATAGGGGATTCTAGATGAAGAAGCTTATAGGAGGCACGCCTCTCTCAACTAGAAAGCCTTGATGAGGCCGAGTTAAACGCCAAATAGAGGTGCAGACCCTATCTTTGACCGGATGTACTTGGCAAGTACAAAAAAAAAAGGTCTATGAGTGAGAAATATATGAGGGAGATCTAGTTCTAAGACTAGACAACCGGATTGATAAGAAAAGCGGCAAAGGAAGAAAGCTCCGGCTCAAATGGTTGGGCCCATACTTGAGTTATGAAATACTATGGAAATGGTGTGTATCTCCCTGTGCACACTAGAAGATGAGGAATTCAGTGAAATTGTTAATTCCTTGCATCTTAAGTGGTTTTACACATAAAACATCAATGTCATTACTTGTACATTATATCTACCTAAATTGCATTAGTCTTTTAGCTACTTCATTCTATCCATTTCGTAAAAATGGTAGTCCCGGAGCTTACTCTTAAAACAATCTGTTGCAAAATTTTGAAAATATTGAAAAAGCATTCATATCACATCTCTTCAAACATCTTCAAATATTTTCAAATCTTCTCATCAAGCTCAATGCATAAACATTGACAAAAACCATACCAAGGCCCGCATACTTGGCTTTGTTCTTTCTTCTTATTAGGTGAAGTTGTCCTTACCTAAGGTCTGTTCTAGAAGCTTCTTGGTGTCACATTTATCCCTCTTAAATCTCTTTGAATGAAAGGATATCTCAAATTCATAGATCAGAAGTGTCAAAATAAATTGGAATCAAAATCACCAAGAAAAAAATATTTTATTTTACACACTTCTTTGCCCCATCAACCTTCGGTGATAAGCCCACACCTCTTACCGGTGGTGTGAGGTTGGGAAAGGAAATAAGTGCCCTTACTCACCTATATCCCGCCTTTGGTGACGAACCCGTGCTTCTTACTAGTGGCATGGGGCAGGGTGTGGGGGGTCCAGTCACACAATTAACAAATCTTGGTATGCTAAAAACACAAATCCACCTCTATTAAGAGAAAGTAAATATCCAAATATCCAAATTCCAAAGAGATCAAAACCTCAAAACAGAATTTGTCAACTAGGTTGCCATTTATGAATCGAGTCTAGATAAACCGGAAAGTGAGTGGCCTTCTAAGCTTGGTGTTAGTTCGAGTACGGTAGGTGTGTAGATCTAAATTTGGTTTCTATTCTTGGTTTGTCTCTGTCTCTCATCATTCCATTTAATCAAGCTCATACAACTTGTGCCCTTCCTAACTCTTAGTGTTGAGCCCTCACATCTTACCGATTGTGTGGATTTGGGATTAGGGGCAAGTTCATCTCCTTATCACTATGCATTCATCATGTTTTGCCAACATAAGAAGAAATTAAAAAAATTCCAAAGATTTCAAAAGTTTAGTACTTCCATATGTTAGTATCATCTCATATCAGCATTATAACAAGCATACAAAGTAGAACATTTTGTTTACTATCATTTGTTATCCATCGCATACATTCTGAAAACATGAAAACAAATAGTCTAAAAACGTCTAAGTACACATATGGAAGAAAATCACGAAATTATAGATGCCAAGAGTCTAGATCCAAAAAGATATATATATATATATATATATCAAGTTTCATGTACAATGCCATCATGCACTAGGCATGGTCAAAACACTCAATGAACTTGAAAGTACAAACACAAACATATAGACATCTCGACAAAATACTCTCAATCCCTATGGGATCCCTCGAGGGTGCATGGCCATGCCTAGGACTCGGCTACGCCGGCGCTCCGATTGCACCGAGTGCTTGCGATCACACCCGCAGAGCTGCGCCTCGCTATGAGAATGAATCCTCCTCATCAAGCGCTCGGCCATCCTATATCCAGCTACCTCGACATGGAGAGAATTCATGATCTTCACCGCATACCGGATGGAGGAAAACATCGCATGCCTACCGGATGCTTGAAGGCTCCCCACATCCATAGAAAGCTCAACACAAGTCTTCTCCGAGGGAGAAGCAAGGTATCAATGCATACTCGGCCGAATAAAGTCTCACCACTCATTAGCACGCCGCAAAACAAAAGAAAAACAAGTTAGAAAATGATCAAAAATAAAACCAAGAGTAAACAAAACAAAAGGAAATAACAAACTAAGATAATTCTAACGACAAGAAGTAGAGAAGAGAGACAACTCACTCGGATCTCCGGTGCCTCTAAGAAGGATCTCTAGGATCCGTGCCCGCCACCGACTCCGCCACCGACCGGTGCCCCTCTCGTATGTTTGAGGACATGTGATGGCTGAAATAAACTCACCATCTCCACCTAAGTCTTGAGAGAGCAACTCCTTTAAAACCCGAGTCACCCTCTCTACACTCGCTCTACCCACTTGGCCCATAAGATCTCCCGAGTATCATACCACTTGGAATCACTCTCATCCCCCCCACCCATCTCACTGATCTCCATCTCCTCTATCTCCTCCTCCATGTCTCCCTCTGTGAACTCCTCAGACTCGGAGTCCACGTCAATGGGCTCATCACTATTATGGGTGGGACCGGTGACAATCCGAAGTAAGGGAGCTTTGAGGAGCACCAGCTCTCCTCATGCACATACTACCCTCCTAGCCGCAATAGGAGTACCACGAGTAACAATAGTCAAAACCCGGCCTCTAGGACCTCCCCTAGCCTCGCAAATAGATATATACAATGGCACCACCGGAGGAAGCATGTCACAATATGGGAGGCAAAATGCTGTGGAACTCTCAGCAAAGGGTGTATCTCCAACTTCCCCACCATGTTTATCAACTAGCTAGTAGTCTGGTAGGAAATTAGTGTAATGGTCTCCTTCCCCCATACCCCAACCATGGCCTGATAAGGAGTGGCCTCCATGTCCTGGAGTGGTCGAGAGGCCACCGACCGGTGGTGTGCTCTAAGAATTGTCATCCCCATCCACCTCGTTGCCCTAACGGCCCCGAGATCCTCGCACCTCTACACCTCTCCCATATGGGATGATAGGCTCATACACCCAACTCATGACAAGAGTCGGGTGGCTCGGTGACTATCCCTAATCGACAACCCTATATAAGTCATGGTAGGTAGTCCCGAGGATATTTTCTCCCCAAGTGTAGACACATCCATGGACCTCAATCTATGTGATAATGGGGGCCTAACAATATAAAAGGGTATCCCCTCCCTTGTCCTTGATCAGTTTGGATGCAAGGATGACCATGATGGCCTTCGGAGCAAGGGAATGTCTCGACTCAATAATAGAGTGGATCCTCACCCTTCTTTGATCCCATCGATACAATTGCATCACCCATGTAGGTGGCCCACCGACCCACCTGTGATCTAGATATCTGTTGTCTTAAGAGACAACCAGCGCCCAAGGATCGGAACCCCCAGTATACCGTAAACATCCTCCAGGGTGATGGACCATTCACACCTAACTCCTGACAATTGGAAGGTGTTTCGATCCACGTCCAAGTATGAAAATAAGCCACAAAATATGTCACTGGTAGGTGCAACATGAGGGACCTGGGCAATCCTCCAAATACTAGCCCTCTAGAGAGTATCCCACTTTGCCTAGAGAGTGCCTCTAACACTGCTAGGAGCCAATCACACTCCCTCTCCTGGCTCCATCTAATGTACTCCTCCTTCTACATACACCCAAAAACACAAAAAGAAGTGAGTTAGTATCAAATCCCAATTAAAAAGACTACTAAAAACATGTGAAAGTGCAAAAATGCAAAAACAAATAAGGTAAAGCATTGTTTTGTCACTCTGTCATGGACCGCTGCCCTGTGTAGAGCGGTGGTTCCGTAACCGCCACCTTCTAAGGTGGCGGTCCCATAACCACCACCCTACACAGGGTAGTGGTCCTGTCCCGCAATGAAACGGGTCATATACCCTAAAAAAATGCTTTAAAACAAACAAATACACTTTTTTGCTAAAATGAAAACCTACCCTATGGGCACCCCCCCTAGAGACATGTTTAAAACTAACATTTTCAAAAATGATCCCCCAAGTAAAAGATTTCATCATTTCCACATTTTAGGTCTAAAAATGATAAATTGAGAAGAACTAACCTGAGACTTCGTAGGTCGATGTTCCGCTCTCGGAGGCATGATCGCTATCTCACCACGAACATTTTGACTATACTCTCGCCGAAACCATCACTTTGTGGGTCCTGAGCTCAAAACTATCAAATCAATCTGCGTAAATGAATAGTAAAATGACTTCATTTTATATATATATATATATATATATATATATATATATATAGCTTTCTAAAATTGATTTTGAATGTCTTTCACAGGGTCGGAGTGTCGATGGAGGTAAGTTCTAAAACCTCGTGTAGATGGTAAGTCCTCTTTTCATGTCAATTCAGTCTTATTTCTCAATTTGTTTTATCTAGTTGCACTTGAGTGCCCTTTTTCATTTTGGAAGTAGAAGGATCTTGGATGGTGATTTTCTAACACACGGGCGTGTCAGGTATAACTCTTAACTCCCCATTTCGGGACCACCATACTCAGATCCACCGTTTTACGCCTCTTCATGGCTAAGATGCTTCTCTGAGGGGGCAATATGTACATACCTGAAATTGTAGGGTACTGCACCACTGGAATGATGTTACACATGCCCCAATGATGATACAGATCTCCTTGCAAGGTGTTTGGAATCTAGAAAGGCTCACCATGTATACGCTTATATCCCACATGCCCCGCTCAGCCTCCATATGCCTTGTTTTTCCCTTTCCCCCTTTGTCTTGCATTTTTGTCTTCAGTGACGGAACCACCGCCCTACCCGGGTGACGGTCCTATGACCGCCGCCTAGCACATGGCGCGGTCCGTGAATCGCCACCTTACACAGGCAGCATTTTTGTTCACGTTTTGTAGATTCCTCTGACGATCACGTCAAACATAAATCTTCAATTTTACGATTTCTTCAAACAACTTTGGCATGCATTAATGTTTTGGTCCCCTAGTAATAGTGTTTTTCCTTTGTTTATAGTAAAAGAGATCAAATGGGAGTTACCCCTTGGTAAATGCATTGGTTATAAATAGCTAGCTTGTTTTCAAGCAAATGGACCCTTATCTTCTCAATTCTCTTATTAGATCTTTTAGTTTCTTTCTTATAATTCTATCAATTTCAGGTTTTGCTTTCATTGTTGGTCTTTAGAGGTCATATAATCTTTTTGTTTTAGTCTTATTCCATTATTGCTTCATACAATCAGTTTAGCATAGAATAACTTCATTTCTAGAATAACTTTGTTCACTTGTGTTATCCCTCTCCTACTCACATTGTATTCGGTTTATATCCAAAGATGCCATTGTTTGAATGCCATCTTTTGTTGATACTATCATATACACACTTTCCGGATTCACAAGGACACAAAAGAACAAGGAGATCACACTAAGGGGATGAAATCACACACAACTAGATTTACCACTATTTTGTAAATGCGGATTTGAGATATCAAAGTTGTAGTTACAACATATCAAATAGAGTAGTGAATTATTTCATTTCGGATAAAAGTTCACTCTTGACATCACTAGGAAGCTATGGGGATTGATAGTTTCTAAGAAACTATGATTCATTCCCCACATCTGAGGCAGGATCGAGAGCCTTTCAATTTAATATATTTTATTTGCTTAGATATTTAGGATAAAATCACAAGTTGCACATGAAAATAGCCATACCAAGCTAATTTTCTTGTTTTTATTCTGTTACTAGATTAGTTGTCCATTTTATAAATATACTAGAGTAGCTTCTCTTTAATTTCATTGAAATACGTCATTGAAAATACAAAAATAGAAGAATGCTTACATAGTGTAAATACTTCTTTTGTAATCAGTTTATTAAATGTTAGTTAAAAGTTGAATCATTTCGTATGACAATCACAGGACCTAGAGAGCCTAGAGAGTATATATTTGAACCCGTAGTGCCTCAGCCAAATCTACCCACAACATTAGCTGATATAGATCAGGACCTCAGGATACAGGTCTTTCGAGCAACAACAAATTTACAAGCAATTAGTGAGCAACTAAGAGGATTAAACATCGAAGACAACAAAGCTTACACATTCTAGTCAAATCACCCTAATTATAGACTGCCTTGATAGAACACCGGATGACCGTACAAGGGTTCGAAAGAGAACAAACATTTGGTTGTGATCCTTTAGTTCCACAGCCTGATGTAGGAGACCTCCTCATTGACATAGATACTAGCCTACACATTCAAGTTGCTGAACACCTGTTAGGTACTCTGAGAAAATCATACAACTTCTAGTTCTAAACGTAGAGGCTGAAAAGGCATACGATTACTGGATAGTTGGGAGAAGGGATTGATTCTTCACATGACCATAACAGGTCCACAACAACCACGAACTCATGGTTGTGATCCCCAAGTCCCAAAACCCAATGGGCCTATAATCAATTAAGTATTGACACTGACTTATGAATGATGGTATTTAGATCCTCACAACTCCCACCAGATATTATAGTACAATTCTCTGCATTAAATATAGAATCTAATCAATCTAATATTTTCTAGGCTAGACCAGAAAACCACCCATAGTTACTGTAAACCCACTAAATCACACATCACCATTTTATGAGCTTGTTTGGAGATATATACGAAGCTCCCGGGTCACTTCCCATGTATCCAACAACCAAGAAATAGGATCTCGGTGGAGCTTGACATTGATTGGATCCTCCGAGCAACCATTATATCACGAACGAACCATTACACCAATTCGAGTTAGGAGGGCCTTCTTTGCCTTAGATTCACAGATTCCATTATTGTGTATTGAGGATATAAGACTACTCGATTAGCTTATCTATTCACATTCAACATTCATCGGTTTGTCTCGACACGACCTCAAGAGGTCGGGTACGAGGAAGAGGTACTTGTAGATTCCCATGATCACATTTTACTTTTCCATCGTATATTTTCCTACCGATTCGGATAGAACCGAATCGTGTCCAAAGTATAGATGCTAAATTAGATCATGCCTGTACATACTACTCGTATGATAGTTATCTCTCGAATTTGTGAGTATGAAGAATTGGAAATCTTCTAATCTACTCCTGATTGAAAGGATCATTGATTGCTAAATCACTAGATGTTGTTGGAATAAATAAATTCTCATCAGTTTTGGAACTTTAGAGAAGTTCCGGAACTAAAAGAAATCATTCCAGATCTAACTGTGAGGGTTCCAGAGCTACATGCAGAAGTTCTGTAACTAAGTCCTAAAGTTCCGAAACTAGCGATGGAGTTCCTTAACTAAGTTTGAAAGTTCTAGAACTAAGTGATAGAGCTCGTAAGTGTGTAATGGAGTTCTAGAACTAAGTCGTATTGAATTCAATGCTTCCAAAAATATGTCGTTGCTTCATACTTTGTTCTTTCAACTTCTTCTAACCCATTTTATTACAAAACTAAATTTCCAAAGCACCTAGTTAAGAATTACAATGTTTCTAAACATTAGAACTAGAATAAAAAAGAGGGACAATTTCATCCTAACTTATATTAGATCAAACAAAAGTAAAAAATGTAATCAATCTTGATAAAAAAAAGAGTAAAATAAGATCATTTATTGTACATTAACAAGACATATTCTAGCCTCATCACTAACCTCATCCACTTTACCACTTGTCATGTCTCAAGTGGACCCCACGTCCCCATAAATACTACACCAATGGAATCTATCGCACTTGTAGTGTTGACCATTCCTTCACCAACTGCCTTAAGCATGGCCCCATCTGCACCCTTTTCCTCATATATACCAGTTGCATCACAACCACCACGGTGTCAAAACCCACACCCCATTCCAAAACTTGTCCTCTCCATCCCACAAGTATCTATCCCCAATTACTATGAGAGTCATTACAAATAATACACCTATTTACATGCATCACCAACAACCCCCAATCTCGTCTATCACTTATTCGGGATATCTTCCACCTACATCTATTCCCCCTTCACATTTTTCATATTTGGCACCCCCATATACTGGGATTCCATCCACATCATACACCCATCATCAACCTCACCTTATTACAGGATGAGCCCATTCATCAAAACCCACTAACAACCTTATTAAGATGATGATGGAAAAGATGTAGACATTAGAAGCATCAGTTTTTGGCTTTCACAACTCCTTAACTTATGACAAAATTTGTAATGAGCCTATTCATCCATCTATTCCTATTCACCCATACCCCATGCATTGGGAAATGCCAAAGTTGAATGGTTTCACAACAGTAAAGAATACCCACAACAACACTTGCAGTCATTCAAACATGGGTGATATCTAATTTCCCATTATGATGTTTTACTCTTATGGACATTCCCTATGTCCTTGACCAGACCCGCCTTAGATTGGTATAATGGTTTACCTAGGCACTCCATCTACTCCTTTAACCAAGTTCCTCAAGAATTTTGGACCAATTCTCAATAAATATCGTCAAAAAGGTTAACATGACTGACCTATACTCAACACGACAATATGAAGACAAATCTATCACAAATTTTGTTTCTCTCTAGAGAAGTCTTATCAACCATTTAATATTCCAATTACCTCAAGTGGAGCATATAGATTTGTTCTCTAGAACTTTTTTCAGACACATATCACCAACTTTGTAGGTACAAACCTTCTTTACCTTTGTGAAGCATTTACCATGGTGCAAAAGCTGGAAATTTATTCCATTGACAAAAGAAAATACAATTGCGAAACAAAAATGCCATGTTCAAGTCAAATGATGCTTCTTCATCTTCAAAGCCCCAAAACAATTATTCAAAAAACAAAGGATCTATCAATGAGGTAGTTCTCAAAGATGGTCTATCCCATCCATCTAGTCAAGCCAAAACTTCCTCCAATCTTTCTGCCATTTAGACATTTCAGTTCCGATGAGAAAAAAAAAGTACACTCCGATTGGAGAGCCCTATTCTTGAGTTTTGGAAAATCTTCTTAAGGCTAGAGCCATTGCACTACCCCCATAAAATATCATACCGATTTTGATCTCGATTCATCCTATGCCCACATGTTATAAGTGAAAGGTCATAGTGATGGTAATTGCATAACTTTAAAGAACATTGTCCAGAAATGTTATATAATGGAGATCTCACCTGGACAACCCAAACACACCGAAAAGGAAAAAATTCAATATATTTAAGAAGTAGTTCCCTAACCATTAACCATCATCTAATAAAAATGGTGAGCCTTTAACCAATGATAGTAATGTCTATGAAGTCCATGCTATTTTTGATATCGTACCATTGTTCAACAATTTTCACTTTTCCATTTATCGAGGAAATTATGGCACAAGCTCCTCTACCCACGGAGGAGCATACCTCATCCACTCATTCAACCAAAAATGAGCCTTCTTCATCTTCCCCTTCACCCACGAGAGGATTCCATAATTTTTTCTAATGTCGTTTCACCATCTACCTCACAACCTAACAAACCATCAATGGTATTAGCTCTCCTAGCCATAGGAGAATCATCATCACTTTATCCTCCACCAAAAGAGGAATTTACCTCACCCCACCTACTATCTCTCCTACCCATGGGAGACCCTTTAGAAACACCACTACCTGTGGGGATAATTCCCCATTATTACTCCAGGATCTCATTGATCTAGTCTCGTTGTTTTACCCACATATTTCAAGGCTAACCAATTTCTGTCTCACAAACTTTTTTATAGGGATTTCCACTAAACCAAGTATGTCTCCTCTTACAATAGTGTTATTTTCACAATCTGGACGATCACTTGGATTACATTGATAATTCCATGCTTTGGGGACATCTTCGGCTCCCCTTTTTGACTCAAATGCAAATGTTTCCTACAAATACCTCCATAATCTATCCAAAGGTATTTCCAAAGCAACCAAATTGACCCTGAGCATGCCTATTGAAATATATTCTTCATCATCACATTTACCTACATCTGAACCTTTACCCATGACTAAAACCATTCCTATGCCTAAGAACCTACCCACACCTACATCTTCGCCCATATCTAGACCCATCACTACCTTGGGTGTCATGCCGACATCTAGCCTTGTCCATCCACCCGTCAAATTGGACTTATCCACACCTTCCCAAGTTCACACAAAAAATATTCCTCCACCCAAAAGGAAGACCCAACCTTCTAGGACGTATACACCGGTCTCACCCACCACACCTTTATCACCTTTGCCCCTTCCATCCATCCTAGGACCTCACCCATCAACCTTGGCCAAACAACCCCTACCCAAGGAAAATCAAAAGCTAAGCAACCTACTTCTTCATCATGATCCTTTGTTACACCCAATTTACCTACACAAAAACACCCTCTCCCTCACCTGTACATTTCTTACCACCTATACCTCCACCAACTACCATAACCCCAACATTACCTATGCAACTTCAACCCATACATTCCACTTAGCCTCCACCAACCACTTCCACCACAACTCTATTGTCCCCATGGGTAACCCGTCCTCTTCCACCATCTTCTTTCCCTTTTTCATCACGTCGCCACCTCAAATTTACCCAAGAAAGTGAAATCCAAAGACAAGAACTCACTACCCTGTAATAGGGTAGTTAAATAGATAACACCTTCTATTGATAGTTATTCTACCATACCTTTACCGAAGCAGATACAATCAAAACCTAAGATAGTACCACCTAAAAAATCGGTGGTCAAACCTATTCCACCTCTTATAACACCTCTTCCACCAAAATCATTTACACCTTTACCCAAACCCACACTCACTTCTGAATGTGATCCATTGGAAGGGTCCTATGGAAGCATTTTAGCCATCCTATTAGAGATCTCGGTCATCACATTACTGCCGCTTAGACCTTACAAACCCCTCAAACCAAAACCAAAAGGGTTTGATGAAACTAAATTTTTTTCCTACCATCGTGTGCAAGGACATGATGTAGAGGGTTATAAGGATCTCAAAACTATTCTCCTCCAATTATGTCCTTTTGAAGAAAATTTTGATGACGATGATATTCTTGATGAGGACCTGTTCCATCTTCACCTATCACCATACATCCCCGCCCACTACCTATTCAATGAGCCGCATCACCTCCTCCACAACCCTTTTATCTTCCTCTAAAATTAGAGATCAACATGGTCCGTATTAGAGAGTTGTCCAAACCACCACCTAAATGCCAGTGTGACTTACTCATTTCACAAGGTTCTTACCCCACATTAGGTTTTTGTCCATCATGTCATTATACTACTCATGACATACCTTCTCCATCTACCTCTTTCCCTTAGATTAACATGATCCAAGTTGTCACTCGCACCCAAAAGGACAAAGGAAAATAAAAATCAACTAGCCCATCAACTAATCCCGTGCCCAATATACCATCTACGCCAAAGAACCAACATCACCATTCAAGGACCCACTTACCCTTTTTATGATGGGGTCACCAATCTCATCTAAAAATGTCTTTGTCCGATCTCATCCAAACCTCTTAATCTCATCGACAAGCTCTCATGGAGGTTTTTCTATCCATAGAGGTTTTATCTAATGACCCCACACCAGTAGCCTCCATCATCACCCCTCACCACGTGACCTCTCTTAGCAAATAATATCTTTCTTCTACCCCCATGCACACTCATCAAGTAGCCACCCTCGGCTTTTTTTTGATGAGGAGATTGTACCTCTCTAATCAGATGACCTTGATCCCATCCTTTTCATCTCCATTTATATTGATAATATACATGTACAACACATTATGATCAATGGTGGTGCTAGCATGAACATCATCTCCTCCCACACATACAATCATATACACATCCCTTCAAATTGCATACATAATAACCCATTTATGTTTCTCTCCTTCAATGACACCATCACTTCCATGCTATGCACCATTATTCTTCACATTCGTGTGGGCCCTCACACTTTCCTGCACTGTTCTATGGCTTAGAGGGGAGTTACAAAGTATAACCTGTTTCTTGGCCAACCTTGGATTCGTGATATGGGTGGTGTTTCTTTAACATTACATCGATGTGTAAAATTTTAACATGAAGGACATAAATATACCATCCCAAATTGACTCGTCACCATTCAAAATATGTAACATATTGTAATGACCTAATGATGTCCTTTTACCAGTTAAGGCATCTACCACTTCCGACACTTCTCCTTCACCCACAACCCCATCCACCAATACTACCGCCACCATTCCCATGTCTAACTCTTCTAATCCTACTATCTGCTACAACCTTTTAGTGACCCATCTACTTCCCACCAATGAATGCTCCTCCTACCCAATCACCTAGTAATTCATCTATTCCCGCTACCCACATATCTACTACTGATCCCTTAGAGGTTTTTTTTCAATGCCTCACTCTGGGATTACCGCATCTACAATATCAACACATTCCTTACTTCGCAAGAGTATGGTAGCCTATGCCAACATCCCTGTTATGACTATCACATAGGAGAGGTCTTCCCATATGGTTCTCCCCACCTTCACACTAACTTAACGTATGGTGGACTTGATACTTTCACCTATTCACCTAAACCATCATCCCAAAGATGACCATTTTCATTTGACCTCAAATTTCTAACAAACCACTGCTTCGCCCTTACTTTCCTTCACTTCCACACATGGAAAGGATTTGGCTTTGGTTTTTACGAATGAGGTCATCATACCATCATCTCATTTACCACCTGTAAATAAAAAGACCATGATAGTATCAAATTCACCAAACTATCCTCCAAGAAGGCCCATGTTGAAATCATTTAGGATGACAAACCTTCTCCACCCTGTTCACCAACATCACCATGCTCATCAATGAATTCTATGGATCCGTAATCCATTCCTCCTAAAAAAATTGTGAACACCATTTCCATGGAACCTTTGACTTATCAACATGAGGGCAAGGCTCCCTCTTCTCTTCCATTCTTATATCCTAACATTATCATTGACGGTACACCATTAATTAATGTCATTCAATGTCGAGAAGGATGAGTCTATCCTCACCTCCCCTTGGCATGGAAGATCCTTATATTCACCAGTCATTTCCTTCTAAAACAAAAACCATGTTAAATAAATCGACCATCGAAGTCAATATTAACACTCAGGACAACCGCACATTCTAAAGATAGGCCAATCTTTAGATGTTACTAAACAAGAAGCTTTTACTTCTTTCCTCTAGGATCATAGCAATGCTTTTTCTTGGTCCTATGTTGATATGCCTAGTATTAACCCAAACATTGTGGTCCACAATATCATAACCATTCCTAAAGCCAAACCCATAAAACAAAAGTTGCAAAAAATGCATCCTCGCATTGCCCTTCTTGTCAAAGAAGAAATTTAGCACATTTTCTTGGTTTCTTTCATCCTACCCATTGATGAAGATTTTCCTCTACAGGTATTGACCAACTAGTTGATCTAAGCGCTGGCCATTAGATGCTATCACTCATGGATGGTTTCTTAGGTTATAATCAAATATTACTCACCGCATAAGATCAACACAAAACGCCTTCATCACTCCTTGGGGACCTTCTCGCTATCAAGTCATGCCTTTTGGCCTTAAAAACACTTGTGTTGCATATCAATGGGCTATGACTTATATCTTCCATGAAATCATGCATAGTATATTAGAATATTATGTATATGACCTTCTCACCAAATCCAAATGTCGGGTTGAACATATGATAGTCCTCAAGGTCATCTTTGATCGTCTCATCAAGTATTGTGTTCGCCTTCGAGGCCAAGAAGTGTGTCCTTGTTGTTCTCTCGGAAATATCCTTAGTTTCATCATTTCTTTGCATGGCATAGAAGTGGATCTGTTAAAGTAAAGTCTATTCTCAAAATTCCTCCGCCTAGTAATCTCCACCAACTTCAAAGTTTGCAAGGTAAATTTACAATCTATTCCTCGGTTTATTTCAAAAATTTATGAACACTTCCAACCATTTCATCATCTCCTCAAAAATGATGTCTCCTTCAAATGGGATGATGAATGTCAAAAATCCTTTCACGCCTTAAAATAATACGTTTTCTAACCACCGGTGCTCATTCGTCCTAAGGATGGCCAACCCTTTTACCTGTACATTTCCCTACTACCGATCATTCCTTAGGTTCCATGCTTGCTCATTGCGATGAGAAACACATGGAGAAAATGGTTTATTACATAAGATGTACCCTTTTAGAATACGAAACTAGATACACCCATCCCAAAAAAACTCGCTTAGCCTTAGTTTTTGTCACCACTAAACTTATTCATTACCCAATTAACCAAAACATCTTTTTCATCACTAACACCGATCCTTACATTACATGTATGCGAGAACCTACCAACATCAACATGTTTCACATTGGCTTATGCTTCTCGCAGATCTCGACCTTGAATTCATTCATAAAAATATATCAAAGACCAAGCCATTCTTTGACCAACTTGCAGATGCACCCCTCTCTTGAAATTAACCCTCTAACTTCAATTTTCTAGACAAATCCATTGCTACCCTTTCTTTCGATGATACCATTTTCTAGATCACCTTATCCTTTGATGGTTTAAAATGTTAGCATGGGGGTGGTGCGAGTTATCCTCATTCCTCTTGATGGTGAACCTATGCTTTTATCTTTCAAACTAGATTTTGATTGCACTAAAAACATCACCAAATATGAAGCACTTATACTAGGTATCCAAACCACCATATCCCAAGATGTCAAATCAATTAATATCTTTGGTGACTCTCAACTGGTTGTAAACCAAGTCAATGGTATATACCATTGTTGTAACAAAATACTTCAAAAGTATAAACATCATGTTGACATACTTTTGACTACCTTTGAGCGTTACGAACTTCAAACCACCCCAGGTTATACTAATAAATTTGGGGATACCATGGCCTATCTCACGTCTCATATACCTGCTTTTCCCTCCGAATCGAAAATATTTGTCATAGTACAAAGGTTGCAATCACCTTCTTATTTATTTCGAGACGTCAACCTCATTAGAACCATTGCACTTGACCCACATGACCTTTGGTATAAGTAGTTTGCAGACTACCTTTCCCTTTCAATTCTACCTTCGACCTTACTCATAATGGACAACATGCCTTTCTCAAAGGTATTTCTCGCTATTTTCTTATGGGAGGCCTTATTTATAAACGTGGCTTTGATGGTATTCTCTTATGATTCCTTAAAATTTCTGAAATTCCCTACACCATCAAGGAAGTTCATGATGGAATTTGTGGAGGTCACTTTAGTGGCCTGTTTGTCACTAAACACATCCTTCACCTGGGCTATTATTGGCCAAACCTCAACTATGACTATTGTGACTATGTCAAATGTTGTGTGAAATGCTAGCAACATGCTAATCTTCATCACACACCTAGTCATTCCTTATAGGTTGCACAAGACCTTTGGCCTTTCTCTCAATGGGGTTTGGATCTTGTCGGAGAGATCAATCCTCATTCTTCACAATGCCATCAATGGATTATAAATTCTATTGAATACTAAACTAAATTGGTAGAAGCCATCTCCCTCATCCCTACAAAATCTGATTTTTTTTTGAATTCATCAACATCACATTATTTATCACTTTGGTGTCCCTCACCTCCTCATCACCGATAACGAAAAGAAATTCAAAACAAAACCCTATGAAAAATTTGAGACACCTTTAGCATTCAACTCAGTTTTCTTCAACTTACTACACTCAAATAAATAGAAAAATAGAATCAACTAATAAAAACTTGAATAAAATTCTTATGAAAGTAGTTGATGATACTAGGAAGAATTGGCATACCCACACTCCTTTCGCCTTGTGGGCTTACCTCACTAGTATTCACACTTTGAATACTTCCACACCTTTCTCTCTCGGTCTATGGTATAGATGTTGTCTTTCCTCTCTAATTCCAGATTCCATCTATTTGTATGTCAAGACATGCTCAATAATGATGACATTTTCCAGACCGTTTGACACAACTTGAGTTATTAGATGAGTGTTGTATTAACAATCTTGATCATCTCCAAATCTACCAAAACCGTATCAAACGTGCCTATGAAAAAATGTCCATGAGAAAACCTTTTAGGTAGGTTACCTCATCTTGAAGGAAAATAAACATGTAACCAAAGAAGAGAAAAGTAAATGGCACAAATTTTCTCCTAACTAGCTTGGACCCTATATCATTACTAATACTTATGGATCAGGTGTTTATCATTTGTATTCACTCGAAGGTAAACCTGAACCTGAACCCCTGAATGCCTTGTATATTTAACCGTTCTATTTTTGAATCAAATTCTATATCACCTTCTGTCTATTTCCATCTTGTCCCTTGAGCACCCTTCACCTTTCATATTACCTATTCTCGTGGTCAATGACTAAAACAAGAATCATGTGATTACCCATCACCTTTCCACCTTATCTTCAATATGAATATCATGGCTCTACCGATGGCATGATTTTCATGTATATTTTTTTCTTTTCAAGATGGAAACCCATGGTCGTTCATCACTCAAAACCATTTCATTCATAGTTAATCTTTGTGTGCTAGGGTTTTTTCTTCTAAACAAGAACCTAATCTTCCTCTAAAGTCTTGTCCATGACTTAAAATTCTAAAAAGAAAAAAATAAAATGGGATTCAACTCCTTGAGTCAAAATTCCAGTAATGAGATGACTCCCTCAAAAGGGACATCTCTTCTTTGTATCTCGCCACTATAACTAGACTACTCCCTCGAAGGTCAACTATACAAAGCTATCCATACTGCATATAGTCTATCATAAAAGGGGGATATCCTTGCGAAAATAAAATAAATATTCAAAATCTTCCCGCATCGATCAACTTAACAAATACCTCAAGGAGATAACATACTCATCCGACATAGACTTCCCGCATCAATGGTCTATCACAACAAAAACTAAAAGAAGAAAATGATAAATTTTTCATCATGGACTTGCCAATTTTGATCTTGGTCTCTTGCCAAGTAGGCATGCTGTCTTACACCAAGTTACACTAAAACCAACCATTTTCACCTCATTACCTTTTCACCCTAATCTCCTACCTTCTCAAGGAACTTGCCAAAAAAATGACATTTCGTGTTCATCCGACTTTCTTCACCCTTAGCATAGTCAATCATGCAATGCCTTTAGGGTCTTATGTTCATAAGCCCACCTTTAGTACGATAAAATTGTTATGGTTCTTCCAATTAGGTGGCTCTTTTGGTCACCTCTTACCCTTCACATTCTTCACTGTTTGTTGATTCTCCTATATAGGATCAGACCATCAACACCTACATTTGAAGAATTCCTCTTTCACCCACATCACCAAGCTGAATTGATCTAAACTAAACCATTCCTACAATCACCTAAACATAACTATGGCTAAATTACCTAGACTCAACCATGCCTAAATTACCTAGACTCAATCATTTATAAAACCTACCCACCCATTCTCAATGATAATTTTAGTGGAGAATATTTGTAATATGGTGAATATTCCATTTTTGAAAAAAATTATAAAAGGCAAATTTTTTGGTGTGGGTTAGTGACCTATTCACCTAAAAATTACAGTTTAATTTTTTTATGGGTCTGGTTTGCCTACCCTTGAAACTATCCCCTATATAATCCTAGATTATTTTCCAGTGTAGAACTCGCTATCTCACTCATACCACCCGGGGCATATGTATTATCAAGTACACTTAACATGTGATAGGAGGGAAAAGGCTACATATATGTGACAAGAGGGCAAAGACTGCAGACGCGCGACATAGAGTTTGTTGATGCCCGAAAAGAGTGTGGAGGAAGTAGACGTGTGACAAAGATTTTTTCGATGTACGACACACAGAGATTTGGTTGTTATGCGACCGAGAGGCGAGGCTATAAACGTGTGATAGAATATTTGTTGTCGTGCGTTAACAAGGTTGTTGTTGCATGACAAAAAACCTCTTGTCGTGTGTCAACAAGGTATTTGACGCGTGACATCAAATGTTTTATCTCATGACAACAACCTTGTTGACGTGCGACAAGAAATATCATGTCGCGCGTATCATGTAGCCTTATGTACCCTCGCTAACACGCGCCAATAAGGTTGTTGTCATGCAACAACATGTTTGTTGTCCATTGTCAATAACCTTGTTGACGTGTGATAGGAGGTTTTCTATCATGTGACAACAACCTTGTTGACATACGAGAGAAAATATTTTGTTGCCCGTCTACAGCCTTCTATCACACCACTTGAAAATTAGGTGAAAATTTTACATACAACCCCCAAAAATTTGCCTTCCCGCGAAACTAGTTCTGGGGATATTCACCATGTATTTTCCACCTCTGATTTCCAAGAGGTCTCTTAAAATGAACCCATTAATCTACCACACAATATTATTTCCTTTTTACGGAGAACTACATCGGCCTCGAGGCCCCTTTTCGCAAGGGCTATGTAGGCAGCACTTCGAGGGCATGTGGCCCTGGAGGTTATCTTAACCACTATTTTCCCTAACCAATTTTCCCACATTTTTCTATTCACATAATACATTAGTTTCCATTTTACACAAAACTAGGAAATTAAATAATCATAAAAACATACATACCTACCATTTTATAACATCACCACATCATATATCATCATTTATTTTCCATACAAACAACAACATGGAAATTAAATCAAACACATCACCATGACCAAACCATGCCTAAATGATCAGGGGATAAATTTTAGTGTTAAATGCTCCCTAAACTTCCCTAAACCATGCCAATGTAGTATACCCTTCAGCGAGCTTTCTGATAACTATAAGAACATGAAAAATAGACACTCTAAGCTCAAGATATGTCCAATCAAATTTTGGTCAACCGGAAGGTCAACATTGGTCAACATGTCCAAGGTGATGTGTACGTGTGCACAATTGGCCAAGTGGCTCATTCAGAAGTGGACAAGTGGCAAAAGGAAAAAGAGGACAAAAATGAAGTATTGGTTTGTGACCTCCGGTCTTCGTCGGGTGAAAAAGTTGTTTGTTGAAACAAGAGGCTCAACTTTTATTACGTAGGGGAGCCCGGCCGCCGTGAGAACGATTATATCATTGCCAATGTTGTGTGTCCTCAAACCACCATGTGGCTTGCCACCACTTTGACCATATTTCATTATTGAAATATCATATTATTGTGTGGTCGAATTTCATAGTGCTTTGGTAATTATTCATCATGTATTGCCATATGGTTCCAAGTCATACGTTTTGGATTGACCGAGTTCATTACTATCTTTTCTCGGTGTTATTTCCACACAAACCAGATAGACCTAAGAACTCAGAGGATTACCCACATTTATTGGGTCAGCTTCATATTGTTTGGGTCATTTAAATATCCAACAGCTCGGCCCATGTATTCGGTGACTTATCCAACAAACCGCCCAACTCGGTTGGGATTAGAATGCACATTATTCGGCCCACATTGTGGGCAATACAAGCAAACCCATAACCTTTGCAACGTGGGTAAACAAACAACCAGCTCACCACTATTACGTGGCCAAACAAAACATCTATAGGCGTGACCGAGGCCACGAAGGATAAGGCTTAAATGCCTATACTTAAACCCCAATCCCGTCAAATTCGCCGACCATGTGGGATATTATCCACATTGTGCAAACAACTCATGGCCAAAAAATAGGAGGCAGGATTTGAACCCCCGACCTCATAGCTCTAAGGTAAATCTGCTAACCAACTCGCCAAAGAGGCTCGCTTGGATATAAAATGGGTCACCTAACTTATACAAGGGATGAGGTCTGTGCAAAGGAGGATAAGGAGGCAGGACTCAAAAACACAATTTTTGGAGGCCTTGCACTCAAATTGGGAACTCGAGTAACAACGTGAAATGTAGGGAATTTTTAGATGATCCCAATGATGTAAGATTTGATGCTTTTTTTTAGTGTTAACCTATTTTTGGAAGCTTTGAATATAGTTTTTAACAGGATATACAAGACACTAGTTGGAAAACACGAATTTCAATGCACTTCTGGTCTGAAAAGTGACTTGGTGTAAACATGAAAAGTGTTCAGAATTCAGATATGATCTCAGATATATGTTTTTTTTTCATATAATGTTTTTAAATCTCCATTTTTAGGTGTTTTTTAAAGTATTTGTAGGGAGATCACATTGTGAAAACACTTTGTAGAGCCACGATGATCATTCTTGGGATAGTTTCTACTATTTTTCGAGTTCTTGGAACATTGATCAGCTCATTTTTAGGTTTTGATTCATTATTGGTTGTTTGTAAGAGCTATTGTACTTACATTTCAATATTATTAATGGATCGGTTCAATCCGAACACGGGACGTAGGAATTTCGAACCCCATAAACAATCTTGTTTGTTATCTGAGTGTTTTCAGTTTTCGATTATTTATTTGTTACCCAAGTTTTCTCGCACTTCTATGGATGCATAATAATTAGAATTTAATCAATTTGTGGAGTTTATAATACTTAAAATTGGTTAAGAAAATCACGATCTTTGGAAACTTTTAAAAGTGAAAAAAATACAACACATGTTTTCAGATCAAGTTTGGTATCAGAGCAGTTAGATTGCCGGATTAGCTTCTAATTGTGTTTGAAAATTTGGCTTTAGTTTTAGTATTGATTTCACTTTTTAGTGTGTAGACATTTTGGGGCTTGTTAATCTTCTTTCGTAGTGTGCAGTTTTGGAAGTACAGGTTGTGTTTGCAGGAACAAGGAATCATGGGCAAGTCATCCAAACAGGAGCAACTGGATGAGCTTGAAGCCATAAACCACCAAATCCAAGAAGAAAAATCTTTCTTGAGAGATAATTTTTATTCCTTGGAAGAGGAAATAGTGCTGTTAAAATCTTAGCCACAATCCTCTATAACTAAGAAAGAGGCGTATGTCAACAAGATGCTTGAAGAGAGCAAGAAGTTGATGGGCTTTGTTAAAGAGTTGCAGGAAGAAATATGGACCAAGGATGCCCTCTTGGAAAATCTGCAACAAGGTGAACAAAAGAAGGAAATGCCTTCCAAATTAGATGTAGGTACTATGACAGAATGCATTGTAAGTTGTTCACATTTTAATTCTTCCTCTCATTCAGTTTCAGATATTCCTTTGGGTTAGTTTGAAAAACACACTAAGGGAATTGGGTCTAAGCTAATGGTTAAGATGGGATTTAATGGAAAGGGCCTTAGTAAAAATGGACAAGGTGATGCTAACCCAATACATGTAGAGGATCAGCCTTGGTTTGTAGGTTTGGGTTATTCTAGTGGGAAAATGGAAATTGGAGAAAGTTCAAAGCAGCTGAAGGAAGACAAGCTTCCAACAAGCCAAGGATCTACGCCTCTAGAATTGCAAGATTCCACCATCAGGAGGAACAATGAAAGGTGTAAGAAAACAAGTAAAAGAGGTAATCAGATTCCACCTCCTTCCACTTACACTAAAAATAGCACTAAGGGAAAATAAAATCCTAAAACTTCTAATACACTCTTTCAGTTGGAACAATATAGCTTTGGTAGGCAAAAATATGCTTTCCCTTGCACATTTTGTGAAGGTACTAATCATTTTATTGCATATTGTTAGAAGAGGAAAAATTTGATTAAGAAGTTAATGCCTTTTGTGAATGATAAGGTAGGTGCTAAAGACCAATCTCACCAAGGAAAGGCGAGAAATGGCAAGAATGTTACCTCTCCTAAATAGGGGAATCATTCTCGTAGACAGAGTTTTGAGAATGGTAAAATGGGTAAGACTCCTAAAAATAGGGAAGTTAAATTTTGTTCCCATTGTAATAGGAATGGTCATGATGTTAAGGTTTGTTGGTTTGTTTCTAAACAACAAAATTGGAAAGTTGTTAAAAAGAACAATATTGTAAAACTAGTAGTGTTAAACCTAACTAAAACTCATTTTGGTACTGAGAAGGTAAAACAACCAAAATGGAAAAACCCAAGTGATTGGTTGGGAAAAACACTCCTCAACTTTATATTTTCACTACAGTAAATTTTTGATAGTAGGCAAGAATTTTTTTTTCAGAGCTATATTTTAGGGATTCTTGTTGATTGATAAGGATTTGTTTCTAAGTTGATATTTAAGCTTTGAAAATAGTGAAGAGATGATTTGAGTGATAGGTTCATCATACTCATGTTTTGTTTTCTCATATTGGTTAGTAGTTCCATTATTGAAAATAATATGCAGGGATAGGCATCAATAGCATGTCTAAATTTGAAACTTGCAGTTGTAATCAACATAATCACAAAGTGTCAGTTGAACACTAGCTTCCGTTATAGATGGGTGTTATTATCTGAGTTATTATTTGTGATGGCGATACAATGTTTTGGCAGCTTCACATGGATTCAGTTGTTGACTATAGCTATTTTTGGGCGTTGATAGTCTATTATATTCTGATAGTGAATACTTGCAGTTGTTACAGTTTCAGATGGGTAGTGGGCACTAGCCTAATTGTGGGCAGTTTAGATGTCTTGTATACTGATCTGTGTTATGGAATTGTAATTTTTGGTAATCGGTCATGTATCACAAAGTGACAGTTGAACACTAGCTTTCCATAATAGAATGGGTGTTATTATCTGGTCAGTTATTTGTGATGGCATTACAGTGGGGTATGACAGTTCACAGTTGTGCGTAGAGTTGATAGGGTTGCAGTGTTTTAGTTGAACACTAGATTAATTAGGTGTTATTATCTGATCGGTTATGTAATTAGCTAATCAACTATTTGTATTTTTATTAACCTATAATGTTATTTCAGGTTCTTGTATGTGTTTGTGCAATGCAGGAAGAGATAGCATTATTTTTGGGTTGATAAACAAATTTTTGTGGACAAAGATCTTCTCAGTAGGGAAGAGTGATCAGGGGATCAATTTCAGTGTTAAATGTTCCCTAAACTTCCCTAAACCATGCCAATATAGTAGACCCTTCAGCAAGCTTTCCGACGACTATAAGAACGTGAAAATGAACACTCTGAGCTCAAGATATGTCCAGTCAAAGTTTGGTCAACCAGAAGGTCAACGTTGGTCAACATGTCCAAGGTGATGTGTACATGTGCACAATTGGCCAAGTGGCTCATTCAGAAGTGGACAAGTGGAAAAAGGAGAAAGAGGAAAAAAATGAAGTATTGGTTTGTGACCTCCGGTCTTCGTCGGGTGAAAAATTTGTTCGTTGAAACAAGAGGCTCAACTTTTGTTACAGAGGGGAGCCCAACCGCCGTGAGGACGATTATATCATCACCGACGTTGTGGGTCCTCAAACCACCACGTGGCTTGCCACCACTTTGACAATATTTCATTATTGAAATATCATATTATTGTGTGGTTGAATTTCATAGTGCTTTGGTAATTATTCATCATGTATTTCCATATGGTTCCAAGTCATACATTTTGGATTGACCGAGTTCATTACTATCTTTGCTCGGTGTTATTTCCACACAAACCGGGATAGACCTAACAACTCGGAGGATTACCCACATTTATTGGGTCAGCTTCATATTGTTTGGGTCATTTAAATATCCAACAGCTCGGCCCATGTATTCGGTGACTTATCCAACAAACCACCCAACTCGGTTGGGATTAGAATGTACATTATTCAGCCCACATTATGGGCAATACAAGCAAACCCATAACCTTTGCAATGTGGGTAAACAAACAGCCAGCTCACCACTATTATGTGGCCAAAAAAAAACATCTATAGGCATGACCGAGGCCATGAAGGATAAGCCTTAAATGCCTATACTTAAACCCCAATCAATCAAATTGGCCGACCATGTGGGATATTATCCACATTGTGCAAACAACTCGTGGCCAAAAAATAGGAGGTGGGATTTCAACCCCGACCTCATAGCTCTAAGGTAAATCCACTAACCAACTCACCAAAGAGGATTGCTTGGTTATAAAATGGGTTGCTGCAACTTATATAAGGGAGTGTCTATGTAAAGGAGGATAAGGAGGCAGTTCTCATAAAATGCCATTTTTGAAGGCCTTGCACTCAGATTGGGAACTCAAAGTAAAAAGGTGAAATGTAGGGAATTTAGAGGTGATTCAAACGATGTAAGATTTGATGTTTTTCTATTGATTTTTAACTTTTTTGGTAGCTCTGAATACGTTTTTGGGGATCTACAAGACAGCTAGTTGGAAAACATGAATTTCAATGCACTTCTGGTCCGAAAAGTGACTTGGTGTAAACATGAAAAGTGTTCAAAATTCAGAGATGATCTCATATATATGATTTTTTTTTCATATAATGTTTTTAAATCTCCATTTTAGGTGTTTTGCTAACGTAGTTGCAGGGAGATCACATTGTGAAAACACTGTAGGAGCCACAAATCGTTCTTGGGACAATTTCTCCTATTGTTCAGAGTTCTTGGGACATTGATCAGCTCATTTGTAGGTTGTGATTCATTATTGGTTATTTGTAAGATTTATTTTACATACATTTCAATATTATGAATGGATCGGTTCAATCTAAACCCCGAGACGTAGGAATTTCCGAACCTCGTAAACAATCTTGTTTGTTATCTGAGTGCTTTCAGTTTTCTAATTATTTATTTGCTACCCAATTTTTCCGCACTTCTATGGATGCATAATAATCAAAATTTAATCAATTTGTGGAGTTTTTAATACTTAAAATTGGTTAAGAAAATCACGATCTTTGGAAACTTTTAAAAATGAAAAAATACAGCACACATTTTTAGATCACTAAATGACCTAGAATCGACCATGCCTAACTCACCTAGACCCCACAGTGTCTAACTCATCTAGACTCCACCATGCATGTACCGACTCCATGATGCCTAAATGACTTAAACTCAACCATGCCTAAATGTCCTAAAATCAACTATGCCTAAGTGAAAAAAACTCAATCATTCCTACATGACCTAAACTCGATCATGCCTAATTCACCTAGTTTTCATCAATACACAATAATAATGGAAATTAAAAACATAACTACATCATCCATCAAATAAACATCATCAACTATATAAATGGGAGAGTCGTGTATCAATACATATATAAATATACAAATAGATACTCGTATCTCTAAAACACTCATGTACATCTTCACCATCTTCTCGCACATGAGACTGGTATAAACTCAAAATATCAAAACTCTCATGTACATCCTCACCATCTTCAACATGGGAGCTAGTATAGTAATAAAAAAGACGGTATATGCCAAAATTGATACATTGAGCATATATGGTGACTAATTGTCACCCCATTTGATATCCATCCTTGTCTCATCTGTCTCCTCCTCTCGGCCTATCTAGTTCCCTACCAATATATCTCCACCTTACATAGGTCTAGCTACCATCTCCGCTTGACTGCATCTTGGTCTAGCCTCCATGAACTTATGGCCTCACCCTGAACCTATCTTTGGGATCACGTGGCCCCCTATGTTCTCTCGAGATATGGGTACGAGATCTCGTCCTCTCACTCGCTACCCACCGTGCCCTGTACTCAGTATAGGAAAGCACATTTATCCCTATGGTTGTCAAGTGATCCTAGTAATACCGCACCTCATTCAAGGCATCCCTAAACCTCGCCATCGACACCATCTGAGGTGGTGGAATGGGTATCACAACAACTTGTGAGCTCTATCCTACAGGGTTGGCCTTGCACCCTTTACCTATGTACCCTGTCCTCCTCCTTGTACCATGGGACCTTGTCTTGTCGCTTCTGTGGAGGTGCCTATGCTATAACCTAGGCTTGTAGGGCCAAAATTTGAGCTCAGTGCAATGGACAAGTGGCCATCCAAACTTGTTATATGTGCACTGTAAGGTGGCTACTCGTCCCTCGTATACATCACCACCCTATACAAACACATGTCCTTGTGCAACTGGCCTCCCTCAGGCTACCACCTGTGCTTGCCAAAGTGGAAACTTGTGCCTCACGACCTAGTGAGATGCCCCCGATAATACTCCAAGATGTGTCTAAAGAGTGGTCACCTAACCTTGTAAGGTATCCTATTATATTATGATATTAGCTAAGTAAGGTTGCCTTGGGCTCAGTGGTGCTGCCCATAGTTACACTACCCACCACTTCCTGTATTTATCTATGACACCGACGTCATCAATCCACCTGTCCACCACCTACTCCTCTTGCCCTGTCGGCACAATTGGTTGTGCTAGAGGCATAGGCCTCTCCATGTCATCTCTCATATACTTTGGGAATGGTGGAGGCACGTCCTATGGCATCCCAAACTACCATCTACTCCTTTCCACTGGTATCATCTGATGCTCGTCGGCATGACACCCCTCTATCCACTTAAGTAGCTGAAACTCTTTCAAATCCTCGACATGTGCTTATATGAAGGAAAGACAACATATGGCCTCCAAATAATATCGAACCTAGACAACCCCTCCAACACTCACCTATAATGTGCAACATCATGTGTAGCCCTCCTCACCCTGTGCAGTCCACCAAATGGTACCCATCACTTGTAACCAACCTTGACTAAACCATCCCTGAACCATTCTGTCAGGACAAGCCAATGGACATACACATATGATATTATCATATACCGCAATGTGTAGAAGGAAGGGACATTATAAAATGAACCTCTGCAACCTCCCACAGACCCACAACTCTCTATAGAACTGCACTAAGAATGTCGGTGCCTAGGAAAAATGGACCCGCTCCTCCATCATGTCTGGATAACCCCCATTAGTGCTTATGGGAATCTCCCACCCTCCGCATCTGGCAAGGAAAAACAACATACCGCCTCCATCAACAAAACCACCAACCTCATCTCTTGAGGATGAGCTGCATACATATCTCCATAGCTTAGACTTGCACTATGGTACCTCACCTTCGCCATCACCTCTCCAAAAACAACCACTATCATATCCTCTGATGCCTCTAACATAATAGAATATACATGCTCCCCAACTATCGGTAGTCGCAGGATCTTGTATACATCCTCTAGGGTGACAGTGATCTCACCCATCGGTAAGTGGAACATGTTTGTTGTTGAGTCCAATCTATCGATGTGTGCAACCATCAAACTTGGATCTCAAGCTACACACCTGTAGCATCGGATCCTACTCAAGCCAACATCTTTCACATGCCTCCACTCCTTCGTGGTCACACTTGATCATATCACGAGAAATATAGGTGGTACTCTATCTCGCATCCACGGTGGTCACTACCGTATCCAACAAAACCACACCATTATTACAAACCTACCTTGAGTTATCTATTAACACCCCGAACCATACCCAAACACACCAATCCTACTCACCCCATTTTACCTAATTCACCTACCAGCCTCCTACCCCATTGCAATCATGACTCACCATTCTAAAAACATCATTTAACCTACTTACCTATCCTTTATGCCAATGCTAACCTTATACCCCCATCACTCCACATGTACGCTCCTTCTCCCCTTTCACCTATTTTTATTTCCCACCTAACATTTCTTACCCCTATTTCTCATCCACCCTAACCGATTGTCGGTTTCCCATTGTCATTATTTATCCTTAACCAACATTAATTCAACTTAAGCGATATCGGTCACCTAAGAAAAGACTGATATTGGCTAAAGAAAATGACATCGGCAACCCTTAGACCGACATCGGTCTCTATTACTGCGCCCAAATTGAACCCCTCCCCATCTACCAAAATCCCTAAAAACAACATCCAAACATAATCTAACCTACCCAAACCTTACCTAATTTCATTACCAACCGTATTTGATCTACATTGGACCTTCCCCACTCTCATTTAATTTATTTTACCCTAAAATTCAAAATAAAAATCCCACCAAAAAATATTTTAACCCAAACCGATTTCAACATACTACTTTCAATCAAATGAATAGAATCTAATCAATTCCTACCTCATCTCAGTGCCATCCGCATGGTGGTATGTCTTGAAGTTGCACCGGTGGCCCACCCAAACCCTCTCTTGCCTTTTTCATGACACAAATCTACCTCGAATATCCCTAAAAATCTAATCACTCGAACCGATCTCATAGATTCACTAATTGAATGCCAATCACCTACTATAAGGCTCACCAACTCACCTCTCCACTTCGTCCTATCATTTCCCAAGATCTCACATGCTCCTTTGTTATTTTATACAAATAAAAATGACAAATGATTCTATAAAAAGAGTATTTTTCCTTTTTTAACCCTAATTCAACATGACCAAAGTCGGTCATACCAAACCAACGTCGGTTATGTTATAACTGACATTGATCACTTGCCATTACCATTTTCACCCCATTTTGCCCATTTTGACCTCAACTCATTATTTCTAGATACCCTTTGACCTTACCCACACTTATTACAACCTACCTACAAGCCCAAAGTACCCCTACGTTTCCTTAATTGCATCTAGGGATTTGTTATTTTACCTATACCTTTCCCTTACTCGTGTCATGACCTATTTACCTATACCTAACCTACTTTGTGTCACTATTGACCTTGTGTACTCGCTATACCTTGCAATGTCGTTACCTATGTTTTTTTAGCCTTAACACCATACCTTGCCCTTGCCCATGCCATGACCTATTTACTTGGACCTGACCTACTTGGTGTGACCATTGACCTTGTGTACTCGATATACCCCTGCGATGTCGTTACCCATGTTGTTTGGCCTAACGATCTTACCTTGGCTATTGTCGTGACATTTATCCCGACCCAACCTTTGGTGTATCGAACATACCTAAATGTTCCTGCACGACATACGTTGTGTTTCAATTTGTTAGGTGTTGGAACTTTTTTCATGTGTGAAAGTGTTGAAGACTATACACCGAGAGTATTGTATACTTTCCACAATTGTCTTGCCAAGGTTCGGGAAGCAGGCAAGCCCCGAGCGGGGTGCAGGGGTGGCAGCCTCTAGTAGCAAGAGTTCGGGGTGCAACATATGGGAAATTTGATTTTTCTCATATTGGTGGATTTTTGACACATATGTTTATGGGACAGTTTTGGTCCATTGTTTTGATACCCACGGTTTTGTAAAAATACTTAAACAATTGTCTATTTATGTGGTTTTGTGCATATCGTAGGTATTATGTAACATTGTAGATGTGTATGAATTAAGGTGTGAATACTATAGAGTTTTTTTAACATATATCCGAATAGATCTAAGTATTGTATTGAGAGAGCGGTGGCTTGTAATAAAATATGAGCAAGTGATTCTTGGTGGACATAGCCCAAATTTGGTGAACCACGTTAAATACTATCTCTTTGTGTTGTGTTATTATTATTTTGCTTTTTTATTTGAAATCAGTAATATTTTTGCATATTAATTTCTCTTTGTTGTGATATTGTGAGGGATTATTCACGATATTTTATCCCTTATTTCCTAACACGAGACCATATCCTATACCTTGGATACCCGAATAACTTCGACCTTGTTGGGATAAACCTATTGACCTTGGACGATGTAGAGTTTGCAATATCTTCAACATGGTACCGTGTTGCAGTCTATATGTGTGTGTACGTTTGATTGCCATTACCCATTACCCAATTTGACCTTGACCTATTACCTATTACCCGATTTTACCATTACCCTTTCCCAAAACACCCATACTCTTCCCCACCTACCTTAACTCACACCAACTACACATTTATCAAACCACTCACCGATTCCGTATAACACCTCATCAGTTCTTGGTTTGAGGGGGATCACCTTTACCCACACTTTGGGAAATCCTGCTCTCACCCACACATGGGGCAATCACTTCCTATTTTTGTCATCGTTGCTTACCAATACACGCTACGATACAAAAAGGGAAAAATGTAGACAAAAAAATTAGGTCGTACTCACCCTTATAGCCCCATTAATTACTTTAGCTATACCTTACATATTAATATCCCATAGTGCACATGATTGATTAAATTAATTATTTTAATTAATTTAATAAATATCCTCACTTGACCACCTCACCTAACCACATCACCTAAACACCTCATTATGGACCTATTCTTAACATGTTTCTTTTAACTAAGACTCAATTTCTATTTACCATAACTAGTTGAGACTTAGCCTAACCCTAAAATTATATTTCTATTCATTCTCTAACAGCATGCCCACTCATATAAGCGTAAAATACGATTTTAGACCCAAACCAATGGGAAGAACTAACCAAAAGATAGTTGAGATCTGCTATTTTGGAAAACCTAGGATTCCCTTCATCGTAATCGACACTAGTAAACCCTAAACCGATGCCGGTTAACCTAAATCATCATCGGTTACCATATATTCATTTTGGTAACCTTGTTCTGAGAGGTTGGGAAAAATTATTCAAGTTTGGAGAGAGATAGAGATATGCATGCAAGAACAAACCAGATCCCTCTCGCACATCCAGATACACACCTAAGCCAAGCACCAAGATTGTTATGAAGGTATTGACATTCATAGTAACATTCTAGGAAATACTTCATGACACTCGACCACAAGTTTCACATATCAACCATCGCCATCATCCAACCACTGTGCCTATAAATACAAGTAAGTGTGTTTTGTTCGCATCATTCTATACTTAGATAATATGTTCTTTAGCTTTATTTGTTAAATCCTATTCTCTTTTGCATCCTATCATCCTCATCTTCCTGTCAATCCACCCATCTAACCACCCATAACATTTTGGCTCCCCATATTTAACCCCCAGACATCTTTAAGCATTCTTAGCATCTTTACTAACCTAGCCATCCTTCTTCTATTCTATGTGCAATCACGAGAGAACCTCCAAAACAAATTTTTATTGAGTTTATACCATTTCTCCTCTACTAACGCCTACCACCTTGATCATCACGTTTCCCTCTAAACCGTCATCGGTCATACCCGACCGACGTTGGTCTTTGTAATTGGTAATCTTGCCTATAATAGTGACCTAATAACCTTCACCCAAATAACCCAAAACCACCCAAAACCTAATCCCGATGTGTTCTAATCACCTTAGTTACCTACCCAACCTGAATCATAACCCAACCTCAATTACATCTAATTTTGTGTTGCAATATTCGACTTAATCTAATATATTATTAATAACTTGAGATACCGAAGTCAACTTGTTAGCAATAGGACCTCTATTTCCTATATTTTTATTCATTTATTTATTAAACAGTGGATTTCCATCCATATAGGAAGTATCACACTTCCCGAATATAATGTACGCTAGGTAATCCATGACATATATTGTTTAATATTATTCTTTTGGTCTTATTTTGCATTCACAGGTAGTTCCGCTAATAAAAAGGAAGTTCTCACAATTAGGATTGGATTGGGAAATCAGAACATGAACATTCTACCCTCCACCTTCTTTTCACGGGTGTTCCTCCTCACCTTTACCTTATCTATTTTTCTCATTCGTAAGCAATTTATTGGTGAAACAACATCATTCTAGCATTAGCATCTTACCCTTCCCATGGCTATGATCCAAAAACCCTATATTACCCCCTAGAACCATTACATATTCTTCACCACACATACACCATTACATATGCACTCTTACTCGAACTCTTTTTGTATATCCAAATTCCTCCTTAAATAGGATAGGAGCTCACCTAATCATCATTCCAAAAGCAAGCCCACATGCCAAATGTCATCATATTCTGTTATACTTGAGTGTCCAAGTCATGCAGATGCTAGCTAGCCATAACAACCTCCACTTTTCAGCCCATAACCATAAATATTCCTTGGAATATTCTTTTCTTGAGCTTCAAGTCTCCATGTAATAACCTTTTCATCATCATGCCTATGCGTAGCTTCACATGCTTACATGTGATACCCTTATAAATAACGAAAATACAGCTAAGTCTCTGTAAACCCTTAAACCCTTTCGTGATTCCACGTGTAAACCTATTTCTCCTCGCAAGCGTTCACTCACTAACTTTTCTCCATAGTGCCTACCATGTGTGCTCATCCTCTATTTTAGGACCTAGTCATTTTCTGGGATCAACATCACCCCACACTACAAGTGTTGTTCGTCTATCCTCGAAACAATCTATCCTTCAACAACAAAGAATAAATTGAAGGAAAGAATAAGATATATTTGGATAATGCCAAGGAATAAAAGAATTTCATTAATGTTGATCAAGGATTGGGAAGTCTTTATTCAAGGACACTTAAATCTTATTCCAAACACCTACCTCATTTTGTGCTTGTTTAAATAAATCCCCTATTAATTTGTTGACTTAATCAAAGGATAAATCTTCACCTTTAGGCTTCATTGTATCAACAATACTTTCAATTTTCTTATTAAGGTCGCTGATTGTGTCCATCCTTCATGTAACATGGGGATATAATTACTTCACTTTATTTCTAATCGATACCCTTAAGATTTTGATCACCTCATACTTCTTCTCGACCTCTGTTATGATCTTGTCCCATTCTTCCCTATTTCCCTTTTTCTTTTCCTGGAACTCCTTTAGGTCCACCTCATGGGTAACAACCAATACACTTGTCACCATGTCCTTGTCTCCACAGTTGTCATTGAAAAATTTGGCCATATGTGTTGTGATTTTTACAGAGGAAAGGATCTTGGAGTACCGAGTTATGGTCTCCCTAATTTTCAACTTCTCATGTTCTATTTTTCATAAAAAAACTTCCTCCACCGACTCCAACACAAGTGGTTTCCTCTCCATCATGATTAGGCATGTCAAGTCCTCTAGGAAGTGGAAAGTCCAGGTCATAATTATTGTCAAGAGGTGACAAAACTAGGTCTTTTAAGATAATGGAGTCTGAGATAGTCTCCACTTTCTTGTAGGATTCGCACACTTTCCCCTTTTCTTCTCTCAATTCAGCCCTTAACTGTGCAATTATAGACCCTTCCTTTTATCTCCTTGTCTCTCTCTATGATTTCCTTGTTCTTCTCATCCAATTCTTTCTGTAATTCCCTAATCCTATTATTCCTCCCAAATAACATTAATTCAAATTCCATCGCCACCTTGTTTAGCACGTTACATGCCTACTCATCATTAGTTAGTTGCGAATCCACAATAGGATTTATCTCGGTGGGGTTCGTGTGGTTACCAATGCTCGGCATCGAATTCAAAATCTAGTTCATCAACATGGGACTCAAAAGTCCATGACATTATTTTTCTTGTGTATGTGTATGCACTATATTTCTCAAATGATGACCAGAAGAAGAGTTCTTCTATAGGAGCGTGATTTGGAAATGAGCGCGCATGATCTTGTTTAGATCATGGACATAATTCATTGTTTTTCCTTATGTTGCCACCGTGCCTTTACGCAACTGTGCATGCTCCTCTTGGGAAGCTAGCTGCAAAACTAGGATCTCCGCCCATGCTCCCATACTCTTTCTCAACTTATTCCATGCTACACTCCACCTTGTGCTCTACCAAATCCTTGATGATACATACTACTTCCTTCTCCACTATGTTGTCCAACGGTTCATCAGAAAGGTGTGGGGTCTTATGCACATTCATCCCTACTTCCTCTTCACTTCATTATTTCTCCCAAACACCCTCAGAAAATCATCCCGCTCTTCATCAAATCCACATACATCAAACACTACAAGATTCTTACCTTCTTTTTGCTCCTTGTTCTCCTCCTCGGACTCATCACCCTCCATGCTCTTCATCTCCATAGATTCTAAACTTTGCACCATCTTTTACTTCTTCTTCACTTGTGAATCCTCTATCATAGGGGACCTTTCCTTCTCTAGTGACTTCTCCTTCATGGAGGATTTCTTCCTTTGAATGTAAGTACATAGGCTTATGCCTGACTCTTGCACCTCTTTGTATGAACTATACGCGTGCTCGGTTCCTTACTTGCTATAGTTTCCTCCCCTCTCTCTTTTCCCCTTGCTTGGACCTTGAGAAGGGTCCTCAGGGATGAAGACATCATCCTCAATGTATGTGGCCTTCTTAAACATGGGCCTTAGGCATATGTATACCCTTGTTGCCAGGCTTCCTACAAGTGGTAATGTAATGGGCCTTAGCATATTTATGTCGTGATAGATATACTTATCCACATGTGCACATTTCTTAGGATATACTTATGTTTGACGTAACATGAGGTGATCTAATCTACTTCACTTAGATAAAATCTAATTTTATTGGCATCTTTGAACTCGTTAACTATGCTTTGAAAATATTGTTTGTGAATACAAAAGGTAGTTTACACCATGGGATTTTGGTGCCATCAGTTAACGTGAACCTACCAATGCAGAAGTTTTGGTACACTGCAAAATGAGCCTCATCCTTTACCAAGGCTAGAAGTTGCTCTAGAATCCTCTACTCTACCCCAAATCCATCGCACATTTTCTTGTACCACTTATCCAAGCATGCATTATATGCAGTTGTTATCATTTCACAAGTGTATGCTTCGAATCTCTTAGTTGGGGAGGGGTTCTCATCAGGGTAATCAAAAATGTTGTAATTTTTCCCATTGAGCACTCCAATCTCAAAAAACACAATGGTAAGGAGAATATTACCATACATAATTTTATCTCCATCATATGTGACATCCATGATATCCTTCGCAATGAAGGCCAAAAGGTTGTAGATTTTCTCTTATGAAATCTTTCTGCAAATGTTGAACCATCTCTTGTTCACTTGTGTCCATCATTCTTGCCCGTTTAACTTGGTGAGAAAATGTGTGGCCATCTTCATGATTGGATTATTAATCATGGAAATATTGAAATAGCGACAACCCTTCTTGTATTCATATTCCTTGGTTATCTCCACAATGGCCTCCTTGTTGTCAAAGTCATCATTCGACGACTCACCTATGTAAATAAGTACAATGTATCTGGAGATCAATTGCATGGTTATGCACATTCTCTTCCCCTATGAAGTAGAAGTGATATTTATGCATAGACATGCGACATGATCCATTGATATAAAAATTAGGTTTTCTAAAAATAGCAACTCAAAAAGTTGCAAAATCCTAGCCTTCTCTAGTTTTTTCTTCACAGAGTCATCATACACTAGTTTTTCATCTTGTGTTCTCTCTCCTGTTGGGAATACGAGCTCCAATGCCATATCCTTCTTAGTGGTATTTTTCCTATGGTTATAATAACTTATAACCATCTTGCGCATGTGAGAGACACATTCCATCCCCATCAAAATGTCATCTGGGTAATGCATCTCTGAATATCACTCTTCATTAAAACTTGTCCATGTGTCTAGATTTCCTATGCCCTTTCAATTATTCTTTGTTGAAATGTTCAATCCTTTCCTTGGTGTTATATTTCTCATCAAGCCCTTTTAAATTATTCCTTGTTTCTTTCTTTAACACTATCTAATCCCTTGGCTTCACTCTGCAAAATTTCATCAAAACCCGTGTTCTTGCTCTATAAACCCTAACTTGGAAAACCATCATTCCACAAGACAACATAAAAACTCATGGGAATGCACCAAAAATTATCTTTCGTGCACACCCGTGTAATCCATTCCATTTTGGTTCACAAAGCTTCCAAATTATCCACTTCACATGAAATGTTTCACAAATTCTCTCACAAGGATGCCCTAGTTTGCAAGAGATCTTCAAAAAATAAACGAAGGTAAAAAGAATAACTTACCCCAACCTTCTATTTATAGCTTTTTTATTTTTCCCGCATTAACTCCCATGCCACCTATAAGTGTATAATCACATTAAAGTTATATTTTTCCAACATTATCCTTCCGCGCATTTTTCCTAGCATTTTTTTTGCATGCAAAATCGCATGAAATTTCCCACAACCTTCTCGGCATGAAAACTGCATCGACCACAAACCCTACTTACATGCAATCATAGCGTTGAATTCAATCTTCCTCTATGTCTTAAGCCTAGTTCTTATCACCACCTACCTCATGTTGCTCTACACTTTTATCCATGTACATGGTTTTTATAAAGCTTTTGACACCAATCTCCACCCATAATCACTTCTTCTTCATGTGTCCTCTCTGAACCCATCCAGGTTTGATTTTCTCCTTGAGGTCACCAATCAACATCACTCTTATCACTTGCTTCTTACCACACTATTCATTGAAACTCTTCTTTACACTCTCCATCCCATACTAAATAGATGTGTGGTCCTCTACGCATAAAACCCTTGTAGATAGTAACTAGTCACCGGTGTGCGTAGAAGTGCACCCATAATAAACAAAATGAAAAGAACAAACATAGCAATGATTAAAGGAAACACATATAAATGAAAATGCATTAAGGGAAATCCTAAGATAAATGACAATAATTCCTTATATACTATCTCACATAGGACTTATTTATAGTAGGGATTCAACTTACTCCCATTGAAATAATCATGAAGTTGTGTTCCATCCAGCGCTTATAACTAGCAAGTGCTCGAATCAAGTATAAATAATATAACATATGTCCCTAACCAATGCACTTTGAGTTTCCTAGAATGTGTAGAAACTTAGAATCATATAGAAGAACCATCTACCCAACCTCAAACTTCTTGTTTTTAATATGATGATCACGTCATGCCTTTTAGCGTGCTTTCTCTGTCTTTTGACTCCATCTAGAAATGGCTCACCTCTCATCCAAATTCATAAGTTTATCAATGCACTCCTTTAATTCTTGCTCATCAGCCAATCCTCCTGGGTGCAAAATAAATGGAGACAGTAACATGAATTCCACAGGTGGAACTACCTCTGCACCAAATACCAATTGAAAAGGAGTGGTTTTATTCAATATTTTATAAGTTGTGTGATATACCCATAACACTTTAGAGATGTATCATCCTAGTCCCTTCTTATGACATCGTAAATCTTAGTCAATGTGTGGGTTAAAATCTAGTTAAAGTGTCATCCTATCTCCATTAGCCTAAGGGTGATAGGGTGTAGTTTTGTGATGTGCCACCATAAAATCTATTAATAAGATTCTAATTGTCTCGTTCAAAAAATGAGTACCCCTATCACTTGTTAAACACAACAAGAATCCATATCTCGACTATATTCTCCCATAGGAACCCTAGTTGATGTAGCCACGGTGTAATAAGTAGGCATATGCTTCGTCCACCTTGTAAGATAGTCCTAACAAATGATAATATGTACAAACTTGTCCTATACACGACTAGGAAATAGGGCCTTCCAAAGTCAATTACCCATTTTTCAAATGGCTCTGCATTAGCAGATGGGTCTTAATGTAATTTCATCTCTCTATTCCAAATAACTCATAGGTTCTGCGGCTTACCAAGGCATTGGGAATGGTCATAGGATTTACGATACTCTATTGACAATCATTATAAATCAATGACTTCCCACCAAAGGCCTACCAATAGGATCTCGCACGGTCACATTCCCTCCATAGTGACCTCCTACAATGCCACCATGAGATTCCTCCATGATTACAATATGTTCATGTTCTATATGCAGACGTAAAACTTCATATCGGCCAGCTTAGTATAGGTATCCTATAATAAAATATACGGTGTTCTCGAAACGGGTATAGCCAACTACTTTTCTCTAAGGCCTTCATTATACCTTATGAACACACCCATTTGTAAGGATGGAAATTTATCCGCATCCGAAAGTGCTAAGACTTTAAAGTCTCCATTAAACCTTTCTCCTTACATGGTTATGTATGCATCCTTCAACACTCCGATGGGCATACCCTTTGTCCTATTCACCATATATAACACATTTGAAGATGATTGTAATGGGGCCTCCCCATATGATTCCATGCATCTAAAGTGAAGACATTGAACTTTGCACTCATGTCAACAAGAATTTTCTCAAGAGCCATCCATCCACAACTGCATTCAATGTGATTTATTTTTCATAATCAATACTATGAGGGGGCAGATTAGCATGAAATACCTACCTCTCGTACTCACCTCCAATGTGCGGTAATTTTTGTCTTAGCCACTCTTCTAACAAGGATAATATCCTCATGTCGTAACATCCTACACACTTCTATGACCTCATCCATGTCCTTCTGAGGGACCTCAACACTTTTCTTCTACTCCAATTTTGAGATTGCTCCTTTAGACATTGAATCTCCCCTTGCAGGCTCATAATCACCTCCATGGTATCTTGGTAAACCTCCTTCTGATGGCTTGGATCAGGATAATTTCCATGTAATGCTTCCTCTAGTGTAATAAGGGGCCTTTTCTTTGGTTCTTCACTCACGTGTGTGGCTTTCGCCTATATAGTTACTAAGATAGGTTGTTAACTTAGGGTTATGCACTACCTAGGCATCCACTATGGATCTTCTCACTTCACACTAACCATTCCCGTACTCCATATCCTTCTTTTGGTTCACTTTCATGTGTTCATACAACTGAGGGCACTCTTCATACTTATGCTTCTTTCTGTACTAGGATAATTGAAGAAAATGTGGACACTCGCGTTTGTAGTGTTCAATAGATTCACAATTGTAACAAGTTCCATGGGGAAATTTACTTCTTCCTCCCCCGTGACGGATACAACCTCTCGAATCCTTTGTGAAAACCTCTTCCTTGACCACCTCCATATCCACACCCTTTATACTTACAACCTTTGTTCTTAAAACTCCTTCCAATGTTGGTTTGACGCACACCAATATTAATGGCATCATGGATTTGGTCTATCAATCGATAGTCCTTTATATCATGAGTCGTAGATGAGAAAATATTACAATAAGAAGACACATTCTTGCAGAGCATGCACTCCAACAATGGGAATCTACTTGGATCATGATCTCCATGACATATTTCACAATCCAATGACATGACATACACCGAATTTTCATGGGCAAATGTCCTTTGTGTGTCCTTCAACCCCAAAATCTGCACCATATTCCAGTCACGAGTCTCATGAGTAAAGTTTGCTAACAATGTTTCTATCTTCTTTACCATGGTAGTGATCTATGCTTCCGTAAAGGGAATTACCTAAGTATCAATGCTTCGAACAGCCTTTAGCATGGAGAGAAACAACCAAGGCCTTGCGTGTATCTATGAAAGTCTTGTGGGAAGTGCTCATTTGAAAGGCATTATCAATCTTCCAATGAACCATTGAGCATGCTATTAGGGATGGATGTCATAAGAGAACTTTGACAGAATAGTATTAAAGTGCGTATCATACTCCCGCACACTTTCCACCATACCTTGTTGAATTTCTTTGAGTGTGATTATGCTACTTTTCTCAAACTCAGGAATGTGGAATTCCACCAAAAGGAATCATACAGCGTAATATAATCCACCACCACCATGATGTGGGTCATACTTCAAGTACCAACTATGTGTGTGCCCCTACAAAGTAGTTGCAAACTATCTTGCTTTTCTCTCGGGGTGGTAATACTATTATTTTTCCATAGAAATTTACTTTTGTGAACATGCTTTGTAGCATCCTCAACACCCTTGTAATCAGGAAAGTGAAGAGACATCTCATAAAACACCTATTGATGGTGTTGTGGCCCTTGTTTGCTAAATCGGGGATATTAATTCCCTTTTTGTGTTGCCACCACCACAAAATCCACTAGATCCAATATCTCCTATTACTCTTGATCCACAATATCCGCCTCCAGTCATAGGTAAGTGGTGTGATGCAGTTGCGCTTTGCATACCCACTTTTGTACAAAAATGCATGTCGACAATATTTGATGTTGAACCACTTCCAGACACGATACCAAAACTCTATTTTACCCATACTTTTCCTAAATGATGTGTCACATAGGATGCCTCCAAACAAAATAAATATTTGTGTTGTTATATATGAACTAAATGAACAAATATTTCTATGAGGTGTTGCTCGACTACCAATACCAACACCAACTAGGTTAACAACACTTATCTTACAAATTAGAAAACTAAGTACTAGGGTTTGGTCACCCATGGGCTATGATGCATGCCTATGGATCTCCTCCTTTCTCCATACAACAAGATCTCACCAGAATCAAGGGGGTTTTCTGTCCCATACTTTCCAAGATGGGATAACATGATCGCTCAAGTTCCATGTTCTCTCTGTGTGAACCTCAAATCCTTCCCACAACATCTACCTCCATAAATCCATCACTCTAGCAACTTCACATTGTCTCGCCAACTCCCTTTCTCACACTTCATTATACTTGATCCACCTCTCTTCTCTCTCCATTTTAGCCGCAAGGTCCACCATCTCTTACAACACCGGCTTCCTGTGCCCCACACCTAGTGGGAAGTTAGATAGCCATAGGAAATTCCTCCACACTTGTAGTGATGACCATGATCTGAATGGCTAACAATATAACATGTAAGAATTATCCTCTTGGCTCCCTCAAGAACTCAAACTCAACAATCTTCGGGAAAGAATACGTAGAAACTACATATTCCAAGGTATAGCTAGTTAACACTCCACTCCACCACCGATCAACAACACGTGTCCAAGTAGATCAAAATCATGCAGCCTCTAATACTCCTCTTGGGTCTAAACAAGAGGTATATAATACTAACTCTTCTTTGATACATATGTTGACAACCATTCATACAACTCTACTAAGAAACAACAAAAGAATGTTTCATAGAGTTCACGATATGGGTAATCCTCTACCCATTTACATGCATCAAAATCAGATCCAATACAAAATATTTGCATAAAATCATCCTCCATGCTTTTAATCCAAGTCTTGATGTTGTCCAAATTCAAGTGTTTTTTCATCACACACCATTCTTAAAAGAGCTTCAAAAGATGTCGTGGCAATGGAACCAAAATGTAGTCATGTTTCCCTACTCCCTTTAGACCCAAAGCACGTCGGCCTATCACCCAACATTAGTTGAGCACTCACCTAAGGTGCACATAGGTGCCAAGCCCCTTTTTTATGTGAGCTATAGCACCACCCAAAAAAAACCACTCGAGACTAAGAACAACTTAGGTTTAGTTAGAAAAAGATACGAAATAGTTTTTTATTTTTATTTTTTTAAAAGTGTTCCCAACAAAATTCCAGTCCGAAACAACAATATTCAAAACATCCTACACAACACTAAGAGGGAGAAAGTCATCCTTAGTGTAGATAGATTATCTTCTTGTGGGGCATGTGGAAGAAATTTCCTCAGTGCAAAAAGAGAGGCACAAAAGAGGGGCGCGGGAGAAAATTTCACTCGAGCGCAATAGACGGGCGTAGAGGCAACTCCTTTTCTTCACAGTGCACAAGATGACTGCAGAAGAGAATTATTTTCTTCATGGGTGCACAAAAAGGGTTCTCAAGGGACTCATTTGGTCACGGGAATGCAAGCCAGGTGCTCAAGAGGTTCATTTTCTCATGGGTGCGCATGACGGGTGCTCAAGAGGCTCTAGCACGCAAGACGGGTGTGCAAGAGAGGCTCGGTGCACAATATACACGCGTAAGAAGAATTGGGTGTTCAAGAAGTTCTAGGCATACAAGAAGTTTTGGGCATGCAAGGCACACACGCAAAACTCTAGGCACGCAAGGCACACGTGCATGAAGCTTCACTTTTTCTGCGAACTTTAGAATGCCATAACATTTGCTAGGGAGCTCATATTTTGCAAACAAGGACTTTGCGGAAAGCTCTCAACTTCCTATTTACACAAAATCTTAATAATTTAATTTGGATAAAGTTTTGAGGGTCAATTTTGAGAAAACTTCTCTATAAGCTTATAAAATGAAAACTAGTAATTTTCAACTTATAAAATTTTGTTCAATTCGACCTCCATCCTTTCTCATCATGCCTAACAAAAATAGAGGGTTGTTCTTAGAGGTATTTAGGATAGATTGCAAGGGTTAATTTGTTTGATTGAGGATCAAATTGAAATTTCCAACTTTTGACAAAAAAGACTAGAAATTTGCCTTTGTTCGATTTGAAAGGTTTCTTAAAGATTTCTTAAGTGTTTTAGTTTGTTTGGGGTCATTTTAATCATACTAAGTTCAATTTAATGTTTCATTTTATTGTTCATTGTTGTAAGGGTCATTCTGTGCATTTTGAATAAAATAATTACCAGTATGAGAAATTTTCTAACAGAGTTCCATAACTTCAAATTCGAATTAATCCAATTGCATTTACCAAACTTAAAAATATGAATTCATTCTAATCCAACACTACAATGTTATTATTTACTTCAAACAAAAGGTAGAAACAATAATGTAATTTCCTTCTCTTTCAACAACGGGTTTTTCAAACATAGAGAGTGCAATAATTCTGATCACACCTTCCAAACAGAGATTTCAAATACATTTCAAAGCAGATTTCAAACAACAGTAACCTCTTTTGTAAAGGTAGAACAACATCTATTCAGTTGGAATGATTTCTTTTACAACTTCTTCATTTACAATGATCAAATACAACTTACAAAGATATAATCTTTCTTTTCTTTCATTCAAAAACAAAGAACAGAGTGCATCACTTTCACATTTAGAATTACAAATTTCATAACCAATATAAAACATCTTTTCATCACAAAATATATTACATTGTCATCCACTTCTAGTGGGAAAAAGGTTTTACAAAAAGAACTCTCACAAGGGACTGTTAAAAACTGTCTTTTTCCTTTGCTCCAGAACAACAACATGAAGATCCTCCATTTATTTCAATTTGATCACAACAAAGGTAGGGGAAAGGAAATGCTCTCCACCCAACCAAGACATCCAATGAAAGGAGAATCCATCCTTCTTCATTGGCCCCCGAGCCCCAACCACAATGCAATAAGAAATGCGACTCAACTCATGGAAACAACAGGCTTCCACATCACAAGGAAATATTTCAACATGCACATTTCATATAAAAACATAGTCAAAAAAAAACATCAGTTTTACAACCACATGAAAGAAATCAAACAAAACTCAAGGCTTCATCATTCAAGCTAAATGAGCAGGAAACTATGGGGGATGCTACTTATGCTTCCCAAAGGGGAAATGGGTATCACCACCGAGAACAAACTGCCAAAATACATGGCATTTCAAATCCCTAACATACCCTTCTGCCTACCCCAAGTACCCCTTATTCCTCCCATTTCTTTATGCCTCCCAACCTCTTATGGCACCCCATAATGAGTAAAGAAATGCAAGCTATTTCTTTTACAAGGTGGAACCCAAATCCCAACTCCCTCCACACTTATACCTCCCCAAAACACTTATGCCTCCCTCAAGAGTACCCCATAGTCTTCTCCTACACCATCCCTAATCCATCTACCCAACATCCCACAAACAATAACAAACATACAAGCATTTACATATTCATAAAAGGGGAAAGAAGAGCATTTCCAAGAGCCAAGCTCTTACCTCTCCATGATGGAGTTTGTTCCAAGTTCAAAATAACAAGCTCCTTCCAATGCAAACAATCCAAATATCAACTCAACACAAGTGTTCAACAATCTTCCCCACTTCTCCTAAAACAAGAGCTCTCCCAAAAACCAAAAGGAAGTCTCCCAAAATGAAGTGATAAAAGTGAAGCAACCCAAAACAAGCTAAGGAATTCCAATAAATAGAAGAGGGAAGAGAAGAGGATGAGGTGGATCCATGTAGGATGCCACATCACACATCCTCAACCCCAACACAAAAGTCAACTTCATTCTCCAATGCATAATCAATAGGTGGGTGAATAATATGAAAGTTTTACTTACACACTCCAATCAAGCCCACACCCCATAAGGACTGAAATTAAAAACATGAAGAAAGTGCAATCAAAACATGCAACTTGACTTACAAAAATGCATAAAGAAGGTCTAAAATTAACTCTCCAACCATAGGTAAGGTTGGTAAATAAATTTAAGAGGTGTGGGACAAGTTTAACTTGTCCCACAAGCCTCCAAAATCAGCCTCCAAGGACAAATTCGAGTTTCCAAGAAGGTGGAGTGTTTCATACTCCAAAACAACTTACATGTCTCTTACACATTGCTTACACATTACTTACAACATTTTAATTCAAGGCCAACAACTCTATTAATTACTTCCTTATGACATATTTTAATTAATTAACTTTTAACAATATGATTACTCACATTAATTAACACACCATTTAATAAATAATGAAAGGGTCAATGCACCACAAAATAAACACATGCAACATTAAACCAAGGAAAAAAATAAATAAAAGAAACATAAAATCCCTTGGTCACATTTGAAGGTGATCCCCCCATGGGAATCCCTAACAACAATCAAACACACACAAACAAATACAATTGCCATGGTGACCTTGTTGAATTCATCTAGAATTCCAAAGTGGTTGGTCTCCAATCCCCGATGTTTGTTGTGATATTTTAAACCTGTAAAATACAAATACCTCCTTTGTCCTCGTGGCCATATCAGAACATCCAAATGAATATAAATATAATTTCAAGATCATCTATATATATGTGAATCACAAAAATCATCAAGACAATCAACAATATCACTTACAATTTCATCCACAACTATATCATCATCAATTTTAATTCAATTCTCATTTTCTAGGTCTAATCAAAATATCCAATTATCACAGGTCGAACAACATCTATAATATAACCCTGTCAAACAGTATATCAACATCAATATATAAAAAAATGTCTCTAATAATCATCATGCATCATATAAGAATCAAAGTCACCAATAATCCATGATCGAACATCTAACATCATACCAAATCAAAACTATAATAATGTCCCTGATATAGTCAACAGTGTCATGATCAGTATCAAAAGGTGTCAAAGGAAAGTGGGCACTACATTGAGCCTTGTAAGAATGTTCACCATTAATGGAGGAAATACATGTAGATGTGGGAATACATGCATTTATCCTAGCAGTAGTAGTAATGCTAGATCTAAACATAGATGTACCACGAAAATAACATAAAAATTATTGACAATACGAAGGAATCAGATCTGAAGCATGATCAAAATGAAGATAACTAGGGTTTGAACCCATAAACACAAATATTTAGAACAACCCTTTATATATTGATTAACAAATGTTTACAAAGAACAAATTACATAAAAAGGTTCAAAGAATGTGATTAGTTACATCATTCTACCATTAGCATCCTACCATTCCCATGGCTCTAATCCATAAACCCTATATTACCCCATAGAACCATTACATATTCTTCACCACGCATACACCATTACATATGCACTCACACTCGACCTCTTTTTCTATATCTAAATGCCTCCTTAAATAGGATAGGATCTCACCTAATCATCATTCTAGAAGAAAGCATGCATGCCAAATGTCATCATATTATGTTATACTCAAGTGTCTAAGTCATGCGGATGCTAACTAGGCATAACAACCTCAACTTTTCAGCTCAGTAACAATAAATATTCCCTGTAATATTCTTTTCCGAGCTTTAAGTCTTCATGTAATAACCTTGTCATCATTACGCCTACCCATAGCTTCACGTGTTTTGTATGCGATACCATTCTTTAACTAAAATGTGTATCCATCGTTAAACCCTTAAAACCTTTCCTTCTTCCACATGCAAACTTATCTCTCCTATTGTGCATTCACTCACATGTTTTTCTCCATAGTTCCTGCTTGCACATGATCATCCTTTATTTTAAGACTTATTCATATTCCACGCTCAACAAACATTGTGGTTTTTTGTTTAGAAGGTATAACGTGTAGAGATAGATACCTAGTGACACTCTTTTAGTTTCAATATTAGGAGGAATTAATGGTTAGATATACACCATATGACACTGTTGTCTCTCAAAAGGATTTTTGGGTTCATTAGATGCCTTGTGACTTCCTTCCCTAGGCAATTAACATATTCAATTCATTTTATGGTTCTAGATAATTATCCAAATTTATTGTAGCCCCCTTAATCCTATAAGTGGTACACATTTAATCCATCTTTCCATATGCTTCAAATAATGGAGCTTATCCATTGGCCATGAAAAAAGGACATTATTTTAATGCTTTTTTCTCTTTCAATTTTCACAAACTCAAATGAAATTTTAGTATATTGTTGAATTTCAATTGTTTATATATGGACATTAACTACACTCTATGTAGTAGGTTTTCATATCTGGGATCTTGAAGTAACCTTTAACAACAAAAATGTCAAAAAAACACTTTAGTAAATGTAATGTGTGTTTTTAGAATCGATATTATTTTCCTTACGTAAAAGAAAAAATTAATTCCTTTTCTTAAAGGTTTCGGGGGTGTGTGGGGGAAATGAGGAACATCAAATTTTAGACACCTAAATTTGGAAAATAGTAAATTTTTATTTTCAATATTGGATTATTTTGTTAGTCATGACTTGTCCATCTATTTTTTATATTTAATGTTATTATCCTAGTCCCATTACAAGATTTTCTCCTTAATTGCACTATTCTGGTCGCTCACGAATAAATTACATTAATAAAAATCATTATGTAACCCAAATTACCGTAGACCTATATTTTTAGCGTTACATTCCTTATCTAGATAGAGCCATTAAACATATAATAACTCATAAAAATGTTTGGTCCAAAATCGCAGATTTTAGCATAACCCCTTAAAAAGTAATTTTAACTATTTAATATCTTTTATGGGTCATCAATTTCTTCATGCGTTGTCCTTAATGAAAAATTTTACCTATATAACCCTTTATGGGCACATTAAACACATTCATTTACTCCCATTACATTTCAAACACTCCTTAAATTCAAACTACTAAAAACACATTGAAATATCTCCTAACTTTCCCTAGAGAAGAGAAAACAAATGAGGAGAAGCCCTTGTAAATTTCTACAATACTCCAAACTAAGTTCTAGAGTGAATCCTCCAAAGAAAAATTGTCCACCAAATCCAATTCAATTTGTAAGAAAGCAATCTATTACAAGCATTATGAATGATCTAATTGTTAAATATAGTTACATCCACATATATATTACATCGAAGGTGTAAAAGTATGTGTAATTTGAAAACATTTCATATTTGTGCCAATTTAAGAAATGTTGCCATTTGAATACTTTTCATATTAGTGCTAATGTAAGAAATGTACAGATTGCACTTCACCCTAAACACTATCCTTTTGTAGGGATTTCAGTCATAGTTAGGGGTTTGGGTATTTTTAGTTTATTATGGAGGGTTTCACACATTTGCAAGACATTGTTTCTGATAGTGAGGCATATCATAAGGAAATAGAATATCATAAAACACTTTCATCTATTTATATGGAATAATCACTTGGCGACAAAAATGCTAAACAATTTTTGATGAATTATTATGGGTTTGAGGGTTTGGTGCCATCAAGGTTTATGCTCACAAAAAAGGAAAAATAATTTGTAGGCAATTTGCAACATGTTCATAAATATTTCACACCTATATCAACATTTAAATAATCTAAATATATAAGTTCACTAAATCTCTGTTGGAGGCACACACACTAGGTTTTCCTCCCATATTCACACCCAGAAAGCTTCGTTATAGCTGAAGCTTTGTTCCATCGCTCATTTAGCGAGGTTTTGCAAAAGAAGATGGAAAACAAAACCATGAGGCCTAGTGAGAGAAACCCAAGTGTAACCTTTGGGTATGAAGTCCTCGAAACAGAGTCATTCTACCAAGATCATGCCCTTATCTAGAGATTCATTGGTCTTTGGCCTAGCCTCCATGTCTTCCATGATTGGATCTCCAAACATTGGACCCCGCTTCGAGGAGGTAGGTTAGACCTCTACCCCGTGCTAAGGGAATTTTTATTGTTGTTTTTGTCTCCATAGATGATAAGGATATAATTGGCAAATGAATTTGGGTATACCAACAAAGGTAACTTATCTTAAAACCATGGTTCCCATCATTAAACCCTCTCACTAAATATTTCTTGTGCAAACCAATCTGCATCAAATTCCCACTTACACTTACAATTTTGGGATCATAGTTTTTGATATCCATAGGAAATACCTTGGGAAACATCATTAACATTGACTCCCAAACCTCTAACTTCACTCATATAACCTATGCAAGAATCCTAGTTGAACTTGATACTTCAAAGAATCTTCTAGGCCACATTGAGCTTAAAGTGCAAAATCGAACTTGGACTCAACCTCTAGACTATGAGGGCTTGCCTTATAGATGTAGGAGATGTTTTTATTTGGGGCATTTGTAGCTAATTGCGAGACGGTAAAATGTTAAAATGAGAATGATAATTAGTGGAGAAATTCCCTCCTAAACATATGGTATTTGAATCTAAGGATATCCCTAATTCAAAATCTGAAGTGGAAGAAATGGTTGAATCGGTACCAAAAACCCCTTTAAGAGAGATCAAAATCATGTAAACACGGGGTTGAGTATTGGTGAAACTCAGAGATTTGGTAACACTAAATCAAAAGTGCATGTAGCAGAAAAGGAGAATGTTCCTACATGTTCTCCTTGCTCAAAAAATACATATCAACCGACCACATATCTTGAAGTTATTATTCCTTTAAAGAAATATCATGATGAGTGGATAATAGTTTTCTAACAAGAAGAAACCTATCCACGTAAAAACGACTCCCACCACGTAGAGACATTTTATCCTTTTTTTTGCCTAGTTGTTCCTCTCCTCCATTTTTTACCACTAAACAACAATTGCATTGTTGTTCTTCTTTGTCTAGAAACTTTTGGGTTGTTTTTGTTTGTTGATTTTAGGTTTCTTACTAGCATATTATCCTTTGCATTTGTTTTGCATTTTCTTTTCTAGCTTCTAGGCCTTTTTTGTTCGGGTGTGGCCCCCACTTGTCAAAAAACCACTTTGGTTGTATTTCCTTATCTAGCTTTTGAGCCCTTCTTTGTTCCACGGGGTATGGTCCCCTTCAAAACCATTTACCAATTGTAAAAAAACTCTCTCATGTTGTATACTATGTTTATTATATGTTCTAATTGATTTATCTTGCAAATTGATATATGCATATATCCCCGTAAACTAAATAAAAATAATTGTTTCTAATTGTAATCTTAAATTTCATTATGTAAAATGAATTAGCCCACTTTCCCCATATTTTTCAAATTTTTTGTTTAAATTAGGATATAACATCTTCGAGAGGTTATATTGTCTCAATTATGCAAACAAACATTCTCTTTTCAAATCTCAAAAGGTATGGTTCATTGGAAGAGATATCATATGCCCCCATACAAATCATTGTTGAGGTGATGTGAATCCAATTGCAAGAGGTTGAAACACCTCCAAAAACACACAAACGGATTTGCAAATAAAATCCAGGATTTTCAAAATAGCTTACTTCTCATTCTGGAATCCACACTGATCTATTACATCATTACCATCCTCCTTTTATTTCATGTCTACTCTAAAAACCCTAAAATGCCAAAAACCCTAAAATGCCAAAAATTACCTACTAGCAAAACAACTCAGATGGACCCCAAATTTTGTGTGCCAAATATGCCTTCATAAATTAGGGCTCACGTGAAATTTGGACTTATTCTAACAAGCACAACAAAAGTTATTAAAGTTCTAAGACCTAGACAAAAGTGAAAAAAACATTACAAGCCAATTTTAGGCCACTAGATGAAGGAATATGGGCCCGAAAACATGCCAAAATGGGCACAACCTTGCAAGCAAAGTTAACCCTAGCATAGTACTAATGTATATCTACCACCCTGTAAAATTTCAGGATGATCCAATGGTTGGATCAAAAGTTATGGTCTCTGCAAGTTATGCTCCCGCATCATGAAGTCATTTGACCATTAATAGGTCTATTGATTCCCACACATTGGACCTCAAAAGAAATTTCACTCTAAAACAAACATGCATTAAAATGAAATTAAAAAATTATTGACACTTAAACATACTATGAATCGTGGGTAGTTACGATTACACTAACAACAATTTTTATAGCATAAAAATTCTCTACTCAAAATAGGTCTTGACATATTGTCAAATATGCAAACTCTATTCCATAACACAACCAAATTCTCTATGAGTGGTGCATTATAGATGTTTATATTTTTAACTTGGTTCTTCCCTTAATAATAAGTGAAGTATAAGGTTATCTTTTCATATTGTCAACCATATATCAATATTATAATTGACAAAGATAATTAGGACAATGAGATAGCTTCTTTGCATGCTACAAAGGGAGTTCAATCTATCCATAACTAGTGCAAACTTAAAATATATAATTTTCTATTAGCTTTTGTAACCCACCTATTATCAACATGTTTCATTTTTTTGTAGTCTTTTTATGCATGTGCAATAAAATGTTTTCCTTAATTCTATTATTAGACAACTATCTCTTTGAAATTGTAAACTCTTTGCATTAATATATTTGATGCAATGCATTTATGATAGGAAACATGTAATGCCCCATTTGGCGGTAAACCCTTTTCGAAGGTTGATTGGGCTAGTAACTTTCCTTGAAGCCATTTCCATCCTGCTCCTATTCGTTGTCGAGCCAAGGACTTTAACCCATCGAAAAGGGTTGATGAGTTCGAACGTTTAGTTTATTATCGCTTGGAGTTCGGTTTTGTTATGAGTTAGGATAGAACCCTTTGTTAGTTGCAGAGAATTAAAAGATCGAGGTTTTTCGACTTGCTTTAGCCCAATGTATAAACTTGTTACTGAGTTACTGTTGGAGATGTTCTTGTGACTCTGGTAAATTTGGATTATATACACTCCTTTTTAAGTATCTGTTGTTGCGTATTTCATTTACATGGGATTATACTTTAAAAATAAAGTACCCAGAAGACGTGGGTGTAGAACGATATATGTATTTATACACTAGTAAATTGAATCCTTAGATTCGAGTGTGTGGCTTTTAACTGATATGTTTTGGTTTGGGAAATAGATGGGACCTTAAGCCGTGCAAGCCTCTTAACTTAGTGTGTTTTTCAATTAGGTTATGTTGAGAATTATATTGTAACCTTTAGCTTGGTCTTACATCGTGAAAGCAAGTAGCTTATAATTTTACAAATCGTAGGATTTGAATGCAATAAACACAGATTTATACCGATGGCTTAATTTCTATTCTGATTAAGGTTTGGAATATAATGATCAATGGGTACTGAAAATTAAACAGATAAAGGAATGGAGGGGTTGCGTGGAATGATGGGGGGGTAGGTGTGTGGCGCAGGTTGGAGGGGACGTGGTTTTAAAGTCAAAATTCTATCTACTTGTGCCTAAGGCCCTACTGTCCCTCACCCCCCCTTCCTGCCATCTAGACCTGGTACGTGGCCATCTCCCACTGGCCTTACCTCTGCCAGCCGCCCCACCTTCTTTAATTCCTTTGATTTGCAAATATCTTGCGTCTGTGCTACCTGCTCTCCTTGACCTGTTCTAGCCGCGTGAGCAGGGAGGAGTGTTTTTGTTGGGATTTGAGATGAATTGCTACAGCGTGTTCTGGATAGTGGATTCATTGATGGTGAAATGAAGGTCTATCGCCCTGATGTTGCGAGGGTGGGTGTGGGTTCTCAAAATCGTGCTGCACAGGCAGTATCAGTGGAGCGTAGAACTGAAATTCTCCTAGGAAAGTGCCGTGAGGAAGTATTTGGCTATATGCAGCAGCTACAGGGTAGAGAAGTAAACTTATCTCAGAAAATCAGTGGCCTCCAGAGAGAGTTAAGTGTGACAGCTGCCGCAGGGCGATCCCAAGGAACCGTTGGTGTTGATCCTGATGTTCTGGTTGCACGCGACCACAGTCGTGATCAGTTGTTGCAAAATCTTGCAGCTGTAGTAGAAGAACGAGATAAAGTTTTAGTTGAGCTGTCTTGCCTTTTCATTTTGGAAAGTCACTTCCAGCCAGGCTGCAGGCACGTTCAGTATAGTGGAAGCCTTCGTGAGCGCCTCCAACAAGCAGGTTGTCCAACTTTGTTGTTATCTGTTCAGCATCGACTACATCCTCAAATTCGGGATTCTCCTTCAAGGTGACAGATCACACCCACGGGCACAGGAGATCTATGCAATGTTGGAGAAAATGTCTTGGGAGATGAAGGTAGCAGGATATTTTTCAGATCCAGAGCATGCACTGAGTTTGTATCTCCAAAATCGATTTGTGACAGTGAGGGTGTTACCAGCAGACCTGATGAAATTTATTTACAAAGATTCTCTATTGAGATCTTACTTGTTGTACGATGTAACTCATGGAAGAGAACCTCATAGAGGCCGATCTGTTTCATATCAGAATATTCATGAAACACAATTTGCTCTGCTATTATATGAGCTTCTTCAACGAGTCACCAAGTTGGCAGGCATAAAGTTTTCTGTTGGAATTATCACACCTTACAAGCTACAGCTATAATGTTTGCACCGAGAGTTTGATGCCCCCAATCTGATGAAGAAAAAGGTTTATTTATCTTTACGGTAGATGCCTTTCCAGAGCCAGGAGCGTGATGTAATCATTATGTCTTGTGTCCGAGCTTCAAATCATGGGGTTGGCTTTGTAGCTGTTTTTCACCGCGTGAATGTGGCGCTAGCACGAGCTCGCAGAGCACTTTGGGTTAAGGGCAAGCAGCGGCATTGAAACAATCATATGCATATGGAGATGGCATTTTAAACCAGGCATGTTAAACCTGCCCTTGCAATCTTCTGCTACCCTTTTATTATGTCATGAATTGAATGTCATTCTATTTTTTTATCTGTTATGGCATTTAGAATGGGCTTCTACTTTTTCCTTGTGAATCGACCCTGATTGAAGGAAAGGAAGGACTGTTGGGAGTTGTTTGTTTTTCATACCCTGATAGCAACTGTGACACCCTGTATACATTCCTTTCTGCCTCGTTTTCTTTTCGAAATAAAAGAGTAACTGTCATGTGATAGCAAAATAATGGTTGAAGTTTTATACTGTGGGTGTTAGATCTTTAACCTGGGTGCTTTCCTGCTTAATTCTTAAAATTCGGGTGACATTTAGAGACAATAGTGAACAATGGCCGTTGAGTTCGATTTCTAAACCAAAGTAGTAGCAGATATAAACTTGAGCCATGAATAACATTAGTGGATATTTGTAGATTTGTCGACTCATGGCCAGTTTTAGGCTAAATGTTTGTTTTTGTCTTGGTAAAAGCTTTTCTTGGGCTGAATCTGTGTGTAGACCTTGCATAGTGAGCATGATGTTTTCTTAGAGGCCTACGTGAGTGGAATATTGACTGCTCAATACAGATCCTGTGACGTGAGTCACTGTATCATAAGATAAAAGAGTTCAATCAAACTCTGTAGTAGCAGATGTTTTCTTTGGAACGACTATGAGGATAGGTCGAGTAGACAGTCGTGAAATGGATGGGTATGCCCAAGCTATTCATATGTTATTTTAGAGACGGAAGAGAAGGCTTAGTTCGTAGGAAGAGTATTTTGCTTTGTATTCCTCCTTCGTTGACTGTAAACCTTGTGATTGGTGACTCGTGTTGGGTCACGGTAGAGGATCTTATGTCGATTCACTTATATTTTCAACAGACTATCCCTTGCTTGTTTAAATTTAAGTATCGAATGAAATGGGTTTCTATTAAATCCATTTTGTAGCTTAGCAAACCTTCAATAATTCAGATAGGGACTTTCTAAGTAAGTGTTGACTGAGGCATGTATGAAAATAGAATGGTTACCTTTCTTCGAATTGGGTTAGACTTGTATGAAAATGGAAAAGGTAGGAATCGACTCAGTTACATATTTTAGTGAGCTAAGTCCTTAACTCTTACAACGATCATACGAGTGGTGGATTACGGGTTTATTACTGTTTATGTGAGGTAAGATAATAACAACCTTTGGTGAAAAGACTACTTCTTGATCCTTGCTTGTGTAATCCAACTATAGTTGTTGAATGTAATTTAGTTGGATAGAATCTAATTTATTTAACTTCTTGAAGAAAAATAATTAGGTTCGGTGAGAATTACTTGGTATTTTGAATCTTCAGATCCAGTTTTTGTGTTGTGAGTATTATATGTATGTTGATTTATTCGGTCGAGTGAAGTTAACTTTAATCTTTGACTGATTTGTGTTCATATATGGTTGGGGCCTATATTCTTCCTAAAACATGGATGTGCGTTAATGCAGTCTTGTTAACAAGCAATTTTGAATATGTTAAGTCATTTGACTGATCTTTATCCTTTTGGTTAATAATAATAGAATGATGTTGGGTGTTAGATTTCAATCACGTAATCCATAGGATTACATGACTGAAATCTTAATACTCTCAGCCTTGTTGTCTTCACCAATAAGGTCTCACCTTGATTATCTTTGGAATATTTCTCTCACTTGAATATTGGGATTCCTCCTTGTTGGCTGGTATAAATCTCTTCATCTTGTGAAATATATTGATTAGTGGTTTTTGATTTGATCCATTCTTGAGTTTAGAATTTTACTTTCATGATATTATAAAATGTTAGCTTACTGTTGCAATGGGTAGTCTTAACATGCTCAGTTCTAGCGAACTGACTCTAGTTAATATTTGTGCAGATGGATTATGTGAGTAGACTAGAAGAAAAGAGTGTAAAAGGTTCATCTGTACAATTTATGAAGTTCCTTGTAAAAATGTCCAATGTGTTGTAAATTGTGTAACATTGCTTGTAAAGAGAGTTTATATGACCTCTTGCCTGGAATTGTTCGGAGAATTACGTGAAGTAGTAGTTTTGTCCTTTTTTGTAATTTGGCTGGTAACTCTTCTTAGTGAGAAATAATATTCAATCTCTTCACTGGCATAAGCATTGTAAAACTTTGATCTTGAGAATTAAGTGTTAATTTAAATCTTTCTAAGACTTTGTATTGATGGGTTATATGTAAGTTTTAATGGGGTGGCTTTTCCTTACAGAAGTTACCTAAAATTTTTATTCAAATAAATCTATTGTAGAGGAGATCCACTTGAGAGCAAACAATGTCTTAAGTAATCAAGAGTGAGACTATCCTTGCAAAGTGAAATTATATCACGTGATATCCCTAGCTAAACTAGTAAACACTACTCTTTTGGTGAACGCTTAAAACAAGCTTAAAGGAAAACAATGGTTAGTTTCTAATAAGATTTAACAAGTAAGAGAAGAAAATTTAGAAACCACTCAATTTATCTCTCAGCCTATTTAAAAGTAAGTAGCTTCCTCTTGATAAGCTCTTTCGGTGAAGCCTAAGTAAGAGCGCTAATAATTACGTATAAAACCTCAAGCTTCAATTAAACCTTAGTAAGAACTAATGATGTCTTAAGGGTGAACTCAATTGACCATCTTCCTTTAACTTTATCCAGGGTACCTTGTAATTTTCTATTAAGTTTGTTGAACGTGAACCGATGTTGTCGTAAGGGCATGAACGAGTTCTAGTAACGTAAGTGTGAATAGATGGCCCTGTGGAATTAAATTACCATCCTTATCAAATAATTATATAAATCAAATAATTGTTATAAAGGAGAAGACTTTAAGTGAACTACTCTACAGTGTATAAGAACATAACTCAGTTGGTAAGATGATTTGTGCGAATCATATATTGAATCCTTCTGAAAACTTAAGTCATGAGTTAAAGGGTGTCTTATCAAAATAAATAACCACCAATCATTTCTGACTGTGGCTTGCCCTAGCTGTGAGAGTGTCTTGTGGTTGGGCTTCTATGTTATTCTGTCAAAAATAAAGAAAAAGTATATTATCCTTTTGGGTGTGAACGTTTCCGTGCTAACCTTGTGGTCATCCCCGTAACAAGTGGTTCCCAGAGTTGGTTGTAACTTTGTGACGACATGTTGTGTCGTGTTTTGTGTCGAAGCAAGTAAAAAAAAAAATATCCTGTCTTTTACTGTGTTGTGTGTGTGTTGATTTTTGGGTCGTTACAAAACATTTGTAATACCTTTTAAGAAAATATGATCTCATTCACATCTATAGAACTCATTTTTATGCTCAATATAATATCTCATGCACATGTAATGCAACAATTGATATAAACATGATACTTCATGTAGTTAATCCTTAAGGAGAAGATATTCGTCTTCTTCTTCTTCGTGTGTGTGTGTGTGTGTGTGTGTGGGTGTACATTTGTGCGCGCGCGTGTGGTTCAATTTAGGTTATCCTTTGTAAGTATTTTATCTTCTTTATCATATAGTAATTGATCCATAAGAAGTCACTTGGTAATAAATGTTCAAAATATATGCAATGATGGGATTTTAAATATTACCCCTTATTGTTTTGATTTAGCAATACAAGTCTACTATTGTAGGGGCCTCTTTATACAAAGTGATACCCCTATTTCTAATAACATACTAGTGCAAAAATTCAAAATTCAAATCACATTTATATGATTGGATGTGGTACTTAAAACCGTAGGTGGCCTCAACCCCCATAATTTCATATAATTTACTCAAATTTTGACTAGAATTATATTTAACCTAAAAATTTAAGCTGGAGGTAATTTATGGATAATAATACATATATATCTACAAACACATATTTTCTTACAAAGTATAATGAATTCAAGAAGATTGTATAAATATTATAGATCAAGAACAAAATGACATTTATCTATACCCACCGTACTTTTCTTTCAAGTGTAACAATGTTAAAGTAGCATGTAATAAAGTTGACATACATGCTCCCAACTCAAAAATGAATTTTTTTCTAGCATCTTGTTTTAACATCTCATATGTCTTTTGCTTGAATTATGCATATTAATCAAACACAATATCTTATTCATCTTCAACATGTCATTTTTTTATCTATGTCTATCTAAAAATCACTATTAATAATTTTAAAATTGATCACGTTATGTAATGAAGTAATATGTACATATGATATCTATGTAACCATGTACATTTTCTTCTAACTATGGCGGAATTAAAAGAGGGTAGAAATTAGAATAATAAATTCTCTTATTGGTTTTCTTATTCTTCTTCAACCAACTAACATCATGGAATTTGATTTTTTTCTTTTGATATGTTGTTTTCATATTCTTAGGGTGTAATGTGTTAGTTGGTTGAACACAATGAACCCCATTTAGGTCCATTTTTTTTACAGAAAAAAAAGTTAATGTTACACATATGGATTATATGGATTTAATAGTATACTTATGTGTGTACACTCAAACATGGTAACTTGTTTAATTGATTCATTTTACGCCATAAGGCGTTTTCAGGAATTTGGCAGTGCTCGTTGATATCCTGCGGTCCAAAAATTTCCACGCAGCGGTCATTATTTCCAAGGCAAGCCGGTTGATGTGTCACGAAGGACTTTGGTTTAGGGTGTTGGACTTCGGAACAGAGTTCATATCCTTAATAAACCAGCTTCCCGTCCATTTGCGTGAAGCAGAGTTGAGGTGAAAGAACAGACTATCAAAAACAAAGTCTGTTTGGTTGATGGAGGATGTGTTCTACACTGGTGTGTTATATAAGGGTTTGCAACTGGCTCTTATAAGTATGGCACCTTCAGGGGCAGTCTTCTATGGTGTTTATGATATATTGAAATCATCCTTTCTTCACTCACCAGAGGGCAAGAAGAGGCATCAGTTTATACAACGAGAAGGAAGAGGAGAATCAAATGCTCTATAACAACTGCAATTACGTCCAATGCGGACTCTATTATATGGTGCCATAACTGGTGCATGTACAGAGGCTGCAAAATACTCATTTGAAGGGAGAGGGCTACCCTCCACTCAATATGCAGTTCAGTCAGCATTGGTCAATACATCACGACCGTCTACATGGACCAATGTTGACTGAGCTACATATTGAGTGGAGGGTAGCCACTGGTCATTAAAAATTGTCCGCAGGCATCTCTAGATGCAAATACGTGCAACGATAATGAATGCATTGACAACTTGAGCTAATATTGTTCAGCAAAGTGGTGTCAGTGCTCTTTATGCTTCAGGTTGTTTCTTATTCCTTTAATTAAGCAAACATTTTTGGATGTTTGGGTTGGTCTAAAAATGTTTGTCACAGACGGGAACAATTTGGTCACTGGATTTTAGACCATTTAATTTGCTTATTGATTTCTTCTTGAGCTTTGATCTTAGCTGATGATATGTTTGTGCTGGTAACTCAGTGTCTATTGTTTATTATATATATATATATTTGGTTATGTTGTTGTCATTATCAGCTCCCCATGATTTTGGCTTGCATGCTTAACGGCCTCTTTTTTGTTCCTTCATTTGTGTGCTTTACTGCCATTTTCCTTTTTGTTAAACTCTGTATCATGTTCTGACAATTATTTGTTCGTGTTTTTCCTTCACTCTTATATTAATTTACTATTTGAACATTGCAGGTGTTGCCTTCTGCCGCTCTTAATTAGTTATTTTATTTATGAATGTATGAAAATTGTTCTCCGAGTTGAGAAATGGTGTTGAGAATCCCAAAGTTGCTAATAAAATCTGTAATGGCCTGGCATTTTACAATACTGTATGCTGTCCAGTCCCATGTCCGACAATAACTATGATGTTTAGGCAGTGGCTGTAGCCAATGTCGAGCCGAATATATTTAATAATATACATTATTTAGTCGTGGATATATTTGGTAATAAATTTCATGCAGAATGAATAAAGATAAAACAATTTAATGTGTTGCGTGCAAGCCATAATCATCCCCTTCACGATAATTTCACGAAGGTTTTTTTCGGTATAAGATATTGACAGGAACACAATAATCTGTATTTACCAGCATTGAGGGGAACCACACGCTCCAACGTCCTACACCATTGGCTTCGATATATTTTTGTAACAGCACATCTTCCTCAGCTGTCCACTTGACTTGCCTCGGTTAACAACTCCAAATGGGGAGCTCGAGTCATGGTTGCAAAATCTTGAACACATACACAAGTAATGTTAGTTTACGGTTGAGGTTCATTAATGGAGAAATGAATCTCAAATTACACTAAAATCCTGCTCAAATACTTGTGAAAAAAAAACGAAAAAACCTTGAGATGCCTATGACTAGATATTACCAGATATTTAATATGAGATTTAAAATAGTGAATGGTGTATTCCTCTAAGATAAAATATATGATCATATGCATCTCTCTTATATTATTGAGAACAATGCAAGTTGTGACTCATCTTATGAATGACAGTTGGAAAGAATAGAGGTGAAACATTAAACTAATCTATTCAATGACGTAACTTAGCAGTAAAATATTAAACTTTAACAATTTAATAATAATTTCCAACCCAAGGAGAGCGATGTTTAGGGCATTCCAATGATGAGTTATATAACTCTATGAAAATATTCGCTTTTGGATGTAGAGTTATAATGTTTTCAAGATATTCAGCATTTAACATAAACATTATAATTTTTTATCTATTAAATTAGTGATATATGACTACATGGAAATTCCTTGTTTATTAAATGAGTGATATAAGAGTAAAGTAGGGCACATAGAATTTCCTCTAATACTATCTCGAAAACTAGGTGAGACTAGGTGTCCTCCCTACGGTGGCTTCGATGCAACTCATTTTACGGCCTATTTGTCCACATTTTTTAACACAATTTGGAGAACTAATTTTAAAATATTTTGATTCAATTTTAGGGTTCCTTTAAACTAAAGTAAATATGCGTATCTTGATTTGGTTTTCTATATCCGATAAACCATATCCAATGCAATCCAATGCTCTGTGGTTACATAGGCGATGTTTGAGTGTGATGTGGATCGAGCTTGTCCTAAGATGGCATTTATGGCTGAAAGGTGTGTCCCATTTGGGTGGCCTCAGCTAACTCTGACACCTTGCAAGAAATGGACAACTCAAAAGATTTTATTGTATATGTGTTGAAATCCCACAGATGTGGAGATAAGGATGACTTTTTTTTATTTTTCTGTTAAATAGTAACCATGTCATTGGCGATTTACAACCTGTCTGGAAATTTAGTAACCACATCTTACTATTTTCACCCAAACAAAATTGTGAACTCGCAGGACAAGTGCAAATCCCTTCCTAACGTAATACTCACCGTCAAATACAAAATTGAAAGTTTGTCCCTGCAATGAAGTTTTTATTTTTTTAGGAGCGATTAATCGATCGTGTTGCCTTTTTGTGAATGCGAAAGAATATTTTTTTGTAAGAGCTTGTAGCATAAGGTAGATTATTGTTGATGGTTCTTTGTAGCTTCACACTCATGGCATTGGTTTTATCCTCATGATTTTTCCATTTGTGATTCATCTCCAAAGGATGCATCCTTTAACAAATTTGAAAGTTAGTTTGCATAGTTGTTTCTATCAACTCGTCCATCATTATCCGTCGGTGGATCCAAAATACTGGTAAATGATTTGGTTTTTGTGTTTCAAGCTCGGTATTTGGGAATCAACCCTTTTGTGACATGCAAATTCGTTTGCATTTTTGCATGTATTTGGTCTCCACATTATATGTGTATGAGATCTGCCTAAGGAAAATTTGTATTTGATTCTTGACTCATCCCACATATTCTAAGGTTTTAGCAATTCATGCAATTCATTTATCACCAATTTGGATTTAAGTTGGATCTTGATTTGGCTTAGAGCTTGCTACAAACTCCATGCACCATTGAAACCTTCACTCCTACCAATCCATTATGTACACACATCAATCACAACCATTCTTCAATTCCCCATCGTCCATGCAAGTTTTGAGGTTTGGTATTTGGGAATCAACCCTTTCTTGACATGGAAATGTTTCATGTATTTGGTCTCCACATTATATGTGTATGAGATCTGTCTAAGGAAACTTTGTATTTGATTCTTGACTCATCCCGTAGATTCTAAGGTTTTGCGATTCACACATTTCATCTATCACCAATTTGGCTTTTAGTTGGATCTTGATTTGGCTTAGAGCTCATTGCAAACTCCATGCACCATTCAAGCCTATGCTCCTACCAATCCATTACGTACACACATCAATCACAACCATTCTTCAATTCCCCCACCGTCCATGCAAGTTTTGAAGTCCATCATGTTTTGTTTTTATATTATTCAAAGTTAAGTATTGTTTTAAACCCATAAAAAGTAAAACAAATGTCCTTAGTTATGTTAAGTATTAGTCAATACAGTCATTAGGTTAGCATAAGAGCTTTTATATGATATTTAATATTTTCCATTTCTTATTTTGTCACCTTTAAGTGCAAATTACACTCACGCACATAATGTCAACTTGATTATCAATGATTTTTCACACTTCATCTATTTCCCAGACTTACTTGAGCTTAGTATTATAAAGGGTGCCTAAAGTGCTCCAAGAAACAAGCATTTCAGTTGGGTTTCAAACTTGAAACTTGTTGGCTTTTTCCACTATTTATTTTGCCTCTTTTAAGTATAAATTGCACTCACAAGAAAAAGGAACATAGATAACCGATATTATTAGGGTCTTACAATTTGACCTGTGGAAAATGTGCGATACATGCATTTCTGTTGGGTCTCAAACATGGAACCTTTTCAAATTTCCCCATTTTTAGTTTGTTCTCTTCAAACGCATATTGCAACGCTGTGAAAAATCCCTGTAAGATATAGATGATACACTAGAACACAATGTCCTCCCCCTCCATCGAATCCTTTCTTAATAATCCCTCATCCTTTCCATCTTTTTCGCTTCCTCATTTTTTCATTCTTCACTCCATCCCCTTCGATGTTTCCATCATACACTTCATGTACGATTTCTAGTGATTTATCTTATTGAGGCTAACATCACTAATAGACATAATTCCCCTCATTGTTTCATTGACTTGGAATCCCTCATCCATATTTTCATATTTATTATCTTTTCCACACTACATGAACATAATAAATTTAAAGACTAGGTAAAAATTGGTAAATAAAATATAAACTTTTAATTATTATTTTATAATCATACATATAATATTTTAGATAGAGAAAAAACATCTAGCTTTCAGATTAGGTAAAAACTATATTAATGAATTGTTGAGACTCAAGATGGAGATTTTTCAACTTATATTCCCACTAACGTAATTTCCATTACCGACAATTTTTTTCTTATCACCGATCTATTCAATGCAAGAATAAATGAAAAGATGAAATCTTTTAAAAGCTCATAAACTGATATTTTGTTTGATTCTATATAGCCCCCTACCCTATTAGGAAATAACTAGAGATGTCGATCTATATATAGATATATACGTTATAGATATCTCAATCTAGGAAATCGGAAAACAAAAATTATGTGAACAGTTTCGATCCAAATATCACCAAATTGACCCCCTCTCCCCTCTATATAGATCTTAGATATATGATATATGTCCTGGTCCCTCTTGGGCTTGGAATGATTCCGTATTAGAACCAAATCTCTCCTCTTCCACACACCATGCATCGTTACCACTCGGCTCGCATAAATCCTATCGATATATGGCATTCATTTATGCCCTCTTGGACACCGTTTCGGTCTCCCGGGAGGCCAAACTATATATATAGATATGCCCTCCCCCTCGACCCTATACGCTTAGATAGAGACAAGGGGGCCTATCTCCCTCTATTCTCTAGAGGGGGTCATCAAAGATGTAGCCATATATAGATATAGATAGGCATTGTTTGATTCAATCTCACCTTGCTCTCTAGAAAGGTAGATGAACCTCAATATATAGGGGGTAGATAGATCTCTCTATAGAGTGGGTGGGGGTATAGAGAGATGGAGATGAGATATAATAGAGACTATCCCATATGGGGCGGGTCACCTTAAGCTATATGGGGGCACGGCCCGTTCTCCCCTATATGGGTAATAGGTGGGCACGTATAGAATTGCTCGCTATCACTAACCCCGTCGGGGAGCATCCATATCTCTCTATCTATCTATCTATCTATCTATCTATCTATCTATCTATATAAATATCTATCTATATATCTATATCCGCCTCTCTCCGCCAAATATATCTCTATCTCGAACTCTGAACTCTAAGCTGGGTGAGAGAGATGACTATACTATACCATATATGATAGATAGAGATATAGGGCCCCCGCTTTATCTTTATGATATCCCACGGATCAAAAGGAAGAAATCTAGGGGATAACACCAGATACGCTGATCCGTCGCACCCCTCTCCCCTAGCATTGCACTCACCGCCTATCTAGATATGCAATAACCCCTATCTAGAACTATCTATGGGGTGGGGGCCGCGAAATCTCTATCCATCTAGCAACACCCAAGGGCTCCACCCCGGGCACCTACCTCCAGTTTCCCCGCCCACCTAAACAGGTATAGGATATGGGGAGGGGCGGTTGGGCCCATCTAGATTATTTTGATATGGGTGGGTAGCACACATGAACTTGACACTGTGTCAAATTAGTGTCTTCTTATTTAAATAAAGATGAGGAAATTTACCTTAAACAGAAAATCTAGAGATTAATTGCATCAAATACCTAAGAATTCATCACAAATTGTTTTAGAAATGTAATATGAAAAATAAAATTAACATTTGTAATTCTAAAAATGATGCCAAAACATCACAATGATTCAAGTGATTTTTTTATCACATAAAAATTTTAACATCAAATTTGGCATCTTTTTATTAGTATATAGATTTAATTCAAAAATATATATATAATGGGAGAGTTTAGAGCCCTTTTTAAGAAAGAGTATTTCTATTCCCATGTAATTTAGTATAGCTAGATGGATAAAATATATAACCGTTTACTAGAAAATTTGTTTAGAGAAATTAATAGACTTATTATTTGTCAATATTTTGTGTAAAAATGTGGAGATGCACTGATATATAATCAATTTTTAGAAAAATTGCTCCAAAAAAGTGATAGAGTTATTATTAGTCATTATTGTGTGTGGAAAAATTGAGATAAAGTTTTTAGGATATCTCTATATTGTAGTTAGATGGATGCAATATAGAACAATTTAGTAGAAAAAAATGAAAACTAATGGAGTAATTATTAGTTAATATTGTATGTGAAATATTCAAGATTATATATATTTTGGATATCTCGTGTTTTAAATAGATGTATTTAAGATATATGTATTACCATAACCCTTTTAAATGATAAATTATAGCATTAAAATATGATACTATTTAATTATTATGATTAAATGAGCAATATTATTAGGGTAAATATAGTAAGAACTTAGTTACTCTTTGGAATTTGTAAATTAAGGGGTATAAGTTTTGATGCATTTATTGCGGATGACATACATAGTCACAATAACATCCACAAATGCTTGTAAGAGGCTAATAGGCACATCTAAAGGTATATTGAAAGGAACATATTTCAAATATTTGCAAATATATGCATTGAAAATGAGTAAATAATTGAAGAAATTGATAATCTAAACATATAAAAGATGAAAAATATTTTAGAAAGAAATGCAAGGTAGAAAGTTAATGATTGTTGATTTTTTCACACATATAGTAGAGTTTGTATTAGAAAGAAATGAAGATATGAAACATTGAAATGCAACATTAAGTGAATAGCAATAGCTATTCTAGATTTGTTGTTACAATTGATTCTCTCAAGTCGATTACTTCTTCTCATGTCTTCTCTATGCCAACTACCAGATGAAAGAAAACACACACACACACACACACACACACACACACACACACACACACACTTACACTTCTTTCATGAGTGTAAAACAAAAATAAGATAGATAAAAACATAACAAAAACAATAAGTAGCCTTAATACATGTATTAAAATATGAATTTGATACTTCCATCTACCTCTACATAGTGACGAATAATAGCAAATATTTTATTCATATATGTTTTCTAATCCAAAGGGGAACTTAGAAGAGCAAACAAAATTAAGCGATACATATTTAACACCTTTGTTTATTGTTAATTTTTGTTGATAAATAATAATCAATAGAATATTTTGTTGTATTCGCAACCCATCTAATATTTACAAAAGTGCGGACAATTTTAGCTTCAAGCAAAGGTATTTTTAAGGGAAACAATATTCTCTATTGTAAATTTTCAACCATAAAACCACACAAGGGAATGTGTTATACAAGTATGGTTTATGTATATGTTTTTGAAAACGTGTTTGTAGAATCCACATTCCAAGATACCTAAAAACATGGACATTTAACAATCAACATTATTAATAACTTTATTCAAATGAACATAAAAATAAAAAATGAATAATAAAATAAGAAATATGAAAGAACATTATTAGTTAAGGGATTGTATTGATAAAGAAATTTGCTCAACTATCCATCAAAATGTAAATTCTTTCAAATTTTGGTGTAATGAATATTTCTCAATTTTCATTATTGAGTTCAAGGAGTTGATTACTCATGCATCTTAATTATAGAATTACTTGTCCTCCATTTAAAATTTGAAAAGAGTTAATATAAATATTTACCAATCATCAAAGTAGTTTCTTACAAATTTGTTGCAAGACAAACCTGAAAATTCAAACCCGCAACAACCCTTAAGCCATGGACCCCTTGCACTCTATAACTTTGTTCAATTACACAAACGACGTGACACCCTCCATGAAAATACCAAGTTGTAAGAAGACCATTGTATTAAAAAATAGTTACAGTTTTATTGTCTAATATTATGGCATAAATATTATTTGTGTTTGATACCACGGTTCGAAGAATATTTTTATGGGAGAACTTTAAATTTTCCCAAGTAAATTTGATTGAAAAGATTGAGAATTGTTCAATTGTCGAAAAACACTGAATAACGTTTTACATTGGAATTAAGTTGGTATATATGCTAATTGTGGAAGTGCGATGATTTGCGGAAGTCGGTATATATCCCTTTCAGAGACGTTTCTGTTGTTTAATCAGATGCAACCAAATGATGGGAACCCAGTTCATTTGTGGAATAGACTATACATGCCATGTGTTTCACTAACTATTACAAAAAAATTGTCATCTGATAAAAGAAAAGGATGGAAAAATGTTTCGAGATTGTTTGTGTCAGCAATATTGAAATATTGCTGACACAAACAATGACGAACCTGATGGGTGCCTTGTTGGGTATGCATATCCGTGATTGTATGCGTTGTTGGGTTTGAGTGTAATGTTTTACATTGGAATTAAGTTGTAAATGGTAATTGTGGGAGTGTAATGATTTCCAGATATAATGTCCATTTCTTGAGATGCCACAGAGTCTTTGCTGATGTTTAATCATATGCAACAAAATGATATGGAACCCAGTTCATTTGCAGAATCTCCCAAACCATATAAAGTGGATTAGAATAAAATATGGTCTTCGTGGAATAAAATGATTCTGCTTTTAATTTGTGTATCTTCGGGATGGAAAAATGAGTGAAGCCTTGAAACTATCTAATCAGATGCAACTGAGTGACGTTAACCTTGATTAAGTTACTGTTGTTGATGTTGGGGATCTGAAATAAGCTAAATGGATTCATGATTGCATCGATAGTACTTAATGTAAATGGATTCATGATTACATTATATTTCGCATTTCTTCAAAAAGGCGACGGCGTTCACAACTAAGTATTTTATTAAAAAGGATTTATGTTGCGGGATTTTTATTTTTATTTTTGGGATATGTATTTAAAAATGAGGAAGTATGGCCAATGCACGTTAGTTGTTTAACAAAATGACATGTTACAAATGTAGTTTTGTGTAATGTCATGGTTATGAGATGTGAGATGACAGTCTTCCTTGGATTAGCTATTTCAAATATAATTAGGAATTCGATGTGAAATGTGTGATGGAAACGTCGAAAGAGATGTGTCAAAGAACTTAAATTTGAGGCAAAAAAGCATCATAAGAACGGCGATGAAAAAACTTGAGATATCTCGATCAAAAAGGTGTGGTCCATGAAAACTTCCAAACGAAACTTGGATATCGTTTGAATCTTGAATTATACATATGTTAGATGTGGAAACTTTGCATTTAGGATTACTCATGTCATTGATTTCATGCACATGTATGATTACCGTTTCTCTTTAGTCCATAGAGTATTACTCATACACAATCCTGATGACACCATCCATAAATGATCATAGGCTGTAAACCACAACCTTTCAATCGCCTTTTGCATCTCAATTACAGACTATTGCGACTCCCATTTGGAAATGCTTGGTAATGTAATTAACGGAGGAGGAATTGGAAAAAGAGGGAAACAAAATGTGTATGCAAGTCCTCATTTGATCATGTAGCTCATCCAAGCTTGTAAATAGCCAACATTTCATACAAAAACATGGACAGTAGAAATGCAAGAAGATAGAAGCGGTCACAATTTGGTTGATTTGGAGAGAAGAATGAAATAATAAGTCCTAAAGAAAAATAGAAGTTATAGTGAAAATTGCTTATTACGTAATATAATAAGAAAAATAGTGACACCTGCTTTATATCCATCAACTAAAAATTTACAACGATTTAGACTTTGTGTACTTAAAAATCGTGGTCTATAATGATTTCTATAGGACTTTTAAATCTAAAAAATATTTTCACAACATTTGCGAAACAGTTTGGTAACATTTTTTATGTGGTGACATTTCTACAAATCCAAAGTGCCACCACGATGAACTCGATATATTCAATCAAAAGGAAATTATTGTCGGTAACCCAAACTCCGAGAATGAGGCTTGCATATTTTGAGCAATAAGGAGATCCACCCATACTAATTAGCTGCACTGACTTGATGTGGATGCACCCCTATCTGTTGTGGGCATAAACAAGATGGCGAAACATAAAATGGCCAAGCATGTTGGGAAGGAAAGGATAGAATTCAATTTATTTATTTTATGAAAATTTTGTTTTACACATAAGAGGTGGATTTTACACGTTACATGTGGATTTGATGATGATGCAAAAGGTGATGTGAAATTTTTGATTGTCGGTAATTTTTAACCCGTGAAAACGCCTTTCGATGTAATTATTCTAGTTTAGATATTATGGGAGCAAGGTTAATTTTTGCCAGTTTTAAAACAAAAAATGGATATGGATTACTATCACAAGTACTTTTACATTTCTATTCATAATGATGTAGTTGTAGGATACAGAAAGGAGAGAAGAATGTGGAGTGAAGTACTCTACACACACTTATTTTATTATGAAGAAGTGTGTATAATATATAGGAGAAATAATCAACTACATTCCCCTAAACTGAAGGAGGAAGATTTGGATGAAGGAGAGAGAATAATGGAATACACCTAGAAGGAGAAAATAAAGGGATAAAATAGAACATTCTCTCCTAAAAATATAGACTATTCAACGTATGCTAACATTCCCCCCTTATTACATTATTCTTGCAAATGTGACCCCTGAAAAATTCAAATTTCACTTTGCCAAGAGATTTAGTGAGAATGTCGGCAACTTGTGCTTCAGTAGGACAGTACTAGAGTTGAATTTTATGGTTCAAGACGTGCTCTTGAATGAAATGGAAGTCAATTTCAATATGCTTTGTTCGTTCATGAAAGACTAGATTCTGCACGAGCTTCAACACACTCTGATTATCACAATAGAGAATAGGTGACTATTTTTCAGGAATTCCCAGGTCATCCAAAATGTGACGTATCCATATCACTTCACACACAACTCCTCGTGTGGCGTGATATTCTGCCTCTGTGGATGAGATAGAAATAACATTCTGCTTCTTGCTTATCCACAAGATAGGTCCAGATCCGAGATGAAATATGTATCCTGTAGTTGACTTCCTGTCATCAACAGATCTAGCGTGGTCGAGTCGATGTATCCCTGTAAGAAGAATTGATCATTCTTCTTATATTCCAGACCATAATTAGTTGTTCCTCAGACATATCTCAAAACATGCTTTGTTGCATTCCAGTGACATTTCTTTGGCTCCTGCATGAACCTAGAAAGATAGCTGACAACATAACAGAGATCTGGTCTGGTATATGTCAAATAGATGAGCCCTTCAACAAATTACCTGTAGAGAGTAACATCTACTTGAGGTGAGTCCTGGAATCTTGAAAGTTACAAGAATTTTTCCATGGGAGTGGATATAGGTTTACAGTCAGACATTCTATACTTTTCCAAGAGTGTCTTGGCGTACTTTGTCTAGGAGGCAAAAATGTGATGCTCCTTTTTCCATATCTCCAAGCCAAGACAGTAATGTGGTAGCCCCAAATCTGTCATGTCAAAGGTTCTTTTGAGATCATTCTTTATAATATCAACTTGATCTTCTGAACTGCCGGTGATCACAAGATCATTTACATATACAACTAGAATGACAATTTCTTTGCCTACCTTCTTTATAGACAAATTCAAATCTGAGGGGCTATAAGTGAACCCATGCTGCGCAAAAGGTGATCATTGATCTTGATATACCATGCCACAGGAGCTTGTTTGATCGTAAAGTGATTTGATGAGACGACATACCTTCTTAGGCTGCTCTTCATCAACAAATCCTTGAGGTTGGGTCATGTATAAGATCACCATTTGAAACACTTTATCCTACTAAAGTCTCCATCCTTTTTGTGCTGCAAGTGCGCAAACTACTCTGATGGTCTTCATCTTCGCAGTGGGTGCAAAGGTTTCTTCATAGTCGATGCCTTCTTTCTAAGCATATCCTTTTGCTACAAGTCATGCTTTATGTTTGTCGATGGATCCATCTGCCTTATATTTTGTCTTGAAAACCCATTTGCAGCCTATGGGTTTCTTTCTGTAGGTAGATCGACAAGTTCCCATGTCTGATTTTTCATGAGCGAGTCATATTCTATATCCATGGCTTCCTTCCACTGAGTTTGACTGAGTGCTTCACTGAACATTATCTGGCTTGGATCTATTCATCAATGAACTCATGAGTGCAAAGTTTACCTCATTTCTTGTTTGACTCCTTGTTTTGATTCCGGATGATGTATCTGGGAGTTGTTGCAAATGTGATTCCTTGATAGTGCTTTGTAACCACTTCGGATGAGAACTTGGCTGCTTTTGAGAAGAAGCCTGTGTTGTTACTGTGTGGATTGATGTGGAGTCACATTCTCTAGTTCTCCAAGGTCAACAAATAGTTCTCCTGATAGCATTTCTTTTCTCTGAGTAGTCTCCTTTGGCTCATCATCTGATTTAAAGACTAATCAGTGAGATGTGGTTGGAAGTGGATCTTCTGTTGATACTATTGAGTCAAAGGATGACTCGTCACAAACCACATCCCGACTCTCATATTTTCTTTGTCTCAGGATCCATGAGACGATATGCCTTCGAGGTAGTACTATAGCCAAGAAGGATACACGGGAGTGTTTTTGGCTCTACCTTCTTTCTCTTATGAGATGGGACATGCATGTATCGTTGTGCAACCAAATACTCGCAAATGAGAAATTGATGGATTTCTAAAACTCCATACCTCTTCTGGCATCTTGTTCTGTAGAATCTTTGTCGGTGCCTTGTTGAGAAGATATACAACCATTTATACTGCTTTAGCCCAATAGCGTTCTCCTAGCTTTACAGTTGATAGCATGCAGCGAGCCATCTCCATCACTGTGTGATTGCGATGATCAACAATGCCATTTTGTTGGGGCATGTAGGGAGCAGTCAGGTGCTGCTTAATGTTGTGTTGGTTCAGGAAGGCCAAGAACTTATTTGATGTGAATTCCCCCCCTCGATCTGAGTGAAGTAGAAGAAGTGGTTGTCCAGACTCTTTGAAAACATGATGATAGAATTTCTACAAGTGTTGAAGAGCCTCACTTTTCTTCTTTAGGAAATATACCCACATCTTGTGAGAGTGGTCATCCACGAATAATTGAAAGTACTTGTATCCTAAAAATGAAGCAGGTAATGGGCCATTCAGATCGGTATGAACTACCTCCGAAACTTCTTGGCATGGAAGGTACTCACTTGAAACGGATCTCTGTGTTGTTTTCCTGCAAGATAACCTAGGGCAAATAGGCAAGGAATTGGACAATTTGGGTAGTCCACGGACCATTACTTTTGAACTCATTTGGTGCAATGAACTGACTGACAAGTGTCCATATCTAAAATGCCATAGGGTAGTTGATTCTATTGTTGAATCAGATAAAGCTACTACAGAAGATGAAACAATATCTAAAGAAAATAACTTATCTTTTACAAAATATTTAGCAAGAACCGTACCTTGTCGGGAGATTAAGCATGATTTAATGCCATTTTGCACAATAAATTCTACCTTAAGGTGATGATTCAAGAGTTGAGTAATTGACAAGAGGTTGATAGTCAAGCTAGGAACATATAGTACCTTTGTAAGTGTACATTTTTGTGGTCCTAGAGGAATGGTGACATTCCCTATTCCTTCTACAATGTACTCTTTGTCATCCTGCTATCCGAACTCGATCTCCAATTGGTTCTTCATGTAGTGAATCAAATAGCTTCTTGTCACCTGACATATGCTTGCTTGCACCAGAGTCTATCAACCAGAATTTCTTCGTGGGCTAAGAAGTTTGAGAGATGAGTACAAGATTCTTACTACAATGGGCTCCTTTTGATGTCTCCTCATCAGAGTCATCATCTTCTTGTTGGGCTACGAGATGTCCCTTGTGCTTTCTCCAGTGGGGACGTCATTTGGAATTTTGAAAATCTTCATGCCCGGATGTGCTTGTATGGCTTGAAGACCCTTGTTTCAAGCTATTGTGCCAGTAGTGATCAGTGTCGTGAGTATTGGTTCTACAAATGTGACACCATCTCTTTGAATTTTGATCTTTCTGTTGTTGTTTGGGTTGCACTGGATTTGGCTTCTCTGGGGGACCTTTCGATTCTTCTGGCCATGGTAAGGCTTTGAGAACAAGGCTTTATCCTGAGACTCCTCATGCGATGAAGTGATGGCCTCTTCTTCTGCTAGAAAATTCACAAGCTCTTCGAATGTCACTGTTTGTTTAGACACATTCAGTGTCGTAACGAACACTCAAAATTGAGAAGGGAGTGCTCTCAAGGTGATTACGATGAGAAGTTTATCGTCCACCATTTCACCAAGTGCTAATAACTCTGATCTAGCTCAGCCACGCGATGCAAGAATTCCTCCACTTTCTCGTCTGTCCCCATAGAGAGGGTGTGTAGCTTTGACTGAAGATGAAGTATCTTCGTTTGATTTTTCGCTTCATAAATGGTTACCAACTTGTCCCAAGCCTCCTTGGGTTTCTCCACATTCCTAACATGCGGTTTCACATCATCACTGATATTGAGCATTATCAGCATCAAGGCTTTAGCACTAGCCATTTCATATTTTATTAATTCATTGGGGGCTGTGGAGAGGCACAGACCCTGTGATAATTCCCCATAATCCTTCAAACTAAAGGATTGTCTTCATTTTTGTCTTCCAGGCCACAAAATTGGACCCTTTGAGCAACTAAGCATTGGCATAAGTAACTTTGGAGCAGACATCGTAATAAAAAATATATTTATTTATTTGAAGAGTTATTACAATTTTGACTCACTGATGAGAATTACTTGCTCGTAGATGCTCGCGATATTCACGTGCTGTGAGATGGTGACGCTTTGTAGGGTGTTCTTCTTCATCATCATAGTTAGCGTCATACCCAACTTCTAATTCTTCCCATACTCGCTTTGCTTGGCAAGCTGACGTTGAAAAGAAAGTATTCAAGAAGTCCTTCTCGAACTAGCTTGTCAAATGCAAGATTGCGGTATTCGAAGCTCGTTCAGCAAAGAAAAGTAGAACCCGAGCTCTCAAGAGCTTCTTCACGGTGTTCTCTGGCTGGTGAGTTGATATTCCGGCTTTCAGCTGTGGCAACCGTGTTATTGACACTCTTAATCGAGTTGTCTACACTCGACATTCGGTGTAGTATTTGTAGTATCTCCAAGTTTCTTCTCCTCGTGTAGTTCTACCTCTTCACGTAGGTAGTTGGTCTTTTCCTCCACGTAGCAGCAAGTGAAAAACTCCAAACTTCATGTTATTTGGATGCAAGTCTTCACGCAATTACATGCAGGCTGCTCCTCTAAAACACCGTGTGTCCTCCAATGCAAATTGTAAAGCTTCAGTTCATTCTCTTACCACTTGTCTCCACATAGACATGGCTTATTTATTGACACATGTGACTGGTCTATGCATACACACCCTCACATAGAATATTCAGGATGTTGTTGATAGGCTTAAATGTGTAGGATCCTTTTGAATATTTGTAGCAAGATGACTTATACAGGGGTCACAGTTGCACTAGGTAGATATAGATGCCAAGATGAAACTCAGATTAATTGCATGCAGGTCACTCTGACTCCTCTACACAGGTTCCATGCAACCTCTATTTTTTTAAATTACTATTTGCGTTGAAATTTTCCTTGCTCTAAACTAACCTTCTACGTTGAAAATGCAGGAGCTTTGCTAGCTGCACATGGAGTCAATCTCCACGTAGGTATCACTCCATGCTGCAAAGGATTCTATTCCATGTAGATTCTACCACTTCTTCTACACAATGCCAAACAACCACGCAGCTCCCTAGTGGATTCTCCCATGCAAACAACTAAAATTTCCACCCACATGTTAAAAAAAACATTCACACATGTATATATTTTTCACGCAGAAATTAACAGCTGAAGAAAGCTCCTTTTCACGCAAGTGAGAAAATGAAATCTACCTTTCCATGCAGCATTATCAAAATTCCACCACGCATCAACAAAATTCTTGTCTTTTTCACACAAAGCAGAGTCCATGCAAGTTTCCACGTTGATGTCCAAGCAGCAGTGGTGGATAGATCTGCTTTTCGGTCAGAAAACAAGAAAAAAATGTGCGCAGGAAAGAAAAGCAATTTTAAAATGATAGATATTATTTTTAGTGCAGAAAACAAGAAAAAACATGTGCAGGAAAGAACAACAATTTTAAAATGTCCACGTTTTAAAAACAAAACATTTTCCTCCAAAAACATTTTTTTTCCTTTCTTTCCACGCACAGCTCTCTAGCTTGTGGAACTTATCCTTCCTCCACTCAGGCTCCTTGCAAATTGAAGATTACTTCCATGCAGATAGAGATAAAAATTCTCTGATACCAAACTGTAGGATACAAAAAGGAGAGAAGAATGTGGAGTGAAGTACTCTACACACACTTATTTTATTATGAAGAAGTGCGTACAATATATAGGAGAAATAATCAACTACATTCCCCTAAACTAAAGGAGGAAGATTTGGATGAAGGAGAGAGAATAATGGAATACACCTAGAAGGAGAAAATAAAGGGATAAAATAGAACATTCTCTCCTAAAAATATAGACTATTCAATGTATGCTAACAGTAGCTACAACATGTGAATACAAGGTCAAAGTTGTTTACCTTAATTTTATGGATCTAAAATTATGTGTCTTCAAGACGTGTAACTTCTTTCATGGGAAAAAAATTGAGGTGTAATGCCTTAAAAATTATAGCCACTTTTAATATCAATCTAGTTTTTAATGATGCGGCGTATTTGGGACATTGTACATTGGAAAAGGTATCAAAATAAGTAATTAAGAAAATAAAAGATAGAATATACAATAGTATATTCAATAATCATATTTAAACTCACGTATTGAAAAATGTGAATAAATCAAGTATTTTCATAGTAAATATATGTATTTTTATAATGTATTTGTATCACAAAAATTTGTCATGCTCCTAGAAAATAGAAAAATTCAAACAAAACATCTCCAATATACCAAACATTGACACCTACAAACGACATTACAAGAAGCATAGAAACTTATGTCATATGTTAGTGGATTAAATATATTCTTATATACAATTAAGGTAATAACATACTAGACATCGAAATGATAACCAAATAGTTTTTTTTTCATTCTTAGAGGTTTGTAGAAGAAATTAAAGATAATTTTAAAAACAATATTGAGGCTAGTACATACATGTCCATCTTCATATGTAAACATGTTCCTTATCAAGAAATCTAGTGCATAGACAATACCACAATTAGTGGTACATCGGGAGAAAGAAGAAATAATAAATCTTGTCGAGAATGCTCGAAAAAATATTTTTGAAGCCCATGTGTCATGTACCTAGTGTAATCACATTAAAATATGATGCATATATTTCGTGCGTAATTTATTTTTTTTGTGATTCTTTCATTTTGAAGATAGGGTGATAACTTTGCTAGGAATCCACACTACCAAAGAGAACTCAAAGGTGAATATTGTATATACTAAACCCCAATCCAAAATAAAATTAAACAAAGTGATGCCTCACTTTTTATATTGTAGGTTATATGTTACTCACGAAAATTCCCACAAAAACAAATTTATCATAAGAATCACTTATAGTTTCATCAAATCTGCATGATAGTTGTAAATTTCTACATTCTAGATGGTGTTCTTCAAGTTTAGTTTTGCTCTATATTATTGCTCTCTAAACATGTTTTCTTCTTTTAGATATTTATATCCATCCATTCAAAAATGGTTCTAAAAACTAAAATGATATATAATAATCACCATTTATTTAAATTCAATGAAAACACCGTGTCATGATTGGTCATGTCAAGATTGCCAAAGAGAAACCTTGTAACATATCAAAGTGGTAATCCACCTAATGTTTTAGGAAAGTCTTCTACACTAATGTGGAGCATTTTTTACCCTAAGTAGTCTTCATAAAATGTTGTGGAATAAATCTTGAGAAAATGTGACCCTTTGTTTGCAAATAAATACATTTCATGCCTTTCTTCAATTATCTTTAATACATGTATACATTACTTGACATTTTTGGTCACCTGATATTAGCTATTTGCTAACAACCATATTAAATTGCAAACCCATCTTTCCTCTTCTAGACAAGGACAAGATCTGAAAATCAAACTCTTTGCAAAGAGTGGGATAGATTTTGCGATCACATATGTATGTTTGGATTTATCTATGCATGATTGATTATTTTACTCACACTTTCCTCGTCTAATAAAATTTTGACAGATTGGCATAATTTCTAGAATTGTAGTAGGAAAATTTTATTTAGGCCCATGATTGACCTTAATTTTTATTTATTTAGTGTGATAACATCATATCCTATGACTATGTGTAACAACCTGAAATTTAACACACAATTTAAAAGGATTTTTTTTTAATCCAATAGACCTTCCTCTGCATATATAATTCAAGTAGCTAGTTAAGCTAATTAATGCAGCAAGTCTTATTATCTTAACAACAAACAGACATTCCCCTGCATAATTAAATCAAATAACTAGCTAAGGCTAGCTTATGTAACATGTCATAATTAATAAATCCATCCTATAACATTGTGATAAACCTTGTGCAGTTGTAAGGGTTAATATATCCTTGATCTCCACAATCACCCTTAACATTCGTTAGAATGTTCATACTTAGTCACGCTTTTTTTAACCACTATGTGGAAGTGAGAACATGTGACTGATCCTCTAGTGTTTACCTAGAGTTTCACTTAGTAAACTCTATCTGGCATCCTACACTTTGGGATTAGAGGAATCATGGTGATTAGATAATATACCAAGAAAGCAAATTACTTTGGCCAAAGTTTTTATTTGTACTATGTACGCTTAGAATAGACACTTGCACATAACATCTAAACTTGTCTTCCCATCACCTCGAAACGTCTCATCACGGTTGTCTAGATCCAATAATATTAATCCAATGAATTAATGAATCTTATTTCAAGCATTTAATTACCTTGAATAGAAGTATAATGTCACAAAGTGATTATCACCTCATTTCCCCCTTTCATACATTCTAGCATTTTGAAAAAATAAAAAGTATTAAAAAATTAGTCGGGATTCCGATAGGTCCTACTAAATTAAATCAATCACAAAGCAAGCTCAACTTGTTTTTAACCTCCTAGTTAAAGCATTATTGACATCTTTAGGAATGCACCTTTCACCTTTATTTATTCCGTGCTAGGTAATCTTTGCTCAAGTTGTACCTCTTACTTTGTAAGGTAATTAGCTAGAAGATATTAAGTTTACTGTTCTTTATGTTCTAGAGCTCTTTCCTTCAACATTGAAATTGTCTTTTAACTATAATGGTCAAGATGTGTGCCCCCTTATTTATTATTCCCAAAATTTAATTGAGGTAGATTTATATCTTGGCATGATTATTAATAGCAAAGATCATAGCCATTATTAAGTATAGACTAGATTAATATTGCTCCTTGTTTGAGGCTAATTCCCTAGCTTGATTAGACCTTCATACCCTTAGCATATATTATAGAACCAATAAATTTGTAGTTATGGAATGCACTATTAAAGTTCATATCTTGATTACATTCTCTTGAAGTTTACTTCTGTTATGAGATTTAGGAAAACATCAAGACATTTACTCATATTATCCATTCATACTTAAGAGACAAGAATAATATATTTGCAAGTTAGACCATTTAGAAACAACCTTTAAACTCATTTTTGAACCATATGTTTTGACTTGATTTATGTTGATATGGAAGTAGATTTATACACTTTCTTATAGCACATCTTTGTATCTTAATTCATCTAGATTGATTCATTAAATGTAGGTTTTAATAACCATAGATTCTTTGAAGGGATTCGTTTAATCACGTCAAGGTCATCCCATCATATCGCATTAGATCATAACTGTAATGGTATAAATTTATAGAGAACTTTCTTAATAAATAACTCCATTTTTAGTTCATAACTATTACTCATTAGAGGCACAAAATATAAAATAGAAAGTCTCCTTATCTTGACATAATAATCGTTTTGTTTGCTAGCCACTCATGGGCATAAATAATACATTCATAATTCTGCCATGAATTTTGTACAAATCCATTCCTCACTTTATTAATTTACCTAACATCTTATGTCCACAAGAAAAATTACAAGAATGCTTTGCCAAGGCAATTAAATATACCAAGTAGTACATTTACAAGATAGAACTTGCCAAGGAAAGTACATATATCCAAGATCCTTATTACAACAATCATTCAATGCAAACTTCCTCGAGTCGAAGTGAGACGATCCAACCAACCTTATTTAACCTGTGACATTGTAAGTTTGAGGGGTGTCAGTTCAATGAACTAGCAAGAGTAATCCTTCTTGCTACTCTAAGTTTTGACTCTTAATTAAGATTGGTCGAAGAAACTAGCTCAACCACCTCTGATAGCTATACTTCCGCTTAATTGTTAGGGAAGGGAATTCCTCCATCAATCAAAAACTTGTGAGAGAAGAGACACAGAAATAAAATCTATTTTGTATCCAACAATATTTCAGTTTAATTTCTCATAACATAAAATATTTTCACCAAAAATGGCTATGTATATGTTTAGGAAAAATTCACGAAGTTTCCCCTTGTAATATTCACTTTTAAAATTCTTCAACAATCAAATTTAAACATACATAAACACAAATGCAAAGTATATGCTTAAAATAAAAGGTGTGGATCATGTTATCCAATCCTCCAAGATGGAAAATCTCGTGATATATATAAAAAGAGAAACAAAATTTATCTACATAAAGGAAGTTTAGGTATTTCGCTGAATTTATTGGCATAAATTTTACCTTTGTAGCATGCTTATTTTATAACTATTTGCCCCAGACAAAAAATTTACCAACTTGACTGACTTATTGATAAGAATTTCATAACAAAAATATCCACATTAATATATTTAATTCTAGCAGTATAAAATCATTCCCAAATCGATTTTATACAAGCCATCACATTTTTTTGCAAAGATCTAACAAAACCGAACACCCAACTTGATATTTCCATTACCAACAATTTATTTTCTTGTCCAAATCAATTCCACACAAAGCCATCACAATTTTTTTACAAATATCTAACAAAAACAAACATCAACTTGATATTCTCATTATTAGCAATTTATTTTATTTCCCTTATTAATTCCACACAAAGCCATCACATTTTTTTGCAAAGATCTAATAAAAACGAACACCTAACTTGATATTTTCATTACTAGCAATTTATTTTCTTGCCCAAATCAATTCCACACAAAGCCATCACATTTTTGCAAAGATCTAACAAAAACAAACATGGAGAGGTTGAGAGAACTAATTAATCAAAAATTAAAAAAGGTGGAGCAAGGAAGAAAACCCTTTCCTAAAAATCAATTTTCTTTTGTTTAATTTGCCTCTAAACTAGTTGAAACCCTAGCCTATTTGTTCTCGGTGCTTAGGCTCCATCTTCTCCAAACCTATCACACTTCCACAATGCAAACTTAAATTGAAACAAAAAGGCTCTATATAAAAAGTCTTCCATTCACATATTATAGTGACTCTGCAAAATCTTAGCAGAGTGACTCCAAGATGGGAGCTCTCTCTCTCTCTGTCTCTCAAGTCGAATTCAAAATAAAACTCAATAATCACTTCTTTTCCCCAAAATCCCTCAAAAAAACCTAAGTTGCATTTTACTTCCAATAAAGAAATTGCATATTCAAACAATAATTCCCTTTTTTCCCTCTTTCCACATGAATATCCACTTGAGTGGATATGATAATAACTAAAAATTTCCATGCATATTTTGGGGATATCATCACCCTCATATTAAATTTGAAACAAAACATCCTTAATACATTTATAAATTGACTTCCATAATAGTCATGATTCTCTTTTCTCATAATTAGAGTATTCAACAAATAGTTTAGATCTCCTTATCTCATGGGATTGTCCACTAAAGTGGATAATTAATAATCATTGAAATTTTTACCACATTATGGTATTCCATACCATTCCCAAATTAAATCCCAAAAAACATAATAACTATCGAATATTCAAGCCTTTGTGATGTTCAATCACCATGTTTAAAATAAAATAAAATTGAAGTCAAATAATATTAAATCAAACATTGCTTAAAAACTCAATGCGTGAGGAAATATGCCGACTTAAATTTAGTTTCCATATTCGTGAAATAATTATAACAATGACACAATGTAAACCGGACAACGAAGTTCCACAATTATAATCAATATGCATTTAATACTTATAATATGTGGCATTTAATTATTCGAAAGACATACATTTTCCATTATTCGTATTTATCTGAATAATTTAAACGCCGATTAAAAGGGTTAATTAGCGAGGATGTTACATTCCTCCCTACTAAAATGATTCATCATCCCTGATGAATTAATTACTATTTTCACATAACCAGAAATAGTAATGCTGCTGAAATTTTTACCAAATAAACCTTCATTTAGTATCCCAAATTCCAGAATCAAACTCCTTTAAAAAAATAACAGCATGGCTGAAACAACTTTCCAATCAGTAAAAACTATCACACATAAAAAATATGACATAAATTTGTCATTACAACTCATCATATCATGCAATAGTATTTAATATATGCATCAGATAATCAAAATCAAACTATACATACCAAAATCAATCCAGGGAAAACACTGGCCTTTTTTATTTTTCATGTTCTTTTCCTTGTGCAAATTTTTATTTGCTGGAGTTTATTTTAGCAATATCCTAATCTACAATTGATTTTACCAAATACACCATGGTTTTGTCCTTTTCTCTATAAATTACAACATATTTAATGCAACTTTCAATAAGCTATTAGGGTCATACAATTGTCCTCTAACACAAAAGAAGCCCAAACTCATACTCTCCCTTCCATTCTTTACCTAGGTGCCTTACTCGGCCATCTCAATCAACATAGAATTTTTGTCTTCATCAAGAACTTATGCAACTAAACTAAGGAACTGGAATACCTTATTTAAGGTATGCATTCCCAAATATAGTGCAAGTTTTACTAATTTCAATATCCATGCACAATTTTATTCTTACATACCCATGGATGGTACTCACAATACATAAACACTTGTAAGAACAACAACATAGTCAAAATCCTTGGTGTGTTAAATACTTCTCTAGGTTCCTCCATTGATTATGGTATTCTTATAATTCATCTTATACCTTAACAAGGCTTTAAAACTTAGTAACTCACTTTTATTGTATTAAATTAACCTTTACAAGGATGTAGACCTGAGTTAGGTATGCTTTGCATTTTCTCCTTCATTACTGCTATAAAGGTCTTAATAACTTGCACACAAATCAATACATATGATTTTCAACCTATAGACTCTAGATCATCAAGGAATGGGAGATAAAACTAGAGATTTGTTAAATATTTAATTGAAATGGTCTCATTCAACCTTTGATCCGGGAGTATAAATTTCATCCCAATATTCATTTTTCCATTCGTTATCTTTGTCAAAGCACACAAGTACTTGATAGGACTACAATAACTTGGTAGTCTTATTCAAACCATAAACAATCTATGAGCTAGTGATCATGACAAGAATTATTTAAACTGTCGTAGCATTCACTACTCATTGTACAAGTAGGCCAAGTGGAAGATTTCTTCGCATAAGCACCTTCAAGGCCCCAAAATATTTCTATTGCTTAATATACCATTAAAACCCTACAACGCCATGAGAATATAAAGTAGTTTAAAAGAGTCATAGATCATGGAAGATTAAGAAAAATTCAAATTAAGGGATCGTTCAATCTGGATGGTCTAATTTTTGCTTTCCAATCCAAATTACATACCCTTGAGCTTCTCTAGCTCTTCCCAAATACATTTCTTCCTAAGATTCAATGGCGTGGAGGATCTGATGCTCTTGTGATGTAAATGAATTTTAAGGTAACCTATCACATCCAATAGTTAGAACAAAAACAACAACACAAACTTTCCCTTTCACCTGCCACGAGGATCCACTTCTCAAGCCTAGAATAGGCCTAAAACATGCAAAATTGATTATCAAGGGTATTTTCTTATTTTTTCACTTTAGGATCATTCCTAAAATGTCATTTGAATGTATTATAAAATTTTAAAATGATTGCTAACAATGAATAACTTCAGCTTCTATCAACTACTCAAAGTTGTCCTATAAGCCTTCTGAAGAAGAATGCCATTGGTGAGTTCATGTTGGGAGAAATCTAGAGAGAACCTAGATAAGGTTAGACCATTTTTATACATCCTTTAGGATCCCTAGGATGTATGCAAACTTTCATGATTCAAATCACAATGCAAGTCTCTTAACAATCACCATGCTCCTTGAACTAGCTTCTTCTACTAGGCCTTCTCAAGAACCCAAAACTGAAAATTGACCATATCTTTCTCCCACATGTGAATTTAATACTAAAAATTTACACACATGTTCTTATGGGTATAAATTCCCTACAGTTTCAATTTTAGAGGAACCCACTTGATAAAACTCAAATTATGAAGTTTTTAGAAATTTGTCGAATAGGGACAGTCACAGGGCAGCGAACAATCAGATTGCTATATATTTTCTAGGTCTTATTTTTATGACCCCAAATTTTTATGTAAGGTCTATAAAAACACTAAGAACATATAAACAAAATTTCAAGTTCTAACTCATTCCCCATTTATTTGAATTCATGTTTTATCAATCAAATATCTGGGTACCTACTAAAGACCAAGAAGAGAAACAAAATGCATTTTACAGAGTTTCACTCGACATTAAGCCACCAAAATTTAGAAACATGTCTATGCCAACATTATTCAACTATAGAAATGAACTCAAGTTTTTCATCCTTATTAACCATGTGCAAAATAGAAAAAATATTGTCATACAAAGCTCACGAGATATCACACACAGTCCAGATTTTGACTTTGGCACACCTTTCATACATAGGAACTCTAGGTGGGGTATTAAACCATTGAATCCATTAAAAACATGCTTCATACACATTACATAATCACAAGGAACATATTTTAATTGTGTTCTTACAAAATGAACAAATTTCCTTCTTCAAAAGCTTGTTTTTCTTGACTGATTTCCTCTCATCTACAGTCCCTCCTTTTTATGAAACATGGTATCTCCCTACATATTTCACCTTATATCAATAATACATATATATTTTTTTCTCTTAGGTGGACACTCATTTTGATTAATCCCAACTCGAGCTATTCCTTTTATTTTTCCCTTACAATCACGGGTAGAGGATTGAGTTGTAATCTCAGAAATCTTTAGCATAAAAGGTCTTGGAACAAGAATCTCATACCAAACCTTTTCAGGCAGAAATTTCTTTTTCTACAAACCAATAGTTACCTTGGAAAAGTAAAATTTAGACATCCCTTAATTTTATATGCTCCAATTTCAGAGCCATAATATTATTACTTTGTCACAACCAATCAAGGTTGTACAATCTATGACACATAGAATCGATGGTGAAGAACAATTATTATTGATTTCTATTTCAACAAAATATCAAGCCCAAAAATATATAGGTGCTGGAATAGTTGCATGGTAGGTAGTTACACGGTTAAGGAGTAACCGCATATGATATGTGGAGAACAAATGTATTAATTAAGCTAACATTCCCCCCCTTAATACATTGCTCTTACAAATGTACCCCCTAAACAAATCAAACTTCACCTTGCCGAGAGGCTTGGTGAGAATATCTACAACCTGAAAATCAGTAGGGCAGTATTGGAGCTGAATTTGGTGGTTCAAGACCTGTTCACAAATGTAGTGACATTCAACCTCAATATGCTTTGTTCGTTCATGGAAAATAGGATTCTTCACAAGCTTCAACACACCTTGATTGTCGCAGTGAATGATAGGAGGTTTCTCTTCAGGAATCCCTATATCTGCAAGAATGCGACGTAACCAAATTGATTCGCACACAGCTCCTCATGTGGCGCGGTATTCAGCCTCAGTGGATGAGAGAGCAACAACAATTTTCTTCTTGCTAATCCATGAGATAGGTCCAGATCCGAGATGAAAAACATATCCTGAAGTGGATTTCCTGTCATCAATGGATCCTACATAGTCCGAGTCTGTATATCCCTATAAGAAGAACTGAGTGTTCTTCTAATACTCCAGACCAAAGTCAACTATACCTCGGACATATCTCAACACATGCTTTGCTGCTATCTAATGAAATTTCTTTGGCTCCTGCATAAATTTGGTGAGATAGCTCACTGCAAAGCAAAGATCTGGTCTAGTATAAGTCAAGTAAATGAGACTCCCCACAAGCTTCCTGTAGTGAGTGCCATCTACCTGTGGTGAATCCTAGAATCTAGATAATTGCAAACCTTTTTCCATAGGTGTGGACATTGGTTTACAATCTGACATTCCATACTTTTCCAAGAGTGTCTTGGCATATTTCATCTGGGAGATGAAGATATGATTCTTCTTCTACCATATCTCTAAGCCAAGACAGTAGTGAAGTAGCCCCAAATTAGTCATGTCGAAGGATTTCTTAGATCATTCTTTACATCATCTACAAGATTGTCAGAACTTCCTGTGATCACAAGATCATCTACGTACAAAACCAGAATGACAATCTCTATTCCTACCTTCTTGATATACAAATTTGTATCTGAGGGGCTACGAGTGAATCCATGCTGCAATAGGTGATCATCAATTTTTATATACCATGCCCTAGGTGCTTGTTTGAGTCCATAAAGAGACTTTATCAGATGACATACCTTGTGTGGTTGATGCTCATCTACAAACCCTTCAGGTTGGGCCATGTACACTTCTTCTTTTAGATCACCGTTTAGAAAAGCACTCTTGACATCCATCTGCTAAAGTTTCCATCCATTTTGTGCTAGCCAGTGCACAAACAACTCTGATGGTTTTGATCTTCATAGTGGGTGCAAAGGTCTCGTCATAGTCAATTCCTTCTTGTTGAGTATAACCCTTTGCAAAAAGTCATGCTTTGTGTTTGTCGATTGAACCATCTTCCTTATATTTTTTTTTGAAAATCCATTTGCAGCCAATGGATTTCTTACCTAGAGGTAGATCGACAAGTTCCCATGTCTGATTCTGAATTAGGGAATCATATTCAACATCCATAGCCTGTTTCCACTGTGGTTGGTCTAATGCCTCACGAACAGTGTCAGGTTCGGTGCTCTCAACAACTAAACTCATGAGTGCAAAATTTACCTCATGTCTAGCTTGACTTCATGTTCTGACTCCCGTAGAAGTACCAGGAAGTGAGTTCAGGTGTGCATCCCTAATAGTATTATGGACCCATTTCGGACGTTGGTGCTGCGATGTGAAGATGTGTTTTCCAGTGTGCCAAGATCAATGAACAAGTCTCCACTTAACTCTTCTTCTCTCTGAGAAGAATCATCTTGCCCATCATCTTGATGTGTGAGCAATCTATGTGATGAGGTCGATCTGGATCTCCATTGTGTGGCAAGGAGTCAAATGACGACTCATCACATACCACATCTCAAATCTTGTAGATCTTCTTCATCTCGGGATCCATGAGACGATACGCCTTTGAGGTAGTACTATACCCTAAGAAAATACATGGCGGTGTCTTTGGATCGATCTTCTTCCTTCTCTTATCTCGGAACATGCATATATGCGCAGTACAACCAAAAACTCTCAAATGATGAATACAAGGTTTACGACCAATCCATACCTCTTCCAAAGTGTCTTGTTCTCGCAAGATCTTCATGGTTGCCCGGTTGAGTAGATACACTCCTGTCTGGTCTGCTTCTACCCAAAACTGATCCTCCAACTTGGTGGTGGAGAGCATACAACGAGCCATCTCCACGACGGTCCTATTGTGGCACTCGGAAATCCCATTCGTTGGGGCGTGTAGGGTGCAAATCAAATGTTGCTTTGAATGCCATGCGCTCTGTGCACGCTAAGAACTTCTTTGATACAAATTCCCCCTTGATGCGAGCGGAGGAGAAGAAGAGGCTTCCCGGACTTCCTAGTGGCTTCTTTGGTAGAAGTTTTGGAAATTTTCAAACACCTCACTCTTCTTCCAAAGAAATATACCCACATTTTCCGTGAGTAATCATCAATGATGAGCTGAAAGTACACAAAACCTTGGAAGCTAGGTGGGGTCTCAACAGATCGGTGTGAACGACTTTGAAGATGATCTATAGAATGATAAGTGCTCTATTTGAATGGACCTCTATGTTGTTTGCCCGCAAGACATCCCAAGCAAATAGGTAAGGAATGGGAGAGTGGAGGAAGCCCTCTTACCATTTCTTAGACTTCGAGCCGATGCAGAGCCCAGTGAGAAAGATGACCATATCGAAAGTGCCATAGTACAGTGGACTCCGTCGTTGAAGCAGAGAGAGAAATGCTAGATTAAGTGACCGCATCCAGTGCAAATAGATGGCCCTTTAGAAATGCTTGATCAATGATTGACTCTCCTTGGGAAATGATGCAGGACTTGACCACTTTCTCAACATAGAATTCAACTCGCATCGATGGTTAAGAAGTTGACTAATTATAAAAAGATTTGAGGTCAAACAGAAACATATAACACCTTCATGTGTGTACATCTTTGTGTTCCAAGAGGAATGATGACATCACCAATACCCGCCGTAATATACTCCCGATTGCCTGTGATGGTGATCGATCTCCGTGGGCAATTTGGTCACTTAGAGTATGGAACAACTTCTTGTTGCAGGTCATGTGTTTGTTGGTGCCTGAATCAATCAACTAGACATCTTCTGATGGTTGCGAAGTCTGTGAGACTAGAACAATGTTAGAATGAGTCGTGTCTAGAGCCTCTTCATCAGAGGTGGCATCCTGCTGAGCAGCAATGTGGCCCTTCTGCCTCTAATTACGAGCATGCCATTGGGATTTCTTGGAATATCCTTGGCCTGAAGTGCTCTCTTCACCAGAGTTTCCATACTTGCGACCATTGTAATAACAGTTCACAGTCGTGTGTGTATCCGTGGAGCAAATGTGGCACCACCGATCTTCCTTGTGGTTCTACCGCTTGCAGGGTGGCATTTGTGGTGGTCGGCGAGAATACCGCGCTTGAGGATCTTTGCTTCTAATGCAGGGAATGACCGCCGTTTTTGAGGCTTTTTTTTTTGCCTCATGATGAGAGCCTTGTCTTCAAAGGATTCTTTTACATTTTGCATGGCTTCTTCCTGCTAGAGATAATTCACCAGGGTGGCAAAACTCACCTCCTATTGAGTGATGGTCAATGTGGTGATCAGTGTCCAAAACCGGGAAGGAAGAGCTCACAAGGTGAACAAGACTAACAACTTGTCATCCACTGGTTCACCGAGAGTAGAGAGTTCTGCATGTAACTCAGCTACACGCCACAAGAAGGCTTCTACAGATTCACCATCATGCATACTCATCGTATGAAGCTTTGTCTGAAGATGTAACTTTGTCATTAGATTCTTAGCTTCGTAAATGGTACACAATGCGGTCCATGACCGAGAAGAAGCAATTGCTTCCCAAATGTATGGTTGCACCTCATCGAAAGGTTTAGGGAGATAAGCATTAGTACTTTTGCATCAGCCTTTTCATATTTAACCAATAGATCGGCGTACGTGGGAGGGGCGTCTTATCTAGAAACGATCCCCAAAGATCTTTGAACTGAAGAATCATCCACATCTTGGTTTTCCATGCGGTGAAATTTGGCCCTTTCAAGAGTTGGGCATCAGATAGCAATATTTTTGGAGCATACATTTTCAAAAACTCAAAAATGTATTTTATTTATTTATTTATTTTCAAAAATGGCTACAATGCTTACTAAAGGAATCTTTCCGAAGATGGGCTCTATAGGCTCATGCAGTGAGATGCAGATGCTCCTGTGGGTGTTCTACTTCACGTTCATCATCTGCATCATAACCACGTTCAAGTTCTGCACGAATCCGTCATGCTTGACATCGAACGTCGAACCAAAAATACTCCAACAGTCCTCGGTGCACAATCTCGTCAAAGAGAATATTCCCAGTGTTGTGTAGCTCGTTGACCAAGGCAAAGAACAGTCCAGTGGTGTCTTTGTTGTCACTCAATGCCCAAATATTTGATGCATTACTCGCGGTGCTTTGTGCATCGAGATTTGAGACATACACGCACACACAGTTTTGCAATTTGCCGACTTTGCTTACACACGTACAGGGGTTTAGATGGTCTTCCACGTGGTTCTACAGGCAACAGTGATTCATTTGCTTTGGCTAGGTCTTCTTCCACACACAGTATACACGTAGCAAGTTTCCTCCAATTACACGCAAGCATAGAAAAAAGACAGTCACTGGCTTGGGCTCCTTCCATGCACAACACAGGACAGATAGTTTTCTCTCCTTCTCCACGCCACTCTTCGTCCACGCATCAGCATACACTGGCACCAATCTTCACGGCAGCAACACTTGTCCTCCAATGCCAAATGAGACGTCTACAGGCTGCCATGCACAAGGTCTGGTCGCTGCACCTTTTGTACAGTATTTGACAACAAAAATGCCATGTTCTTGTGGTCTTCCAATGTACTGGGTTTATCAAGAAAACAGGCTGAGTCTCCACACACAGAGCAGCAACAAGACACTCCAGCCAAGACAACAAACGAATAAGTCGCTCTTGGTCTTCTACGTAGCAAGAGGATGGTTTCAGGCTCTCTTGGACTTTACAGTCTCCACACAGGTAGTTTCCTTGGTCGCCTCTTCTAGCGCACAACAAACAAAAAAATGTTCCCAGATCCCTTCACTCTCCATGAATGCTTCCTCCTGCATATTCTTCACTTCCTTGGTCGCTGCTCCTCTAGGCATAGCAAACTGGCTCTGATACCAATGATGGCTGAAGAACAATTATTATTGATTGCTATTTCAACAAAACAACAAGCCCAAAAATATATAGGCACTGGAACAGTTGCACGATAGGTAGTTACATAGTTAAGGAGTAACCGCATATGATACGTGCATAACATATGTATTAATTAAGCTAACGGAATCATGCACAAGTTCATATTTTACCTACAAGGATATCATTTATGGATGCATATACCTGGATTTATCTCTAAATCCCCTATATCATATTTAACTCTCATTTATTCCATTTTATTAGCTCCAAGAGCTCACCCAAAGTTCCTGAGAAAGGCCAAATTTTATATTCAATCAAGAATTAGATGTTGTCATCCTATGTATATTCCAGAATTGATGCCCCTATATCATTAAGACATTGGTTTTTCAAACAAACAACCAAGTTTTAATTACTACATCTTAGGTTCCTACTTGAACTTAAGTACGTCCTCCTTTTTCCACAATGAGTTCAATCAATGATAATGTCATGATAACTGACATAAAGTTGTGATTCATGCAAATTTCCTATTATTTGCCATCGAAAAATCTGAATTCTATTTCAATTTCTAGTTAGTCCCTTATTACGAACTCAAATATATTAATATTATATTTAATTAACAACAAGAAGTTCTAATTAATTTATCTGTCATTATGATAGGAACAACTTGTTTCCCTTCTTCTAGGAAACTATGACATGCTTAAACATTGGGTTTTACTCTGACAAATCACATTTCTACCTTTTTCCCATCCATTATCTCTTTCTTGCAAGTCAGAGATAAAGAAGAGCTAATGCTCTTGTATTCTTCTACTATTTAAAGTTAGAATTTTATTACAAATTTCATTCTGGCCTAATTGACCTTTCAAGTAACCACCATTACAGCAGATAGTCTTCCTCTATCTACTTCATTTATCTCATGTGGATTTTTTTCCATATTGGATTTAAGTTCAAAATATGTCATAAAGACACTTCAATCAATCAATCAAGAAACCCTCTTCTGATTGCCATCATTCAGTCCAAGTTGTTTGACTTGGCTGATCTTTCTCACACTTACCAGTTACCACACATTATTCTAGTTTAGTGTGTCATGAAGGAATGTTAAAGTATTATCTAACTTATTTACCGCCAAACCTGAGGCATAGTTTGGTCCTGGTTTTTATCCATGATATATCCTTCTCTCATAAATTTTATTTTGTTCATAAAATCAAAATTTATTAAGCATAAGGACCCAATAAGTCCAAGAGCTGCAACCTTCAACTCTGATACCAAAATGTAACAACCTAAAATTTGACACTCAATTTAGAAGGATTTTTTTAATCCAATAGACCTTCCTCTGCATATATAATTCAGGTAGCTAGTTAAGCTAATTAATGCAAAAAGTCTTATCATCTTAACAAAAAACAAACATTCCCCTGCATAATTAAATCAAATAAATAGCTAAGCCTAGCTTAGGTAACATGTCATAATTAATAAATCCATCCTATAACATTGTGATAAACCATGTGCAGTTGTAAGGGTTAATATATACCTGATCTCCACAATCACCCTTAACATTCGTAAGAATGTTCATACTTAGCCACACTTGGTTTTACCTCTCTATCGAAGTGAGAAACCGTGATTGATCCTCTAGTGCCTACCTAGAGTTTCACTTAGTAAACTCTATTCGGCATCCTATACTTGAGATTTGAGGAATCATGGTGATTAGATAATGTACCCAAAGAAGACACATTTTTTTGGCCAAAGTTTTTAGTGTACTTATATGTACGCTTAGAATAGACACTGCACATAACATCTAAACTTTTCTTCCCATCACCTCACAAACGTCTCATCATAGTTATCTAGATTTATTAATCTTAGTCCAATGAATTAATGAATTTTAGTTTTTGCATTTAATTACCTTGAATTGAAGGATAAGGTCACGAAGTGATTATCACCTCATTTCCCCCTTTCATACATTCTAGCATTTTGAAAAAAAAAAATTATTAAAACATTAGCTAGGATTCCCGATAGGTCCTACTAATTTAAATTAATCGCAGCAAGCTCAACTTGTTTTTACCCTCCTAGTTAAGGCATTATTGACATCTTTAGGAATGTTCGTTTCACTTTAATTTATTCCAAGCTAGGTAATGCCACTCAAGTTGTACCTCTTACTTTGTAAGGTAATTAGCGAGAAAAGATTAAGTTTATTGTTCTTTACGTTAGAGCTCTTTCCTTTAACATTGAAATTGACTTTTCGATATAATGGTCAAGATGTGTGCTCACTTATTTATTATTCCCAAAATTTATTTGAGGCAAAGTTATATCTTGGCATGATTATCAATAGCAAAGATCATAGCCATTATTAAGTATAGACTAGATTAATATCAGTCCTTGTTTGAGTCTAATTCCATAGCTTGATTACACCTTCATGCCCTTAGTTCATAATATAGAACCAATAAATTTGTAATTATGGAATGCACTATTTCAGTTCATATCTTGATTACATTACCTTCAAGTTTACTTCCCATTATGAGATTAAGGAAAATACCAAGACAATTACTCATATTATGCATTCTTACTTAAGAGACAAGAATAATATTTTTGCAAGTTAGACCATTTAGAAACAACCTTTAAACTCTTTTTTTTAACTATATGTTTTGATCGATTTATCTTGATATGGAAGTAGCTTTAATCACTTTCTTATAGCACATCTTAGTATCTTAGCTCATCTAGATTGATTCATGAAAGGTAGGGTTTTAATAACCATAGATTCTTTGAAGGGATTCATTTAATCATCTCAAGGTCATCCCATTATATCATATTAGATCATAACCTATAATGTTATAAATTTATAGAGAGCTTTCTTAATAAATAACTCCATTTTTAGTTCATAACTATTACCATTAGAGGCACAAAATATTAAATAGAATGTCTCCTTATCTTGACATAACAATCGTTTTATTTTCTAGCCACTCATGGGCATAAATAATACATTCATAACGCTGCCATGAATTTGCTACAAATCCATTCCTCAATTTATTAATACCTAACATCTTATATCCACTAAGGACAATTAAAAGAATGCTTTGCCAAGGAAATTAAGTATATCCAACAATACATTTACAAGATAGAACTTGCCAAGGAAAATACATATATCCAAGATCTTTATTACAACACTCATTCAATGTAAACTTCCTCGAGTCAAAGTGAGACGATCTAACCAACCTTATTTATCCTGCAACACTATAGACGAGGGGGAGCAAGGAAGAAAACCGTTGCACCGTAAATTGATTTTCTTTTGTTTATTTTTCCTCTAAACTAGCTACAACCCTAGCCGATTTGTTATGGGTGATTAAGCTCCAGCTTCTCCAACCCAATCACACTTCCATATTGAAAACTTCAATTGAAATAAAAGGGCTCTATATAAAAATTCTTTCATTCACATATTCCAGTCACTCTGAAAAATCTCAAGAGAGTGACTCCAAGATGGACCTCTCTCTCTCTCTCTCTCTCTCTCTCTGTCAAGTCAAATTCCAAATGAAACTCAATAATCCCTTCTTTTCCCCAACTCCCCAAAAAACCCTAAGTCACATTTTACTTCCAATAATTCCCTTTTTTCCTCTTACCATGTGAAGATCCACTTGAGTGGATTTGTTAATAATTAAAAATTTCCATGCATAGTTTGGGGATATCATCACCCTCATATTAAAGTTGAAAGAAAACATCCTTAATAACTTTATAAATTTACTTCCACAATAATCATGATTCCCTTTTAATCATAATTAGAATATTCAACAAATAGTTTATATCTCCCTCATCGTGGGATTGTTCACTAAAGTGGATAATTAATAATCATTAAAATTTTGACCACATTATGGTATTCCATACCATTCCCAAATTAAATCCTAAAACACATAATAGCTATCTAATATTCAAGCCTTTATGGTGTTCAATCACCATGTATTTTTTTAATTTTTGAAGTCAAATAATATTAAATCGAACATTGCTTAACAACTCAATGGGTGTGGAAATATGCCAACTTAAATTTAGATTCCATATTCGTGAAATAATTATAATAACACAATCCAAATTAGACAACGAAGTTCTCAGTAATTATAATCAATATGCATTTAATACTTATAATATGCGGCATTTAATTATTCGAAAGACATACATTTTCCATTATTCATATTTATCTGAATAATTTAAACGACGAATAAAAGGGTTAATTAGTAGGATGTTACACTATCACCCGAACTTTTATAGAAATGTTCTATAGATGATTCCAAATTTCGTCTTCAATTCTCATGTTATTTTGACACAAAGAATGTCCTTGGCAATGCTATCCATTTTTATTAGGAGTGTTATTTGTACATTTTTCATGTCTCTTGTGAACCCAATTTCCATTATTTGACTTGAAGCTAACAATATTTCTTGTATATCTTTATTTTCATATGTTTTGCATCCAACACATGTAGTGAAGCCACATGATAAAAAACCTAATTTGGATTTTTGCTAGATTAGTAACCTTATGATCATAGCCCTAATTTTGTAGGTCTAATCAAAATACAAGTTCATGGGCATATGGGATTATTTAAGAATTTGTGAGAACTATGGTTTTATGAATGTAATGAAATTACTAGTATAATTCAGATTATGAGCAATAATAGAACACCAAATAACACAATATTTCATAATAATGATCTCAATATGCAATTAGAATAGCTTCACCACTTCGAGGGGGCAACCTATAAACCATATAATGAGACTCAAATGCTCAAATGATGATGAACTACTACCTGCAATCCTCTATATATACTATTCATATGTTATGGCCATCACCAAGGCTGATCTATTAAGCATGAGAAAGTATAAATGATATAATAAAATGATATGGTCGGCTACTCATATCCTAATACAAGTAATAGGTTAAGGGTGTAGCATGCCCTTTCCATTCAAAGCAATATTTTCCTCAACATTGAATAACGGATGTTGCTGCAGAAAACCTTCATCCTCCCAGGTTCCATCTTCTAATCTAAGATTCTTCCACTTGATTAGATATTCCTTAATGTCTCTAGTTCTCATCCTCTTAGTACATGTTTACAGAATATTCTCTAGGTCCAAAATTATTTTCCTTCCTCATCAAGTTCTCGTAACTTTGTCTGGGCTTCAAATTTCTGTCCAATAACCTTCTTCAGACGTGAAACATGGAATACTAGGTGTATGTGTGAAGATGGAGGCAACTTTAGTTTATAAGCAACATTTCGATTTTGTGTAGAACCCGATAAGGGCCGTAATATTTAGGAGCAAGTTTTTGTCCTTTTTGTTACTTTAGGGACATCTTTTTTCAGGTTGGAGATGTAAAAATCCAGTCACCATTTTCAAAAGTCTTTCACTACGGTGTTGATTTGCTTATTGTTTCATCTTGTTTTTGATAATGCTAAATTCTCCTTCAAACTAGCCAAAACATGTTGTTGATGTTGAATGTGTTCCTCAATATCTCTTACATTAGTTTACACCATCAAGGAGGAAGTGATAGAAGGTGGATGGTAACCATATAATGCTAAAAATGGGGTCATTTGAGAAGAGGTATGAAAAGAAGTGTAAGACCACCATTCTGTAAGTGGTAGCCATTTAATCCACCTTTCCTTCTTAAATGATACAAAACAACGTAGATACCCCTCTAAGAATTTTTGACCACTTTCATTTTCTCGTCGTTTGAGAATGATAAGATGAACTGTGAGCTATTTGAGTACCCAAACATGAAAATAATTCCATCTAAAATTACATGTGAAAATAGGATCACGATCACTTACAATTATCTTTAGGGTTCCATGTAGCCTTTGAATCCTGTCGCCAAAAAAATAGTTTCGACTATACTGTTGCAGAATGAATGTGATAGGGAAAAAAATGGGCATATTTTGTGAGCCTATCCACAATCACGAAAATAACATTCTTACCCTATGAACAAGGTAATCTGGAGATAAAATCCATGGAGACCTCCTCCCATCTCTGGCTAGGAATTGGTAAGGGTTCGTAATAGACTGGTGTGTTAATTTTTTTCACTTTGTTCTGTTGTCACACTAAACACTTTGATACAAAATTTTGTACATCCCCCTTGAGTCCTTCCCAAAATAATTCTCTTTTTATTCTATGATATGTCTTCAAAAACCCAGAGTGTCCTCCAATAGGTGAGGCATGTAGCTCTGCAAGAATATTATGCTTCAACTCAGAATCTTTACTCAAGTATAACCTATCCTTGTACCATAGGGCATTACCTTTCCACTCAAATTTGCTAGATGTCATAAATCCTTGCTTGATATTTCTGTATTATCCATTGTGTATCCTTGTCTTGATCCCATTCCAATATTGCTTCATCCACCTAATTGGTCGTCATCATGGGCATTCCACACAGAAGGGAATCTGTGGATGTATCTCTTCCTGGACAACACATCAACTACTACATTTTCCTTATCCATTTTGTATATGATTTCAAAATCTTAACCCAACATTTTTGTTACCAACCTTTTTTCTGCTCCACAAATTATTTGAGACTATCATGATCAATTTTTACCTTGAAGTGTCTACCATTGAGATAGGGCCTTCATTGCTTGACCGTATGATGAATAGCCATCATTTATTTCTCATTGACATGTCCGATCAGATCTTTTCTTTAAATTGGTGACTCTCAAATGCAATTGGTATTCCTTCCTGCATTATAACTACTCCCAATCCTGATCCTAAAGCGTCACATTCAACAATGAAGGTTTTTGAAAAGTTGGGAGTAGACAAAACTAGGGTGCTACACAAGGCTTCTTTCACTTCTCAAAGGAATTTAGTGGCTACGTTTTTCCAATGGAAGGTATCCTTCTTTAGCAATGTAGTGAGTGGGGTTTCTATTCTACCATATCCCCACACAAATCTTTTTGTAGTAACCTAGTAGTCCTAGGAACTGAAGAAGATTTTTGAGAGTTTTGGGCCTTCGATATTCCACCATAGCTTTGATCTTCTAAGAATCAATTGTTATGCCTTCATGGGATACAATGTGATCTAAGTACTATACCTCTTGTACACCTAAAGAAAATTTGGATGGATTTTCATAGAGAGTATGTTTCTCCAAATCTTCGAACACTTTATTTACATGTTGTAAGTGTTCTTCCCATGTCTTGTTGTAAATCAATATGTCATCAAAGAACACTAATATAAATTTCCTTTAAAATGGCCTAGAAACAATGTTCATCAAGCTTTGAAAGGTTGAAGGTGTATTTGTAAGACCAAAAGGCATTACCAAAAACTCATAATGGCCTCATGAGTCTTGTTGGTGCTCAAAATAGTCTCACCATATTTTTCCTTTGAGAATCTATCAATTTACGGCCTCTGTCACTTTATTTTTCTAAGTGTTGCTGCCTTGTTATTCTCTGTTGCCATTTTTAATATGTTCCTGGGTCGTAGATCATTTATGGTTCCATGGTTTTCTCCTTGTTTATTTGTTCCTCTAGAAACGGTCTGTAATTTGGGTCTCCCATTCTCTGTTCATCTAAAAACTCGGGTTCTCCCATGTTTTCCATTCTCCATAGTCAAGATTTTTCTTCCTTGTAATATCTTCCCTAAATACTCGAAGAAAAATGAATGGATATATCTCTGAGAAACTTATTTGAGCCTTGTAACACTTATAAAATTCTCTGTCCTTGGATAAATTTTCATTTTTGGGCTCGAATGATCATTTTTCTATATTTTATGGTTTGACGAGTGTTTCTCCCAATCAAATTTATATCCTTGCATCAACAATGGATGTGGCACCTTTTATTTAGACGTGGCTCGGTTGGGTACTTCAAAATTTCTATGAATCACCTCAACTTAAAATGTTTGCACGTGGAGGAAAGGCACTCGTTTGAAGGTATACTTTTTGGTTTGGCCTTGGACTAGCGTTGGGAGGACATGTGGAGGTTTTCACTGCTTTTCCCGGACTTTGAAAATTTTTATGCAGATTAAACAAGTGTGGCGGAAAATGGGGACATGTGGCGAGCCCGCGCTCATTCAGGGTCTCCGCTTTGGGCACCATTTTGAAATTGTGCCATGGAGACACGTGGAGGCTTCCGCTAGGTCTTCCCATACTTAGTATTTTTCAAAGGGTTTTGGGAGGTCTAGGACACATGGAGGAACCACGCATGTTTGGGGACCAGCCCTTGAGTTTCATTTTAAAGAAGTGCCAGGAGGACACGTGGAGGCCTCTGCTCACTTTGAATTTTTCTTAGACTTTTCAACAACCAAAGGAGACTACCTCGGAGCATGACACATGGTGCCTTCTGCATTGAGCTTCAAGCATTCAAACAAACTTTGTTAGGCTAGGACATGTGGCGAGCCTGTGCTTGTTCAAGATATCAAATTTTTGGACCATCTCAAGGTGCGCCATGGTGACATGTGGTGATTTGAAAATTTGAAGGGGTGGAGAGGTGGACCATTGGGAAAATTTGAATTTTTTGCCCCTTGACATGCAAATGACTAAAAACATCAAAATGGACCACATGCCCGATAAAGGAAAGGTCAAATCCTACTCTGGTCAATGGTGGAGGTGCAAAATCTCAGGGGAAATTTGGAAAATTTTCCTTTTGGGGAAAAATAGTTAAAAGTAAAAGGGAAGCTTGGTTCCATTGGAACCACATTGGGACATGTGTCAGGCCCATTTTTCAAGGGAAGAGTTGTGGGGAAAACTTGGAAAATTTTCATTTTTCCAAAAGGAGGGTCAAATGGTAGAATTCAACCACGGTTCCACCTGGGTCCACCTTAAGACACGTGTCAAGCTCATTTCCTCGGTAAGGCAGAGGTGTGGAACAAAATGTGAATTTTTTCCATTTTTCCAAAAGTTGTAAAAATTTAGAAGAAGCCCCAGGCATGGTTTAGAAAGTTGAATCTTCCATGTGGACGACCAAAATTCAAAATAAAGATTAATGGTACCTGAGAGTTTGAATCGATTTTCCCCCATTTTACTTGAAACACACCGGAAGTGTGAATCTTCGTGATCTCTTGGTATTTCATACATGCCAAGTAGAGAGGGAGTTAATGTTGATATCTCGAGTTTGGTGGGAAGATCCGGAAGACATATTTTGCCATTAAAATAGTCTTACTATTGTGCTTAGTTGTATTTTCTATTTTTCTTCTCCCGAGCACACAAGGAGCTAGATTTGATAGATTAGGGACAAAATTGGTTGGAAAATTGAAGAAAGAGTGATCTACCAGAGGAAGGAGTTTAATGCGGGAGATATTCGATGAGATCTCCCCTTCGAGCACCTGGCGAATTTTTGCAGATCGATTCTCGAGAATCGTGATCGTGATCATGGCAAGCACTGGTAGCACTCAAGGTCTAGATTTTTAGGGGAAAAGGGTCCCTGTTGAAAATTTTATAAATGGCACAAATTTTTTGTGTAAATGGTTGGAGTGTTAGGGGTCGGGACTGATTTTTCTAATAGAAAGCTTGATAGAGCCCATCTTTTTTAGAAGCATTTTGAGAAGCCTGTATATCTCTTTTGTATCAAATCTGATTGTGTCAAGGTGGTTGTGAGTGTACAGCCATTGACAAGCTTTGAGATTGTTCTAGAAACTTTCCCCTACTGATAAATTTGATCAAATATGAGCTATTATGTGTTGTCTTGAGAAAAATGTGTTTGTTTTATTTTTGAATGTATGCAAGTAGTTTTTCTTGTTTTTGTTGCAATCTTGTATTAAAATATGATTCAATCACATAGGTCTCAATCCTTGTGACAGTTTAGTGGCATCTGTAATTTCATTTCTTGGAAGAGCCTTCATCTGGGAGTGAAATAAACAATTTAAAATCACTTCTCTTTCATCTGTTTCCAGAGATTATCTTTAAGCCTCCGTGTACCTTAGGTGTGATTTTTCTTAGATCTTGATACTTTGTTGGGTTTCCTAACTCGAGCCTTCGTGTTATATTCTCATAGATTGTATGAAAAAGTGCTAATCTAGGCCTCCATTGAAGCACATATTCTAGTTAAAGAAACATTTTGGCTTTTCTTGTGGCATTCTGTTGGTCTAACCTTTCATTTTGTAAGATTTCTCAAGGATCCGGTGAGTCAAGTTCATCCTACCCCACCTCCCACCAAAAATTCATTTAAAACAACAAATCCTACCCATACTACCCTTGTTTGTCCTATGTGTTCACAAATGCATAATTTCCATTACCAAAGCATGTAGAAGCAATCAGGGTCCCAAATGTCTTTAGTAACCTTTGCCTTGTTGTGAAAATATCTCCATGATCTGGAAGTGACAACTCATGAGAGTCAGATTTGGTGTGTTGATCATATTTTGCCATTAAAATGGTCTTACTATTGTGCTCAATTGTATTTTCCATTTTTCTTCTCCCGAGCACACAAGGATCCAGATTGGATAGATTAGGGACAAAATTGGTTGGGAAATTGAAGAAAGAGTGATCTACTGAGAGGAAGGAGTTTAATACAGAGATATTCGATGAGATTTTCCCTTCGAGCACTGGCGACTTTTGCAGATCTCGATTCGAGAATCATGATCGTGATCATGGCAAGAACTGTTACAATACACTCAAGGTCTAGATTTTTAGGGGAAAAGGGTCCCTGTTGAAAATTTTATAAATGGTACAATTTTTTTGTAAATGGTTGGAGTGTTAGGGGTCGGGACTGATTTTTCTAATAGAAATCTTGATAGAGCCCATCTTTTTAGAAGCATTTTGAGAAGCCTGTATATCTCTTTTTGTATCAAATCTGATTGTGTCAAGGTGGTTGTGAGTGTACATCCATTGACAAGCTTTGAGATTGTTCTAGAAACTTTCCCCTACTGATAAATTTGATCAAATATGAGCTATTCTGTGTTGTCTTGAGTAAAATGTGTTTGTTTTATTTTTGAATGTATGCAAGTAGTTTTTCTTGTTTTTGTTGCAATCTTGTATTAAAATATGATTCAATCACATAGGTATCAATCCTTGTGATAGTTTAGTGGCATCTGTAATTTCATTTCTTAGAAGAGCCTTCATCTGGGAGTGAAATAAACAATTTAAAATCACTTCTCTTTCATCTATTTCACAGATTATCTTTAAGCCTCTGGGTGTACCTTAGGTGTGATTTTGCTTAGATCTTGATACTTTATTGGGTTTCCTAACTCAAGCCTTCATGTTAGATTCTCATAGATTGTATGAAAAAGTGCTAATCTGGGCCTCCATTGAAGCACATATTCTAGTTAAAGAAACATTTTGGCTGTTCTGTGGCATTCTATTGGTCTAACCTTTCATTTTGTAAGATTTCTCAAGGATCTGGTGAGTCAAGTTCATCCTACCCCACCTCCCACCAAAAAATTCATTTAAAACAACCAATCCTACCCATACTACCCTTGTTTTTCCTGTGTGTGCACAAATGCATAATTTCCATTACCAAAGCATGTAGAAGAAATCAGGGTCCCAAATGTCTTTAGTAACCTTTGCCTTGTTGTGAAAATATCTCCATGATCTGGAAGTGACAACTTATGAGAGTCAGATTTGGTGTGTTGATCATATTTTCCCAAGGTCTTCTCTATAAAATTTATGTAAAAGAAGGATTTACCATCATTCTTCAATAACAGAGGTTACAAAATAGGTTCTCTTACCTTGGTTGAAAGGCACAACCTAAAATAGTTAGGATCAGATCACATCCTTTTAAGGTGCTACCCACTCCTTTCGAAACCTGAGTGCTAACAAGTCAAATAGATTACTTCCTTGGCTACAAAAAAACATACATGATTATCTATCTACGTGCCCTGAGTGTCCTATCAAACTCCATGATGCTGCTCAGTCTTTGAAGGAGATTAAATTTGGGTACCAACAAGTCCCTAAATATCTTCTACTACCTCCGAAAAATATGAACTCTCGTAGCAAATATGGACCGAGAAACATATGTGAAATCTCTTCTATTACCTCTGATAATAGAGAAAAACTTATTCTTAGAACATTTGTGTCCTAGCCCATATTTTCTAACACAATTAAAACATAATTCTTTTGCTCTTTTTTCTTCCATTTGTTGAGGAGTCGGTGTAATTGACCTAAAGAAATGAAGGGTTTGTAAATTTCACAACTCATACTCAAGTTGGATCACTTTATGATCAACTAAGGTAAAACCTAGTGTTGAGGAATACGTATTTACCCCTTTTGAATCCATCTCTTGAATCACTACCCCATCTTTATTTGGGGTTTTACCCGAGTTAACCGGTTTTTTTGTTCTTGTGGATGGCCTCACCATGATGTCAAACCTTAGGGTTTAGGGTTCCTATACAAATTCATATGAACAAAAAATAACATAGAGAATATAATAATACTATTTTTTTGATATATTTTCTGAAAATGTAAAGAACTTGAAAACATACAACAATTTTCATCCTATGGAGCGATTTTATGAAAAACCCTAAATTTTTAATAACATATGCAAAATACATCAAAAAAGCCTAAAATTTTTAGGGAACCTTACTTGAAATGTTTTGTAACTCTGGTAAAAATATCTCCAACCAATTCGCTCCGGTTCACAATATACGGTGGAAACAAAAAAATTGGGGTTTTTCCTTGATTTTTGCCCAGATCTTAGCTCGATACTAGTTGTAATGAAATTACTAGTGTAATTCAGCTTATGAGAAATAGTAGAACACCAAATAACATAATATTTTAGAATAATGATCTCAATATGCAATTAGTATAGCTTCGCCACTTCGAGGGGGCAACCTCCAAACCATATAATAAGACTCAAATGCTCGAATGATAATGAACTATTACCTATAATCCCCAAAATATACTATCCATATGCTATGGACATCACCAAGGTAGACATATTAAACATGAGAAAGTATAAATGATATAATAAAATGATATGGTAAGCCACAAGTCACCTACTCATATCCTAATACAAGCAATAGGTTAAGGGTGTAGAAATGAAAATAATAAATCTCGAATTATCCTATAGTAATTGAGGGAAATAAATTGTCTCATTTGTAATGGTTATAGTAAATCAAATTTATGAGTAGATATTAACAAGCCTCATGATTTAAAGAAGTTTATATTCAGATCTTTTTGGCCTTTGTAGGGATTACTTTGCACATGTAAATCTTGCTAATGAGTTAAAAACATACAACAATAATGATAATAAGAAAATAGAAGAGAAAGAATTTGAAAATTGATTACAAAGATCTCTTAAAAAATTTGATGCTAAGTGAGAACACATTGCCATGTTGCAAACAAACTAGTCTACTTGGAAACTCTTTAACGAACTACGACAAAAAACGTCATACAAGAGATTTTGAATACTAACCAAAAGATTTCCTCATTTTGAAAGATACCAAAAATCATTTGAAAGAACTATGATAAATACCTCAGATTACTCGTAATCATTCTCTCGAATCCACTCTAGGGAAAGGAGTGTTAGAACTTGGATCATTGCCCAAATAACTAGGTAAAACTTATTTTTTAGAATAATAGGCACCATGAGAGGAGTAGGTGGATAATGAATGCCATCTGGTGGCCATGGAGACAAGTCCTTGAACTCTATGAGTTATCCTTGCAGCTCCCAACACACAAACAAAGAATCTAGTGAGCTAAACTATAGAGAAAACCTGCATACATCATAGTCAGAGAAAACATTTAAGTTGGATTTCATTGTTCAGTAATTATGGTTGTTTTAGGAAAATATCAAAATTGAGAGTAAATAAACAAACAACATTCATAAAAATATGGAAGAAAATATTATTGCTAGTGTTAAATCTTGCTTTTTTTTTTTTTTACCATTTTAATAGATTAAATGGAAATTAAATCGGTAGCTTTTATGGTGGAGCTGAGGGATGAACAACAACCAAGGCATGATATATTGTAGAGCACAAATAAATAAAATTCATGGGCATCCAAGGTGTGTGGAAAGAAGCAAAAGAGTCCTTGGAGAACCGCGAACCAAGATGGAAGCAAAACTTACCATAGTTGCATGTTCCAGACTCGGTGGTGGGCCAGAGCCTATGGTAGATTCATTTTTTCCTCGATACAATGTTTTTTCGGGATTATGCCTAATATTGATTCGGTAAGAATTTTTGTAAAGAAGAGATGGAATATTTTTGGGAAATTTAACACCTTTTCCCTATCGAGAAAGACATTTTTGTTTGTCTTCACTTTAGAGGAAGATCTAGTCTAAGATGTGCATGGTGGTGCATGGTTTTATGGGATAACCATGCTCTCCATTGTTAGATGTAAGCCAGAGTGAAAAACACACCCCTTATGTGTGTCTTGTTCGGGTTAGGCTTCCAAGGATGCCTTTGGAGTTTTGGAAGTCGATGAGTTGGCATGACTAGTAAAACGATTGGAGACTTGATTTCTCTTGACCTTACCATAGCCCCTATATCTAGGTTTAGATAAGTGAGGATATGTGTGAATTCATCCATTCGATTTTCTCCTGGTGGATATTAACCGGTGTCTAGAAATGGGGTTTGGAAACAAAATTGATATATGAAAATTCTCTAATGTACTCCTATAACTATGGGGCATATGGGTGAAAGGATAAATACCCCCAATAGCCACATAATTCCTAGAAATCTATTGTAAGAGAAAAATGAAATGTGACAGAGCGAGAGCCAATGTAGGTGAAGACGTCTCTGCACAGGAAGGTCATTATTGACCTGGGAGTCGAAGCTGGGATGTTGGTTTCTGCCTCTAAATGGTTGATTGAAGTATAGTCCACCATGGATGAATTGGCTACAAAAACCCTATGCAGGTAGCCTATCAAATTAAGGACGTGGCACAAGTTTAAAAATAATGTAAGTGAGAGAAATTTTGAACTACTATCGGGGTAATTGAATTTGGTGGCAGAAATTATGTGTATGAATATTTCAAAATTTGTACCTCCCAGAAAAATGGAAACGGCTAATGTAGTACCCACTTCCCTTTGACATTTTTTTATACTAATCATGATACTACTAATTATATTATGGACATGATTATGGACTTTATTATAGTATGATGTTAGATGTTAGATCATGGATTATTGTTGACTTTGATTCAGTTATGATGCATGATGATTATTAGAGACATTTTGGATATTGATGTTGATATACTTTTTGACATGGTTATACTATGGGTGTTGTTTGGACATGTGATATTTGGATATTGTGAGTAGACCTAGAAATAGAAAATTATTTGATGATGATATATAGTTGTTGAGTAAAATTGAAAATGATCTTGTTGGTTGCTTGGATTTTGTTATGATTCATATATCTAGATGATTTTGGAATTTTATTTATATTGTTTTGGATGTTTTGATATGGCCACGAGGCCAAAGGAGGTATTTTTGTTTTTTAGATTAAAATATCATGAAAAATATCGAGGATGGAGACCAACCACATTGGAATTCTAGATGAATTCAACAAGGTCACCATGGCAACTTGTATTGTTTGTGTGTTGTTGAGATGTTAGGGATTCCCATGGGGGATCACCTTTAAATGTGACCAAGGGATTTTAAGTTTTTCTTTTTTTTTCCCTTTTTTTTAATGTTTGCATGTGTTTTATATGGTGCACTTATCCCTTTCATTATTTATTAATGTGGTGTTAATATTATGAGTAATCATGTTGTTAAGTTAATTAATTAAAATATATCATGAGAATGTAATTAATATTGTTGTTGGTTATGATTTAAAGTGTTATAAGAATGTGTAAGTAATATGTAAGTGATGTGTAAGTTAACTTTTGAGTGTGAAACACTCCACCTTCTTGGAAATTCGAAATTTTCCTTGGAGGCTGATTTTGGAGGCTTGTGGGACAAGTTAAACTTGTCCCATACCTCTTAAATTTACTTACCAACCATACCTATGGTTTGGGGGTTAAAATTAGACTTTTATAATGCTTTTTGAGAAGACAAATTGTAAGTTTTAATTGCACTTTTCTTACATGGTTTAATTTCAATCCTTTGGGGTGTGGGTTGGATTTGAATATGTAAGTAAACTGTAATATTATTCACCCACCTATTTATTATGCATTGGAGAATAAAGTTGACTTTTGAGTTGAGGTTGAGGATGTGTGATGTGGCATCCTTCGAGATCCACCTCATCCTCTTCTCTCCCCTCTTTTGTAAAATTTGAATTGCTTGTCTTGTTTTGGGTTGCTTCACTTTTAGAAACTCCTTTTGGGGCAAATTCTTTTGTTGTTTTGGAGCTCTTTCTTTGGAGATGTTTTTGGGAAGATAGTTGCATGCTTGTGCTTGGCTTAATTGGATTGCTTGCATTGAGATAAAACTTGCTGTTTCGGAACTTGGAACAACTCCATCATGGAGAGGTAAGAACTAATTAGCTCTTGAAATGCTACCTTTTGTTTATAAAAATTGTTTTGTTGTGAATGTTATGGCATTTTTGTGCGATGTTGGGTAGATGGCCTAGGAATGGTGTAGGAGAAGACTATGCGGTTTATTTTGTGGGAGGCACAAGTGTATTGGGGAGGTATAAATGTGAAGGGAGTTGGGATTTGGGTTCCACCTTACAAATAAATAGCTTGCATTTATTTACTCATTATGGGGTGTCATAAGAGGTTGGGGAGGCATAAGGAAATGTGAGGAATAAGGGGTACTTAGGGAGGCTTAAGAGAAATGTTAGGGATTTGATATACTATATTTTGGTGGTTTGAAATCAGGCGGTGATACCCATTTCCCTTTGGGAGGTATAAGTTTCATCCCCATAGTTTCTTTCTCCTTTGGCTTGCATGGTGAAGCCTGAGTTTTGTTTGCTATGTTTTAATGTGGCTGCAAACTACATTCTATTTTGGAATTTGTTTTAAATGTGAAATTTACATGTGTGTTTGTGAAAGCTTGTTGCTGCCATGAGTTGAAACACATATTTTATTACATTATGGTTGAGGCTCGGGAGCTAATGAAGAAGGATAGCTTCTCCTTGTCATTGGATGTCTTGGTTGGGTGGAGAACATTTCCTTTACCCTGCTCTTGTTGTGATCAAAATTGGAAGAATGATAAAACTATGTGTTGTTGTTCTGGAGCAAAGGAGAAAGAAAAAAATAGTTTGACAGTCTCTTGTTGAAAATAAATCTTATTGTAACCTTTCCCACTTGGAGTGGATGAACTCATATATGTTCAGAATGAAATAATTTGTATTGAATATGAAAGTTGTAATTTTGGAATGTAAAGGAGAGATATAGACTGTTTTTGTTTTGAAAGAAAGAGATGTATTTTGTATATTGTATTGTGAAAATCAACAGAAAAGAGAAGTTGTAAAAGAAGGAAATCTTGTCTTTTGTATAATAGTTGCATTCTTTTCCATGATGGAACTACCGCTCTTTAAAATCGAGTTTGAAATGTATTTGAAATCCCTGTTTGAAAGGAAGAAATGCATGTGAGGAAAAATATAGAACTCTGTCTTTTGAAAAGTGGAAAATTATAAATTAGAATTGCATTTCAATTGTGAATATTTTGATTTGAATCAACTAAATGTACTAGATTAGAATTGGAACACATTCGAATACTTAGAAGATGAAAATTTTAAATAGATCCTTTAAAATTTGATCTTTGTTTTATCTTTTGAAAGTGGTAAATGATTTATCCAAAATGCGAGTTCGAACTTGCAACAAGGAAATAAAAAATTAAACGATTAAATTGAAGTAGTATGCCCTAAATGAATTCAATTGGACAAAAACACTTAAGGAATTTCTTAGGAAACTTAGCAAAATCGGGCTCAAACCATTTTGTTGTCATTTTATTGTCAAAATTGTATTTTTTTCTTATTGGGAGTCAATCAAACAAACTTACCTTCCAAATCCATCCTAAATCCATCTAATAACAATTCCCCATGTCTAATTGACATGTTGAGAGAGGAAGAAGATCAATTGATTAAAATTTCATAAGTTAAAATTTACTAGTTTGCCTTTTAAAATCTTGCAGATCGTTTTCGTGAAATTTACCCCTTAAACATTATCAAAATGAAAATTTAATGATTCTTGTGCAAAGAGGATGTCAAGAGCTTTCCGAAAAGTCTTCGTTTTCCAAAAACTGAGTTTCCAATCAAAAGTTATGGCCTTCTGAAGTTTTCACTTCATTTTGGCTTCAAAAATTTTCTAACTGTTAAATTTAATTAATATTTTTTTGGGAAAAATTTCTAAGTTTTCTCCACGTCCCCACCATCCGCTATCAATCATTGACTCACACATGGCTTAAAGAGACATCGCAGAGGCGCGGATCTTTTTTTACCTTAGCACTTCAAAAGAAAATTTTGGCAAATTTTCCTAACTTCTCCCATAGGCCCACCAACCCACAACCAATGAATGGATGACACGTGTCCCCACGACGTGTCGATAGAGGTGCAGAGTGTCCTAAAGCTTTACGCTTCAAAAGTCAACTTTTCCCAAATCTCCCGCCGACCCACCGGCTTGCAGCCTAATGAACATTTGACATGTGGCGTCATGAGGCACCGACAGAGGCGCGGGTGGATTTTAATCCCATGCATCTTTTTAACCCTTAAGGTAAAAATGTCTATTTTTCTCCGCTAGTCTGTTTCCTTGTGTTGGCTTAGAACGTGCCACATGTCCCTTGCGGCCTGGGGTATAATATCATTTTCAGGCGCCGAGTCCCACTACGGACTCGCGAGCGCCGAGGGAAAAGTATGCTTTTACCCAAGCGCCGAGAATCCAACTTTCCTCCCCCGCTCCACCGACCGAACGCCTTTGGGGAAATTGTTCTTCCCATGGCCTGCAGGCCCGTGCACGAGAAGAATTTCTTCCCATGGCTACAGGCCCACGTACGTGAAAAATTTCTTCTCGTGGCCCGCAATCCCACGTACAAGAAAAATTTCCTCCCGTGGCCCGCAGGCCCGCACATGGAAAATTTTCTTCGCTAGGCTTGCAGACTCACTCTTTGGAAAATTTTCCTCCCAAGGTCTGGCTGCCCATCGCTTGAGAAATATGAGGAGTTAAGAGGACTTCTTTATATCAATGGAAAGGTGAGGATATTTCCTATCTAATGGGAATGTATTTGGAAAGTTTTGAGTGCGTTAATTTTGAGAAAAATCAAGTTGAATCTTTTAAGCATGTTAGAAAGTGGTATAGTGAGAAATTACCCTCTTAACCTAATTGATTAATCTAACCCTAAGTTTGGACCTTGTGATCTTTTATAATTGTCATATTAATAAAGCTATAAGCTATTAATAGTATATTGGCTTTGAAACTTGCTTGCGACAACTGTTGTCTTATAACCTGGTTGTAGACTCTTTTAAACAACACAAAGAAAAATTATTCCATAATTTTTCCTAACAAATCCTAGGTTATTCTTGGGTCTCAAGTGGGTTGTTTTTAGCGGGCGTTACAACTAACAAAAAATTGTGGAAAAATAGTGGTTGGAAAATTTAATGACCGATTTGAAATTAATCTTATGAGGTAGGTCAAACAACCCCAAATTGATCCACCAGAAAAATTAAAGGAAGTGGGTCCCCCTTCGAAGGTAATTTCGGGGATTACTAAATCAATTGGGAAGGTGGACATAATACGTCCAAAAGAAAGTGACAATGGATGGACTAGAATTAAAAAAAAATCATTTACAATTTTTCATGCCCCTGTGACTAGGATTTGTGACACTGGTATAAAATTATAAACGTCTAACCTCTTCGGCTTTGGTTTCTTGCTGATTTAGTCCAGGATTCTTACTGGTTTTTTCCTTGTTTTAGGCCACTCCTAGACCAATCGTTCATGTTATTTCAGATTCTTATTTCTTTAAATACTCAAAACTATATTTGAATTGTAAATCCATATTGTAACAGGGAAGGGACCCTGTCAAAACCATCTATCTACCAGTTATCAAAAATAAATTAAATGGAAATTTGGCAACGGAAAGGCCAAACTAAATGTTCGGTGTATATTAACAAGGTTAAAAAATGATCTTTTGTTGTCCTCTAGCTATGTCCAACTTTGTCTGCCCATCGAGCAGGATGATATCTTCCCTGCAAGAAGATTTTTGCACGACATCAATATGCTGTGGTAAGGAGATAAATAATTACAGGCAATTATACGCTATAAATATCTTAAAGATTACCATTAACACAGAGAGAAGAATGAAAGACTCCGAATGATTTTTCAGACTCCACATAAGGAACGGGTTTACAACCATTTTAAGTTAAATGTATGAAATTGAAATACAAACAGGCTTCGTTTAAGGCTCTGTAAGCCACTGCCATTTCCCTGCGTCCATTATTTCTATGTCTCTACAAAGGCTTCAGACAAGTAGCTCACTGTTCTATGTGTGGAATCCCCCAACGAGGAAGAGAGCATCCACAATTCTCTGCTAAATCTTTCATGGATTTTTTTGTGCTCTTCCGAAACAACAGATTTACAAAAATCTGGTTGCGGACGTGCCTGTGCCAAATCTTCTGAAGACGACGCCGATCCGGCCATTACAGAGCTCTCTGTGGACTCGCAGTCATTTGACCACACTTCACGGTCGCACAAATCTTTCGCCAACCACTACAACCAATCTTCATTTTTAACTTCGACGGATTCTTGATTTGGCAATTTGAAACAATTGATATCGGGGCTCGAACTTGAGACCAGCATCGACTCTCCCTGGGACGGTTTGGTCGACGAAATATTAACCCCAACGTCGCAGGATCGAATCCCAGCGGGCACAAATCGTCCTTATGCCATGACCACTGGTAAATAAATAATGTTTATCCATCTCCATATCACACGCAACCAACTTCTTCACAACAAATGCTCACAAGCACAAATACATAATCACAGTCACACGGCTCTAAAACACTCATTCCTTTTTCTGGAGGCCTTTAACGCGCCCAAAACGCACATCCCAGGACATCGTCTGCCACGACTCTGCACGAATTTCTACACAGCCTCATGGCACGCGGACAGTCACAAAAAGGTCGCACATCAATGTTGTCTTCCGCTAATTCCCGTCGTCCGTTTACCTGCAGCATGTCAGATGCGGGAGGCCTCATTCTCATTTGAGACGCCGTTCGGCGTAAAAATTGTTACACTTTTATTGTCTAATATATTAGTTTGTGTTGGATTCCACGGTTCGAAGAATATTTTATTGGAGAACTCTTAAATTTTCCGAAGTAAATTTGATTGAAGAGTTCGAGAAGTGTTAAATTGTTGAAAAACACTCACAAGCAGTATGCGTTTTTGGGTAGGCAGATTAATGAATGTATTAAACTGTTGTAAAATACTCAGTAACTTCTTGCATTGGAATTAAGGAGGTATGTATGCTAATTGTGGAAGTGCGATGATTTGTGGAAGTTGGTACATATCCTTTTAGAGACGTTGCTATTGTTTAATCAGATGCAAACAAATGATGTGGAACCCAGTTCATTTGTTACATAGACAATACATGCCATGTGTTTCACAAAATATTGCTGACACAAACACTGACGAACATGATGTGTGCGTTGTTGGGTTTGAGTATAATGTTTTACATTGGAATTAAGTTGTACATGTTAATTGTGGGAAGGCAATGATTTGCAGATAAAATGTCCATTTCTGGAGATGCCACAGAGACTTTGCTGTTGTTTAATCGTATGCAACAAAGTGATGTGGAACCCAGTTCATTTGCAGAATCTCCCACACCATATAAAGTGGATTAGAATAAAATATGGTATTCGTGGAATAAAATGATTCTGCTTTTAGTTTGTGTATCTTGTGGATGGAAAAATGAGTGAAACCACGAAACTATCTAATCAGATGCAACTGAGTGACGTCAACCTTGTTTCAGTTACTGTTGATGTTGGGGATCTGCAATAAGGTAAATGGATTCATGATTGCATCGATAGTACTTATTGTAAATGGATTCATGATTACATTATGTTTCGCATCTCTTCAAAAAGGCGACGGCGTTCCCAACTATTCCATTACAAAAGGATTTATGTCGGTTTTTTATTTTTCATTTATTTTTGTAGATGGGATATGTATTTGAAAATGAGGAACTATGGCCAATGCACGTCAGCGGTTTAACAAAATGACATGTTACAAACGTAGTTTCGTGTAATGCCATGATTATGGGCACTGAGATGCAATAATCTTCCTTCGATTAGTTAATTTTTAATATAATTTGAAATTACACGTGAAATGTGTGATGAAAATGCTGAAAGAGATGTGCCAAAGAAGTTAAATTTGAGGCAGAAAAGCATCATAAGAATGGCGATGAAAAAACTTTCGAGATATCTCGATAAAAAAAGAGGGTGTGGTCCATGAACATATCCAATAGAAACTTGCATATGTTTGAATCTTGAATCATACGTATGTTAGATATGGAAACTTTGCATTTGGTTCCTTATGTCATTGATTTCATGCACATGTATGATTACCATTTCTCTTTAGTCAATAGGGTATTCCTCATCAAAAATCCTACTGACACCATCCATCAATGATCACGGCAAGAAACAAAACCTTTCATTCCTCTTTTGCATCTCAAGCACAACTACCGAGAATATCATTTGGAAACGTTGATCAATGTAATTAATGGAGGTGGAATTGGAAAAAGAGGGGAAAAAATTACGTGTGTATGCAGTCATCATTTGATCATGTAACTCATCCAAGCTTGTAAACAGGGAACATTTCATACAAAAACATGGAAAGTAGAAATGCAAGCAGATAGAAGGGGTCACAAGTTTGGTTGGTTTGGAGTGAAGAACGAAACAATAAGTCATGAAGAAAAATAGAAGTTATAGTGCCAACTACTATATTCATCAAATCACAAGATACAAAGATTTAGAATTTGTGCATTTAAAAATCGTGGTCTATAATGATTTCTACAGGAATTTTTAATCTCAAAAAGATTTTCACAACATTTGCAAACAATTTGGTGACATTTTTATGTGCAGATATTCCTACAAATCCACTATCACGATGAACTATGATATATTCACTCAAAATGAAATTATCATCGGTAATCAAAGCTACGAGAATGAGGCTTACATATTTTGAGGAACAAAGAGATCCACCCATACTAATTAGCTTCACTTACTTGATGTGGACACACCCCTACTTGTTGTAGGCGTAAACCTAAAATGGTCAAGCATGTTGAGAAGGGAAGGCTTGACTTCATTTTTTTCTTTCATCAAAATTCTGTTGTACACATAAGAGGTGGATTTTACACACTATGTGTAATTGATGATGATCTAGAAGGTGATGTGAAATTTTTTATTGTTAATAATTTTTAACCCTTGACATGGTCATTGATGCAGAGAGAATATACACGTTAGTTGTTGTTAGATGGGAGGGCATTTTCCGCCTATGAAAATGCCTTTCGATGTATATATTCTAGTTTAGATATTATGGGAGCGGGGTTAATTTTATGTCAGTTTTAAAAGAAAAAAATAATATGGATTACTATCGGAAGTACTTGCATTTCTATTCACCATGATGTACCTACAACATGTGAATAGGGGGTGAAATTTTTTTACCTTAATTTGATTGAGTTGAAAATGTGTGGCTTCAAGATGCCTATCTTCTTTCATGGAAAAGAAATTGTTGTGTGAAGCCTTAAAAATTACAGCGAATTTTAATATCAATCTAGTTTTTAAATCGTGCAACATATTTGGGACATGTATGTAACGCCCACTTCCCTTCGACACCTTTTGACATCGATCATGATACATCGTTGATTATATTGTGGACATGATTATGGACCTTATTATAGTATGATGTTAGATGTTAGATCATGGATTATTGTTGACTTGATTCAGTTATGATGCATGATGATTATTAGAGACATTTTGGATATTGATGTTGATATACTATTTAACATGGTTATATTATGGATGTTGTTCAGACATGTGATATTTGGATATTGTGAGTAGACCTAGAAATGGAAATTATTTGATGATGATATAGTTGTTGAGTAAAATTGCAAATGATCTTGTTGGTTGCTTAGATGTTGTTTTGATTCATATATCTAGATGATTTTGGAATTTTATTTATATTATTTTGATGTTCTAATATGGCCACGAGGCCGAAGGAGGTATTTGTGTTTTTCAAAGGTTAAAATATCACAACAAACATCAGGGGATTGGAGACCAACCACATTAGAATTCTAGATGAATTCAACAAGGTCACCATGACAACTAGTATTTGTTTGTGCGTGTTTGTGTGTGTTAGGGATTCCCATGGGGGGATCACCTTTAAATGTGACCAAGGGGTTATGTGTTTTTATTTATTTGACCCTTTTGTTTAATGTTGCATGTGTTTATTTTGTGATGCATTTGCCCCTTTCTTTATTTATTAAATGTTGTATTAATATTGTGGGTAAGCATGTTGTTAATATTAATTAATTAAAAGATATCATGAGAAAGTAATTAATAGAGTTGTTGGCCTTGATTTAAAGTGTTATAAGAGATGTGTAAGTGATGTGTAAGTTAAATTTTGAGTGTGAAACACTTCATCTTCTTGGAAATTCGAAATTGTCCTTGGAGGCTGATTTTGGAGGCTTGTGGGACAAGTTAAACTTGTCTCATACCTCTTAAATTTAATTACCAACCATACCTATGATTAGAGAGTTGAAATTTGAATTTTATAATACTTTTCGAGAAGTTAATTTGTAAGTTTTAATTACACTTTTCTTACATGATTTAATTTCACTCCTTTGAGATGTGGGTTGGATTTGAGTGTAAGTAAACTGTCATTTTATTCACCCACCTATTTATTATGCATTGGAGAATGAAGTTGACTTTTATGGTTGGGGTTGAGGATGTGTGATGTGGCATCTATATGGATCCACCTCATCCTCTTCCCTTCCTTCTTCTATAAAATTCAAAGTCCTTTCCTTGTTTTGGGTTGTTTCACCTTGAGACTTCATTCTTGGGTGAATTCTTTTGTTGTTTTGGAGCTCTTACTTTGAAGAAGTTTTTGGAAATTGTTGCTTGCACTTGTCTTTGGCTGATTTGGATTGCTTGCATCAGGATAAATCTTTCTTTTCAGAACTTGGAACAAATCCATCATGGAGATGTAGGAGCTTCGCTCTTGAAATGCTTTTTTTTGCTTATGAAAATGTTAATGTGTGAATATTTTGGCATGTTTGTGGGTTTTTGGTTAGATGGCCTAAGAATGGTGTAGGAGAAGACTATGGGGTTTATTTTGTGGGAGGCACAAGTGTGCTTTAGGGAGGTATAAGGGAGGAGGGAGTTGGGATTTGGGTTCCACCTTACAAAGAAATAGCTTGCATTTGTTTACTCGTTATGGGGTGCCATAAGAGGTCGGGGAGGCATAAGGAATGTCATGGTTTTGATATACTATATTTTGGCGGTTTGTAATTCAGGTGGTGATACCCATTTCCCATTTTGGGAGGCATAAGAAGCATCCCCCATAGTTTCTTGCTCCTTTGGCTTGTTGATGAAGCCTCAGTAATGTTTTTCATACTTTAATGTAGTTGTAAACTAAATTTTGTTTTAGACTGTGTTTTTTTGTTGTGAAAATGTTGCTTGTGTGTTTGTAGAAGTCTATTGTTACCATAAATTGGATCACATCTTTTATTGCATTGTGGTTGGAGTTTAGGGGCCAATGAAGAAAGATGGTTTCTCCTCTTCATTGGATGTCTTGGTTGGGTGGAGAGTGTTGCCTTTCCCTACTCCTGTTGTGACCAAATTGGAAGAATGAGAAATATGCATGTTGCTGGTCTGGAGCTGAGAAAAAGACAGTTTGACAGTCCCTTGTGAAATGAAATCTTATTTTAGTCCTTTCCCACTTTAAAGTGGATGATCTATATATTCATTGTAATGGAAAGATACTTTGTATTGACAATGAAAGTTGAAATTCAAAATGTAAAAGAGTTATACTCTGTATTCTATTTTTTGGAAAGAATGTGAAAGAATGATACGTATTTTGTATGTTGTATTTTGAAATCAAATAAGGAAGTTGTAAGAGTTCATTTGAATTAATGGAAGTTTTTTCCTTGTTCATATGATATTATTTCCATTGGAAATCTGTGTTTAACATGCACTATGAAATTCCCTATTTGGAAAGTGGAAAAGTGAAACAAGTGAGGAGAAAATGTATTATTCTGCCTTGTTTATAATATATGATTTTGGAAAGAATAGAAACTACATTCTTGTTTTAATGTTTGATTGAAAGAAATAAAACTATTTATGACCAACATGGAATGAATTCAATGTTTTATTTCATGGCAAAAGAGATAGTTAATTTTTTTTGTAAATGTATACACTTCTTTTAATTCATTGTATACTTTGTAAAATTCCTTTATCAAATGTTCAAATAACCTCTGTAAATAGATAAGAGTCAAATGAAATAATCAATTGGACTTAATGAGTACAAAATGATCCCAAACCAAACTAAAAACACTTAAGGAAATGTCTTGAAAATCTTCCAATCGAGCCAAGGCAAATCTACAAGCTTTTTTGTTAAAAAAAAGAAACTTGTAATTTCAAATGCAGATCAAACCAAAAATTTTACACTTGCTATATATCCTAACACTTTCCTAATGGAAACCTCCATGTCTATTTGACATGTTGAAGGAGAAAGAATGACAAATTTGAACAAAATTTTATAAGTTAAAATTTACCAGTTTGCACTGTAAAAGCTACAGAACATTTTCATGAAATTGACCCCTTAAATTTTATCAAAATCAAAATTTAATGATTCCTATGTAAAGAGGACATCGAGAGATTTCAATAAAGTCCATTTTCCCAAAACTGAGCTCTCTATCAAAAGTTATGGCCTTCTGAAGTTTTTTTCTTCATTTGGCCAAAAAAGAATTTTAATTGTCAAAAAAAAATGGGAAAAAATTTTCTCAGGGGGCCCCGGGCCCAAATTTTTCCCTTAGAGCTTCGAAATTTTTTTAGGAATATTTTCTAAATTTTCCCCCCCGCTCCACCATCATGTAGCCAATCAAAGGCTACCACATGGCACCATGAGGTGTCAAGGGGTGGATCCATTTTTAACTTAGCGCTTCTAAAAAAATTTTGGGAAAAAATTTTCAAATTTTCCTCGCCTAGCCCCCACCAGCAGCTAATCAGAGATGCCACATGGCATCACGAGGCATCGGTGGAGGAGGGTCCCTTTTTTTCCTTTTTGCATTTTTGGAAAAAATTTTGGGAAAATTTTCTAAACTTTTTAGCCTCCGCCGCCGCAACAGCCTAATCAAGAGCCGCCACATGGCATCACATGGTGCCGGCGAGAGCGTGAGTGAATGTTACCCTTTTTTCCCTTTGGGGTGTTAAACAAATTTTCTCCCCATCACCCCACTTTCCCCACGTTGGCTTAGGAGATGCCACGTGTCCCTCTGCAGACTTACGGGAGCACGGGTGCAAAGGTGGATTTTTTCCGCCGGGGAAATTTTGGAAAATTTTCTCCCACAGAAAATTTTCTCCTTGCCCATGGGGAAATTTTCCTCTGCGTGGCCCACTGACCCACACTTGGGGAAAAATTTCTCCCGTAGGCCCACCCGCTCTTGGGGAAAATTTTCACCCCAAGGCCCGCCGGCCCATAACTTGAAAAATATGAGGAGTTAGGAGGACTTCTTTATATCAATGGAAAGGTGAGGAAATTTCCTATCCAATGGGAATGATTTAGGAAAATTTGAATGTGTTAATTTTGAGAAAATCAAGTTGAATCTTTAAAGCTTGTTAGAGAGTGGGTATGGTGAGGAATTACCCTCTGAACCTAATTGAACTTTCTAACCCTAAATTTTGGACCTTGTGACCTCTAATAATTGTTAATTAAAGAAAAAATATTCTAGTGGATTAGAATTGATCTGGAACTTGTTAGTGGTAATTGTTGTTTTGTAACCTGGTTGTAGACTCTTTTAAAAAAAAAAAATTATTCCATAATTTTTCCTAACTAATCCTAGGTTGTTCTTGGAGTCTCAAGTGGGTTGTTTTTAGTGGGCATCACACTTGGTATCAGAGAAGTGGTTCAAAATCTTGGGCCATTGGGCACACTAGAAAACTTGAGACATGAACCTTAAACCTAGCACACTTTTAAATTTAGAAGACAACTTAGTTTAGAAATTACATATTTTAGTAAACATGGAAACTAAATAAAACCTAGAATAATGAACTAACTCTCATCTTGCTCTGTGCAGAGGCGCAACAAGATGAGGAGCCTTTTCACATAGACCTAGGCATACCACCTCTAGAGCATGCATGTTGTAGCATCTATCCTACCATAGATCTTGCAGACTCTTCAAGATGTTAATGCCACTCTATGTGGAGGATCAGTAGGAGGGCATGCTGCAGACATATAGAGTCACTTCCATTGAGGGTCATGTATCTCCTTACCCTAGCAAGGAGCATGGAGGAGAGAAATTCCATGCAGAGTCAGCCAGAGCAGAGTCACCACAGAGGGGATAGGGTGACCGAGTTTCAGGACATAGAGAGAGGTCTCGGAGCCCTAGGCTTAGGGATGAGCATACAGAGAGGCCTAGAGGCCCATCGACCACAACCGCAGATCACATCGTGAGATCTCAAGCTTCAGCCATCACATTATTCTAGTGACACAAGTGGATTTTCAGGAAGAGGCTCAAGTTGTTAGTGAGCTTGAGCGGATGCTTCAAGCTCTATCCTTTTTCTAGAACATGAAAGCTCATGTTGTGATCCATCTACTGAGGGATGGAGCTGGTGTCTAGTGGTGGACAGAGGAGCAGAAGCTCCATGTTGATTCTGAGATAGTTACTTGGGAGCTCTTTGAGGAGTGATTCAAGAGTAGATATTTGTCATGAGGTTCATATAACAATGGATAGATGAGTTCCATGACCTCCGATAGGCATCTCTTACAGTGGTTGAGTATGAGAGTAGATTTCTAGATCTACTCCAGTATGTTGATTACATGTAGGATGAGCAAGTATGGATCCACATGTTCATCCGGGGCCTAAATCTAGACATTGGAGGTGCAAAGTGTGGATCCATTGTCCACAAACATTAGCTGAGGCCATCGAGAAGGCCTATATAGCAAAGGAGACTTGAGGAAAGACCCAATAAGCTAGAGACCGAGTGGAGCCGCATACAGAGATGAAGGAAAACAGATTGAGGGGGTCAAGTACTCTTCCTCATGGTGGAAAGGTTCAACACAGTCATCTTTTAGACCACAGCAACAGCAGCAGCAGTAGTCCCGCCCACCTTATAGACCTCCACAAGAGGTTTGATGCACAGAGAGGTCGGAGTATGGGGCCTCCCCTGGGTCCCATCAGGACACAGGTGCCCAGAGAGCTCACTCAACAGGAGCTCACCAACAGAGACCTCAGCAGACCACAGCCGGATCATCAAGATCCACACCACAGACCTCCAGAGTATCGGCTGGACTTGCTACACAAGGGAGAGGATCAGGTGGTTGTTTTGGGTGTGGTGTTACTGGACATTTTTGGAGAGACTACCCACATAACCCTAATAACAAGGGTAAGACATAGATCTCAAAGCCTACTATTGGTGATATGGGGCATAGTCATAGGATGTACGCAGTGGTCAAGAACCACCAGGAAGAGCATCAGAGTATAGTTATTGAGACTACAGGTAACATTGGAGGCATTCCTACCTCCATTTTGTTTGATTTTGGTTCTTCTGATTCTTTTATTGCACCATCTTTAGTAGAGTGATAACGTGTAGGTGGTGGAAGTTAGGTAAGGTCATAGTTGGGATGTTGAGATGGCTTCTGGAGCCAAGATCTGTAGACTCCTTAGTTAAGGAGTGTGTGGTGGATTTGGGACCTTTCACCACTACCTCGGATCTCGTATCCTTCCTTTGGGCTCTTATGGAGTCATCTTGGGCATGGATTGGTTGTTTACTCACATGGCCAGATGGATTGTTACCACAAGATTATATCTTGTGCAGATGATTTGGGAGTTGAGTCGGTGATATCAGGGGTCAGAGACCCATTTCTATTTACACCATCTCTATCATATAGCTTAAATGCATGTGTGTGTGACGAGGGTTGTTAGATGTATGTTGTACATATCAATGATGATCGAGGATGGGTCTAGTGGACCATCGCTAGATGATCATCCCATTTTGAGAGAGTTTGTAGATGTCTTTCTAGGGGAGCTACCGGGGTTACCACCCCACGTGAGATTGATTTTCATATAGATCTAGTTCCGAGGAGCAAAGCCTATCTCACGAGCACCTTATCGGATGACCACCCCAGAGCTCTGCGAGCTCAAGTTGTAGCTTGAGGGCCTCCTAGAGAAAGGCCTAATCCATCCTAGTGTATCCCCTTGGGGTGCACCTATGATTTTTGTGAAGAAGAAGGATGGATCCTGTGGTTGTGTATTGATTACCACAATGAATAAGGTAACGATCAAGAATCGTTATCCCCTTCCACGCATTGATGATTTATTTGATCAAATGAAGGGAGCCACAATTTTCTCTAAGATAGACCTTAAGTCAAGCTACCATCAGCTGAGGATTTCGGAGGTGGACATTCATAAGACCGCCTTCCATACGAGATATGGCCACTATGAGTTCACAGTGGTACCTTTTGGTTTGACTAATGCCCCCACGTATTTATGAGTTTGATGAATGGGGTATTCAGGAATTTCTTAGATCACTTCATGCTCATCTTCCTTGATGAAATTTTTATTTACTCATGTACGCATGAGGAGCACGAGGGGCACCTTCACAGGTTCTCAAAGTTGTCTTCGAGAGTAACAACTTTATGGGAACTTGGAGAAGTGTGCATTCTTTCAGAAAGAGGTGTAATATTTGGGTCATATCATTTTTGGGGAAGGTATCACCATCGATCCTTCCAAGATTAGAGCTATCATGGATTAGCCAACACCCACTACTATGACTAAGGTATTTAGCTTCATGGGATTAGTAGGGTTACTATAGGAGATTTTTCAAGACTTTCTCTCATGCACACCCCATCACTTCCCTTCAACGAAAAGGGAAGAAGTTTGTTTGGTCGACAGTGTGAGCAAGCCTTTAGACACTGAAGGAATGTCTCACTACAACACCTATTCTTGCAATGTTGGATCCACAGGGTGAGTTTTTCATTTGCACGGATGCTTCTTTAGTAGGACTTGGAGGTGTGTTGATGCAGGAGGGTAGAGTAGTGGCTTTTGAGTCTCACAAACTCAAAGATTATGAGCTTAATTATCCAAACTCATGATCTTGATATTACGGTAGTTGTGCACGCTTTGGTTTGATGGAGGCACTTTATTCTTGGTTGGAGATTCACACTCATGACTAATCATTTGAGTCTTCACCACCTCTTCACATAGCCCAATCTCAACTCTCATCGGGTTGGATGGAGTTTTTTGTGAGTATGATATGGAGATAAGACATGTAAAAGGAAAGGAGAATGTGGTGGTAGATGCTCTTAGTAGATAGAGACATGTGGCTATGGCCACCTCAGTGGGCACGAATTTGTGGAGTAGGATTCTTCAATAGCTTCCTCTTGAAAACTTCTACATTACAGTTCGAGCAGAGATCGAGTCTCAGAGACCCTCGAGGGAATTTTGATGGTTTCTCACTAGAGGCAGATGGCCTTCTCAGGCACAGAGGTCAGATTTATGTTCCTAGAGATGGAGGATTGAGGCAAGACATATTGACAAGAGGCACATCATGCACCCTATTCAACCCATCCTAGGGTGAAGAAGATGCATGCTACTTTGAGATAGTTGTATCACTGGAGAGGACTTTCATAGATGTGGCTCAGTTTTTGTCACATTGTTTAGAGTTCCATAAAGTGAAGGCCGAGCATCAACATCCAATTGGCCTTCTATTTCCTCATGCTATACGGAATGGAAGTGGGACACCATTTCCATGGACTTCATTGTTGGGCTACCGATGTCGAGATATCACCATGATGCCATCATGGTCACGGTTGATAAATTGACAAAAGTGGCTCACTTTTCTCTAGTAAAGACCACTTATACTAGTGTAGTGGCACGGGTATATCTTGATGAGATTGTCAGGTTGCATGGGATTCCATAGAAGATCATTAGTGACCGCGATCCTTTGTACACTTCCCATTTCTGGACTACCATGCAACACACCCTGGATGAGAATCAACTTCAGCACAACATATCACCCCAAGACAGATGGACAGACTAAGGGGTGAATCAGATTTTAGAGGATATGCTTAGGATGTATGTGATGGATCAGTAGTCTAGATGGGAGGAGTACCTGTACTTGGTGGAGTTTCACCTACAATAATAGTTTTCAGAGTTCTATAGCATGGATCCTTTTTTCAGGATTTGTATGGCAGAGAGTGGAGGACACCTCTTAGTTGGGATAGGTTAGAGGAAAAAATTTCTCTTAGACCACTTTTTGTTGGCAGGACATAGAGCAACAAGTGATTTTGACGATAGAGACTACAGGAGGCACAAGACAAGCAAAAGAAGTATGCGGATCAACATAGATGGACCGTATTTTTGATGTGGGCATGAAGGTGTTCCTTCGTGTCGTGCCACATAAGATCCCCTATCCATTATGGAAAAGGTTCTAAGTTAGCTCCTAGATTCTTTGGTCCTTTGAGATCTTGGAGCATATCGGCCCTCTTGGCCTACCGTCTAGTGTTGCCACCTAGCTTTCTCACGTACATGATGTGTTTCATGTTTTAGTTCTTAGGAGATATGTTGTATATCCTTCTCATGTGTTAGATTAGACCTCATTGCAGTGTAAGATCATGGCAAAGTGTGATGGTGGAGGATCTTTTTGCATCCTAGATCGCAGACCCTGGCCTTTGAGGCGAGAGAGGTTGATCAAGTCCTGGGTGCAAAGTGGGACAAATATGATGAGACTGCAGCTACATGGGAGGATGCTACTTTGCTACGAGTTAAGTTTCCACATTTGTTCCAGTGACTTCCGGGAGGAATTCGAGTGTAAGAGGAGGGGGATGTAGTGCCCACTTCCCTTTGACACCTTTTGATACTGATCATGATATTGCTGATTATATTATGGACATGATTATGGACCTTATTATAGTATGATGTTAGATGTTAGATCATGGATTATTGTTGACTTGATTCAGTTATGATGCATGATGATTATTAGAGACATTTTGGATATTGATGTTGATATACTGTTTAACATGGTTATATTATGGATGTTGTTTAGACATGTGATATTTGATATTGTGAGTAGACCTAGAAATGGAAATTATTTGATGATGATATAGTTGTTGAGTAAAATTACAAATGATCTTGTTGGTTTCTTAGATGTTGTTGTGATTCATATATCTAGATGATTTTGGAATTTTATTTATATTATTTTGGATGTTCTGATATGGCCACAGGCCGAAGGAGGTATTGTGTTTTGTAGGTTAAAATATCACAACAAACATCGGGGGATTGGAGACCAACCACATTGAAATTCTAGATGAATTCAACAAGGTCACCATGGCAACTAGTATTTTTTTGTGCATGTTTGTGTGTGTTAGGGATTCCCATGGGGGATCACCTTTAAATGTGACCAAGGGTTATGTGTTTTTATTTATTTGACAATTTTGTTTAATGTTGCATGTGTTTATTTTGTGATGCATTTGCCCCTTTCTTTATTTATTAAATGTTGTATTAATATTGTGGGTAAGCATGTTGTTAATATTAATTAATTAAAATATATCATGAAAAAATAATTAATAGAGTTGTTGGCCTTGATTTAAAGTGTGTAAGTGATGTGTAAGTTAACTATTGAGTGTGAAACACTTCATCTTCTTGGAAATTTAAAATTGTCCTTGGAGGCTGATTTTGGAGGCTTGTGGGACAAGTTAAACTTGTCCCATACCTCTTACATTTAATTACAAACCATACCTATAGTTGGAGAGTTGAAATTTGAATTTTATAATGCTTTTTGAGAAGGAAATTGTAAGTTTTAATTGCACTTTTCTTACATGATTTAATTTTAGTCCTTTGGGGTGTGGCTTGGATTTGAGTGTGTAAGTAAACTGTCATTTTATTCACCCACCTATAATTTATTATGCATTGGAGAATGAAGTTGAATTTTGGGGTTGGGGTTGAGGATATGTGATGTGGCATCCTACATAGATCCACCTTATCTTGTTCCCTTCGTTATTCTATAAAATTTCAATTCCTTGCGTTGTTTCCGGTTGCTTCACCTTGGAGACTTCATTCTTGGGAGAATTCTTTTGTTGTTTTGGATATCTTGCTTTGAAGAAGTTTTTGGAAGGTTATTGTATGCTTGTGCTTGGCTGATCTGGATCGCTTGCATTGGGATAAAGCTTGTTGTTTTGGAACTTGGAACAACTCCATCATGGAGAGGTAGGAGATTGGCTCTTGAAATGCTTTTTTTTACTTAAGAAAATGTTAATGTGAGAATGTTTTGACATGTTTGTGGGCTGTTGGGTAGATGGCCTAGGAATGGTGTAGGAGAAGACTATGGGGTTTATTGTGTGGGAGGCACAAGTGTGTTTTAGGGAGGTATAAGGGAGGAGGGAGTGGGGATTTGGGTTCCACCTTACAAATAAATAACTTGCATTTCTTTACTCGTTATGGGGTGCCATAAGAGGTTGGGAGGCATAAGGAAATGTGAGGAATAAGGGGTACTTGGGGAGGCATAAAGAATGTCAGGGTTTTGATATACTATATTTTGGTGGTTTGTAATTCAGGTGGTGATACCCATTTCCCCTTTTGGGAGGCATAAGAAGCATCCCCCATAGTTTCTTGCTCCTTTGGCTTGCTTGATGAAGCCTAGTTATGTTTGTCATGATTTAATGTAGTTGTAAACTAATATCTATTTTGGACTATGTATTTTTTTGTTGTGAAAATGTTGCTTGTGTGTTTGTGGAAGCCTTTTGTTGCCATGATTTGGATCACATATTTTATTGCATCATGGTTGGGGCTTGGGGCCAATGAAGAAGGATGGCTTCTTCTTCATTGGATGTTTTGGTTGGGTGGGGGCCACTGAAGTAGGATGGCTTCTTCTCTTCATTGGATGGCTTGGTTGGGCAGAGAGCAATGCCTTTCCCCTACTCCTGTTGTGACCAACTTGGAAGAATGAGAAATACGCATGTTGTTGTTCTGGAGGTGAGAAAAAGACAGTTTGATAGTCCCTTGTGAAATGAAATCTTATTGTAGCCCTTTCCCACTTTAAAGTGGATGATCTATATATTCATTGTAATGGAAAGATACTTTGTATTGACAATGAAAGTTGAAATTCGAAATGTAAAAGAGTTATACTCTGTATTCTATTTTTGGAAAGAATGTGAAAGAATGATACATATTTTGTATATTGTATTTTGAAATCAAATGGAAAGGAAGTGTAAGAGTTTCATTTGAATTAATGGAAGTGTTTGCCTTGCTCATATGATATTAATTCCATTGGAAATCTGTGTTTAACATGCACTATGAAATCCCTGTTTGGAAAGTGGAAAAGTGAAACACGTGAGGAGAAAATGTATTATTTTCCTTGTTTATAATATATGATTTTGGAAATAATAGAAACTGCATTCTTGTTTTAATGTTTGATTAAAAAGAAAGAAAACTATTTATGATCAACATGAAATGAATTAAATGTTTTATTTCATGGCAAAAGAGATAGTTAATTTATGTTCTCAGTAAATGTATACACTTATTTTAATTCATTGTATACTTTGTAAAATTCCTTTATCAAATGTTCAAATAACCTGCAAATAGATAAGAGGAAAATGAAATAATAAATTGGACTTATTAAATACAAATTATCCCAAACCAAACTAAAAACACTTAAGGAAATGTCTTAAAATCTTCCAATCGAGCCAAGGTAAATTTGCATGCTTTTGCATGTAAAAAAAAAAAACTTGTAATTTCAAAATGTAGATCAAACTAACAATTTTACACTTGCTATTTATCCTAACACTTTCCTAATGAAAACCTCCATGTCATTTTGACATTTCAAGGAGAAAGAATGAAAATTTGAACAAAATTTTATAAGTTAAAATTTACCTAGTTTGCACCGTAAAAAGCTCTGCAGAGAACATTTTAACAAAATTGAGTCCTTAAATTTTATAAAAAGTAGAATTTAATGTATTTTATTTTAAAGATGACATCGAGAGATTTCTAGAAAGTCCTCATTTTCTAAAAAAAAGCTCTCTATCAAAAGTTATGGCCTTTCAAGTTTTTCTTCCTTTGGTGTCAAAAATAATTTTAATTGGAAAAAAACAAATTATGGAAAAATTTTGGCGGGCCCCACAGGGCCTGAAATTTTTCCTTAGAGCTTTGGAAAAATTTGGGAAAATTTTCCAAATATTACCTTCCGCCTACCGGACCGCAACCATAATAAGAGGCTAGCCACATGGCACCACGAGGTGTCGGTGGAGGGGTGGATCCCTTTTTAACTTAGTGCTTCAAAAAAATTTTGGAAATTTTTTTCCAAATTTTCCCCACCACCCCACAATCCCATAGCCAATCGGGGTTTCCATGTGGCGTTACGGGGCAACGACAAAAGAGCGGGTCCCCTTTTGCCTTTTTGCATTTTAAAAAATTTTGGGAAAATTTTCAAATCTTCCCCACCGCCCCACCGGTCGTAGCCAATTAGGAACTACCATGTGGCATCACATGGTGCCTATGGAGGCATGGGTGCATGTTACCCTTTTTCCCTTCGGGGCATTAAATAAATTTTCTCACCGCCGCCCCGCTTTCCTCTGTCGTTGGCTTGAGAGACGCCACGTGTCCCTCGCAGACTCGGGAGCACGGTGCAAAGGTGGCTTTCCGCCCCTTGGAAAAATTTTCTCCCCATGGCCCACAAACCCACCCATGGGGAAATTTTCCTCCTCTGCCCTGGCCGCCGACCCATCCTTGGCGAAAATTTTTCCTCTGGGCCCGCAGGCCCAATCTTAGGGAAAAATTTCACCCCAAGGCTCGCCGGCCCATAACTTGAAAAATATGAGGAGTTAGGAGGACTTCTTTATATCATTGGAAAGATGAGGAAATTTCATATCCAATGGTAATGATTTAGGAAAAATTTGAATGCGTTAATTTTGAGAAAAATTAAGTTGAATCTTTAAGCCTATTAGAGAGTGGGTATGGTGAAGAATTACCCTTTGAACCTTCTAACCCTAAATTTTTGACCTTGTGACCTCTAATAATTGTTAATTAAAGAAAACAAATTCTAGTGGACTATAATTGATCTAGAACTTGTTAATGGCAATCGTTGTTTCAGTAACCTAGTTTTAGACTCTTTTAAACAAAAAAATTATTCCATAATTTTTCCTAACTAATGCTAGGTTGCTCTTGAGTCTCAAGTGGGTTGTTTTCTTGGGAATCACAGTGTACATTGGAAAAAGGTAACATAATAAGTAATTAAGAAAATCATAGATATAATATATAATAGCATATTCAATAATCATATTTAAACTCATACATTGAATAATGTGAATAACTCAAGTATTTTCACAATAAATATGTATTTTGATAATGTATTTGTATCACAAAAATTAGTCATATTCCTATAGAAAATAAAAATACAAACTAAACATCTCCATACAAGACATCCGCACCTGCAAATGACATTACAAGAAGCATATAAACTTATGTCATATGCGAATGGATTAAATATATGCATATATACAATTATGGTAGTAACATACCAAACTTCAAAATGATAACCAAATAGTGTGTTTTTTCATTCTTAGAGGTTTGTAGAAGAATTTGAAGATAATTTGAACTTACTTAGAAACATGAAAAGTTCACGAAAACAACAAAAATATATAAATTTTATCGAAAAATAATATTGAGGGTGGTACATACATCTCCATATTCATATGTAAACATGTTCCTTATTAAGAAAGTTGGTGCATAGACAATACCAAAATTGGTGGTACATCGAGAGAAAGAAGAAATAATAAATCTTGTCAGAATCCTAGAGAGAATATTTTTCAAGCCCATGTTTTATGTACCTAGTGGAAATCACATTAAAATATGATGCATGTATTTCATTCTTGAAAAAAAATGTTTTCAAATTCTTTCACTTTGAAGATAGGGTGATAACTTTTTTGGGAATCCACATTCTGGAGAGAACTCAAAGGAGAAGATTGTATATAGTAAACCCCAATCCAAAACAAATCCAAACAAAGTGATGCCTCCATTGTTATATCAAGTATGTTACTCCACAAAATTACCACAAAAACAAATTTATCATAACAATCACTTATAGTTCCATCAAATCTGCATGATAGTTGTAAATTTCTACATTCTAGATGGTGTTCTTCAAGTTTAGTTTTTCTCTATGTTATTACACTGTAAACATGTTTTTTCCTTTTAGATATTTCTATCTATCAATTCAAAAAATGTTTCCAAAAACTAAAATTATATAAAATAATCACCATTTATTTTAAATCATTGAAAACATTGTGTCATGATTTGTCATGTGGAGATTATTGAAGAGAAAATTTGTAACATATCAAAGTGGTAATCCACCGCATGTTTTAGGCAAGTTTGCTACACTAATGTGGAGTATTTTTTCCCCTAGGTAGTCTTCATCAAATGTATAGAAGGAAATCTTTAGAAAATGTTTCCCTTTGCTAGAAAATAAATACATTTCATGACTTTCTTCAACTATCTTTTATCCTTGTATACGTTACTTAAAATTTCTAGTCGAGTTGACTTTAGCTATTTGCTAACAACAATAGTAAATTGCATACCCATCTTTCCTCTTCTAGATAAGAATAAGATCTTAAAATCAAATTCTTTGCAAAGAATGGGCTAGGTTTTCAAGTCGCATATGTACGTATGGACTTATCTATGCATGCATGATAATTTTACTCACACTTTCCTCATCTAGTAAAATTTTGAAATATTGGCATAATTTTTGGAATTCCAGCAGGAAAAATTTATTTAGGACCATTATTGACATTAATTTTTATTTATTCAGTGTGATAACAACATATCCTACGACTATGGCCTGACCTTTTACAAAAAAATTCTCTAGATGCTTCTTCAGGTTAGAACATCCCAATCTATACTTCAAAGATGCAACCTAGTTAGTCCCAATTTCCTCTTCAATTCTAATGTTTTTTTGACACAAGGAGTGTCCTTGGCCATGTTATTGGTTTGGGTTAGGAGTGTTATTTGTACACTTTTATTTTCTCTCCTGAACCTGATTTCCATTATTTGACCTCGAAGCTAACAATATTTCTTATACATTTTTATTTTCATATGTTTTACATCCAACACATGTAGTGACCATATGATAAAACACATGATTTGGATTTTTTCTAGATTAGTAACCTTATAGATCGAATCCCTAATTTTGTAGGTCTGATCAAAATACAAGTTCATGGGCATCTGGGATTATTTAAGCATTTTTTAGAGCTATAATTTTGTGAAAACAATAAATCCAGACTTATCCTATAGTAATTGAGGGACATAAACTATCACATTTTTAATGGTTATAGTAAGCCATAGATTTGAGTAGATATTAATAAGCATCATATTTTAAATAAGTTTATATTCAGATATTTTTGGCCTTTGTAGGGATCAATTTGCACATGTAAAGCTTGTTAATGAGATCAGAGCACACAACAATAATAATGATAATAAGAAAATACAAGAGAAAGAATTTGAAATTTGATTATATAAAAATCTTAACAATTTTCAATGCTAATTTTGGAACACATTTCCATGTTGTAAAAAAATTTAAAAAATTCTAGTCTACCGAGAAGCTCTTCAACCAACTACAATAAAAAATCATCATACAAGAGATTTTGAATATCGACCAAAAGATTTCCTTATTTAGAAAGATGCCACAACATCATTTGAAGGAAGCATGATAAATACCTCAGATGACTTGGAATCATTATATAAATCCTCTATATGAAAGGAGTGCTATAACTTGGATCATTGCCCAATGAACCGAGATAAATATACTTTTTCA